>JAWWLY010000070.1:3063757-3074912 GCA_035041215.1 Gymnopithys bicolor
GATGGATGGATGGATGGATGGATGGATGGATGGATGGATGGATGGATGGATGGATGGATGGATGGATGGATGGAGAGTCCCCGATGGGGTGGAGCCGCCTCCCCACCCGCGATGTCGGTGGGGACACACGGCGGGAGGGAGGAGGTGTCGGTGAGACCCCGCCGTGGGTGCGGGTGGAGCCCCCCGGGGAGCGGCGGTGGCATCCGCGCCGCCGTGGGGACCCCCTTCCCCCGGGCTGGGGCGCGTCCCCGGTTCCCCCCTCCGGTGGGAGCCGCCTCCCTGGGGCGGGGGGCTCGGGGAGGGGCGGCCACTCCCCGTCCCGCCGGTATCCGCCGCCTCTGGGATGTGCGGGGCATCCTCGGGGATGTGCGGGGCATCCCCCGGGATGTGCAGGGCATCCCCCGGGATGGGCAGGGCATTAAGCGGTGCCCCGGCCCGCCAGACAAAGGGGTTTCACCTGCTCGCCGATCGGGTCGCGACAGGCGCGAAGCGATTGGGATTTTGGTCATGGCTCGGCGGTGACAGCGCCGTGTCCTCCCTCCGTCGCTGCGGGTCCCTGCGGGGTGGCCGATGGGGGCTCGGCCCCGCCGTCCCCGTCTGGCTCTGCTGGCAGCTGTGTCGGGAGTCGCCTGTCGTGACAGAATGGCTGCTGCGTTTGGGTGGGGAGCTGCAGTGGCTGTGCACGGCCTGGGCTGTGTCCTCGTGTGTTGTCGTCTGGACATCGGCGGGGGGGGGGGGGACAATCGCCATCCACATCCCTGCCCTCGGCCCCTTGGGAGCAGGGAGGGGGTTCTGCTGTGGGATTGGTGGTCCTGGGGGGGTGGTGGGCACAGAGGCTGAGCCCCCCCTGCTCCCCCACAGCCCTCCCTGATGCTGTCACAGGCAGAGCCTCTCCGGGGGCTGATGGCTGCGTTCCCATCCACGAATCCCAGGTTTTATTCTGGTTTTGGCCACGGTCCTCCCACGGGCACCTGAGAGAGTCACTTGGGTGTGGGTGCAGCTCAGCCCCATGGGGTGGGCACGTCCTGGCACCCCCAGCACGGTGATGCTCAGTGTGTGGGTCAGGGGCTGGCTGAGCTTCCCTCTGAGCATTCCCAGGAGAAGTGGCCGTGATCCAAAGGTGTCCCGGGGCAGGATGCAGCCCAGATGATGACACTGCAAGATTTCTTCCTGGGCTGGCCCTCTGCTGTGGGAGCACTGCCAGGCTCCCCATGGTCCAGCACAGCAAGACAAAGGACCCCCCACTAATCCTTTGGGAGCAGAGGAGGTGGATGGCTGGGAGATGCTTGGAAAGAAGCTGCTTGTGTGTCTTTGTGGCACCTGCACCGGGGCAGGATGGACAACCTGTCTCTTCTCCTTGGAGAACTGTCCCTCCAGTGCTCTGGATCTCAGAACCCCAACTGTGGTGGGGCCTCGTGGAGCCCCTGGAAGCCCCCCAGGCCCTGGGCTCGCTGGTCCTGCAGCCCCTGTTTGTGCTCTTGGCTGCCGTTGTGCTGCTGTCGGCACATTTCTGCCTGTTTGGGCTGTGCGTGGTTGTCCTTGCTGGGAGGATTATTCTCTGCAGGGTTATTCCACCCAGGAGTTGTGTAACCCTTTTGTTTGGACAGTGCCCTGCTGCTGTCCCATGGCAGGGCACGACATGCCAAAACCAGACGACTTGGGGCTGTTTTTCCCTGTGTTTAATCCTGCTGGGAATGACCATTGAGAGGTGTCTGAAGGCAGCAGAGATGAGGAGTTTGCAGAGAGGCAGGTTCAGGATGCTGTGCCCATCCTCCAGGGTGGCTTTATCTTCCTGAGGCTGGTGGAGACCACGTAGGAGAAGCTTCCCATGCTTCCAGCTGCTGTCCTGGCTGGAAAAAAATCATCCATCCTGCCCTTCCTGTGTGGGATGGGATCTGGTGGTGGGAGCACCAGGCTGGGAGACGGGTTTGGACTCCTGGTTCTTTTTGGTCCTGCAGCCTCAGGAGAAGCTTTGGGGAGGTGTCCACACTGGTCCTGAGCTGGACTGTGGGACTGAGTGTGCCTGGAGACCCTGGAGAGGGAGCCCTGGTGTGACAGTGAGGAGGTGGAAGGCCCAGAGTTGTCTGAAGCAACATAATCCTTTCTTGCTGCTTCCCCAGCACTTTCCCCCGTGCCCTGTTCCCACATGCCATTAGGGCTCTCCATATGCTCCAAGTGGCTGTGCCAGCACAAGGCCTTGGCTCTGGAGCAAAGGAAGCAGTGCCATCCCTGGTGAGGCACGAAAGGAAGGGAGTGTGACCTCTCTGCATCACTCAGTACCTGCCTGGCCTGATTTTGGTTGACTCTGATCAGCTGCCTGGGGGAAATGAGCCGGGATCAGCACTCGGGCAGTGCAGAGGGAAGGAGGGAAGAGCATGGAATCCACCACTCAGCTGCCTGGCACAACGTGTTAGGCTCAACAGGCAAGGCTGGATTTTAAGACAAAGCCCAGGATCAAGTGCTGCAGAGGTGCCACCACATGCCCAGACGGTGAGGCAGGAGCTGGCACTGCTGCTGGGGCACAGGGATTGGACTGCTGTCCTGATAAAGCCTTGGGGTTGGCATGGTTGGGGGGGCTGGCATGGCTGGGGGGGTTGGCATGGCTGAGGGGGTTGGCATGGCTGGGGGGCTTTGGGAGCCTGGTGGCTTGACCTGCTGTTGGGAGCACTGGAGAGGCTGCACCTCGAGTGCTGTGCCCAGTTCTGGGCCCCTCAGCTCAGGAAGGATGTTGAGGTGCCTGGAGCGTGTCCAGAGAAGAGCAACGAGGCTGGAGAAGGGTCTGGAGAACAAGTACTTTGAGGGGCATTGCTGAGTTGAGCATCTCCCAGGGGTGGGTACCCGGGGAAGTGCCCAGCTTGCCCAGGATTCCCTGCCTGTGAGGTCTCCTGCCTGTGAGGCGCTGCCTCTTCTCCCCCTGCCCGACGTTCTCGCCTCTCCAGGGGTGTTGGGATCGCCTGGAGGCGGCGACATCTGGGGAGTCCCCGCGGCTCTGGCACCGCCGCGCTCAGCCAGATGGAGGAGCTGCAGCAGAGCTCAGTTTGTGTTCATTGCTTGGGTTCTCACCTCGTTTTCCCCCAGCCCGGGGGGGTCTCGTGCCCATCCAGGTCCTGGCAGGAGAGGGGCAGTGGAAGGGAGGAGGTTGTGCGGGATGTGGGCGCGTGTCCGAGGGTGGTTTTGGTGGCAGTGCCAGCGTGGTGGGCTCTGTTTGTGCACTTCTGGGCACCTCTGTGCTCCTTGTGCCAGCGTTTGGCCTGGCACCCCTGTGCCCAGCCTGCTCTCCCTCCATCTGAGCTGCTCTACAGCCCCAGCAACGCTTTGGCCCTGCAGGTCAGCCCAGAGCTGGTTCTGCCCAGATTGTGTTGAATCCTCGTTGCTTTGGCTCTTTGGTGCCTCTGTGGGCACTCAGAGGTGCTGCCAGTGCTGTGCCACCCCCGTGCTCAGATGGATCTGCTCCTCCTCCTCCTCCTCCCAGTTACTGGGTCAGCTCAGCTTGAACCATCTGCTCCAGCTCTGTCCCCTCTGCTCTTGGCCGTGGAGCAGCAGAGCCTTCGTGGTGAGCTGTGAGTGCCCTCCCTGGTCCCTGTGCCCACCTGGGAGGGGCAGAGCCTTCGTGGTGAGCTGTGAGTGCCCTCCCTGGTCCCTGTGCCCACCTGGGAGGGCAGGTGTGGGGCTGAAGCTCTTGGTGCCCCTCTAAAAGAGCTGCTCCTCCTCCCAGGGCTGTCCTGGTGGGCAGTGCCCGGGGGCAGTGAGGATGAAGAGTAGGGAGGATGAGGAGCTGAGAGGGGGGTCGGAGGAGGCAGTGCCAACCCAGACAAACGCAGGCAGTGCCCGGGGAAAGTGAGGATGAAGAGGAGGGAGGATGAAGAGGAGGGAGGATGAGGAGCTGGGGGGGGGGGGGGGGTCGGAGGAGGCAGTGCCAACCCACACAAACGCAGGCAGTGCCAGCAGAGGGAGGCGGAGAAGCCGAGCCAGCGCTGAGGGCTGGGCACGAATGTGCTTACCCATTCCAGTCACCTGCCTGGCGTCACGCTCTGCCTCCCCGAGGGCACCGCGATGGGCAGGCGGAGAGGGGGGCGATGCCGCAGCTCGCAGCGCTCGGGCGGGGCGGGGGCTCCGCGCTGGTTTGGGGGTGCTGGAGGGCACCAGGGCTGGCAGTGGAGCCTGGCAGGGCACCTTTGCGGGTTCGGCCGGAGTTTGGCGCTGGGCTGCCCTCCCCCGTGCGAGGGGACCTGCCCCTTCCTCGGGCGATGCTCCAGGCAGTGCTCCAGCTACAGATGCTTTTCGTCGCCTTACAACACCTCAAACGACGTGTTTGTTGGCAAGCCCCGAGCGGAGCAGCAGCTTTTCCAGCCCGCTGCTCCTGCTCCTGCTGCTGCTCCTGCTGCTGCTGCTGCTGTTTTCAGGCTGGGATTGCCAGGGAGAAGGAGTTCTGACTCTGCTGGTCCCAGTGGGGCAGGTTCCTGGGCTGGCTCTGCCAGAAGACAGGGCTTGGTGGATCCCCAGGTGCCCTGCGGGTCTGTCCTCCAGGTTTGGGATGTGTTTGGGGGTGTCTGCACCGGTGCTGGGCCTGGGTGGCAGCTCCTCGAGGTGCCAGCAGGCTCCCACTCCTCTCTTGCCATGGGGAGATGGGCCCAGAGGTGCTGACAATGTGCTCCAGCCTTGGGTGCTGCTGCAGGGCCCTGCTCTGAGCCTCTGTGCCCACCTTCGCCCCAAGAGGGTGATGCCATCCCATCTGGGAGGCTGTTTGGCCTCTCCACATCCCACCAGCTTTGGGTTCTCATCGGGGGTTTTTTGTCTCACTTCCCTTCCATGGATTTGTCTCCCCAAGGGACAGAGCCCAAAGTTTTAGAGGTGACTTGGTGGGTCATGGCCAGTGCCCAGTGGGTGTTGCTGGGCACCCATTGGCATGGGAGGAGTCCCTGCTGCTGCAGGACCTGAGGGAGCAGCTGGAGCTGTGCCAGGGGATGTTTAGGTTGGATCTCAGGATCTCCCAGAGGGTGGTGGGCACTGACCAGGCTCCCCAGGGCAGTGGGCACTGACCAGGCTCCCCAGGGCACTGGGCACAGCCCCGAGGCTGCCAGAGCTCCAGGACAACACTCTGAGGGACAGGGTGGGATTGTTGGGGTGTCTGTGCAGGGCTGGGGGTTGGATGGATGATCCTGGTGGGTCCCTCCCAGCTCAGGATATGCCACAGTTCTATTTCTGGGAGGTGGCATCGGTGTGTGCTGTGCCCCAGGAGGGCAGCAGAGCTGCCAGGGCTTCCCCACCCCTTATTCCTGCTACAAATATCCTCTTACACCACCTCGGGGTGTTCAATCCTCGGCCAGTTTGGAGGGACAGCTCCTCAGGCCAGAGCTGTGCTGCAAGTGCTGAGGCTCCTGCAGAGCCCCGAGCCTGTGCCAGGGGCATCAGGGCATCCAGCACAGCCCACGAGACACCTCGCTGGGCAGGGAGAGCCTTAAACCGGAGCTGTCGAAGCTCGGAGCTGGTTCCCTTGGCAACAGCCACGGCGGAGATTGGCCTGAGGGCAGGAGCTAAAAAACACTCTCGGAAAAGTAGTTACCAGCTGGTGGCTGCCAGGCTGGGGGAGAGGGGTCGTGCTGCCCCCGTGCCAGGGGGGCTGCAGGAGCTGCCTGGGGAATTAGTCACCTTTTGGGGGTCCCAGGAGGGCTTTGGCACAGGCAAAGCCTGTCATGGTGCTTGGGGGGGTTGTGGTGACCCACAGTGGGGGTTTCTCCCTCTGCTCTCGGGGTGTGCCCAAGCTCAGGGCTCTGCCCTCCCCGTGCCCACTGCAGCTCTGAGCTTGTGGGGTGACATCCCCCTGAGCTTGTGGGGTGACATCCCCCTGAGCCATGGGGTGGCCTTGGGAGGAGGCAGCCCCTGTGCCCAGTTCCTGGTGGCACCACTGCCTTTTGCTAACTGGGCACCAGCCTGGTGTGAATGTGCAGCGAGGCTGCCAACGCCGTGGGCAGGAGCAGGAGCTGGCACTGCCATCCCAGGGGTTCCCTGCCCAGCCCACTGCCATCCCAGTTCTCCTCTGGCCCTGGGGCAACTGGGAGAGCAGGGGGTGTCTGGGGGGACCAGGCTGGGTGGTTTAAGGAGGAGCAGAAGCTGCTTCCCAGCCCTGCGTGGTGAGGATGGAGCCCCAGGGATGTGCAGGGGGGGCCATGGAGGCACCTGCCCATGGCTGGAGGAGGAGGAGGAGGAGGAGAAGGGCACCCTGAGGTCCCAGAGCTTCAGCAGCAGTTCCAGCCAGCCTCTCCTGAGCTGCTGATTGCTGTTAATTGCTGTGTTCCAGCTACTTAACCCTGGTGAGGTGTCAGGGGCAGCTCTTGGCTGTGCCCGTCCCCTCGGGCAGGGGCTGCTCTGCCAGGAGGTGACCCCATCCCTTGGGCAGGTCTGTCTGGAGGTGACCGTGTCCCTCTGCACTTCAGGGGGTGCTTGGGGTCAGGTTGGTGCCCCTTGGAGCACCACCCAGCACCTTGGGGCTGCTGGGGGGCATCCAGGGGGTCCTGGAGGTTGTGACCAACATCTTGAGAGGCACCAGGAGGTGGAGTGGGCTGTGATGAGGAGCTGCATCCTCTTGCTGTGCCCATTCCCAGGAAATGCTCGTGCCAGAGGAATGATACGAGTTTGGTGTTTAGAGTGGGGGTGGTTTGTGTGGGAAGATCTGAAGCCCCTGGACTCGAGCACTTCACCCCCAAGGAGTGAGGCCCCACCCCACTGGGAGCTTGGACAGTGGGACCCCTCCCCACCTCTGCATCTCACACCCCACGTGGTGGGCTCCAGAGCAGAGGGCTTGGCTGTGGCAGGGGGACAAGTGCCAGCATCCATGTTCCTGTGACAGTCCCTTGTCACCCTTGTGGAAGGGATGGGTTGGAGGCCCTGGCTGTGGTGGCTGGAGGTGCAAGGGAGGTGGCAGAGGGGTGGAGGGACATTTGGCCACGGGATGGAGTCACTGGATGGATTTATCTCCGTGAGGAAAGCCCAGAAACGTCCTGAAGCTGCTGGAAGGTGTCACTGTGCCCCCAGTGGGGTCCCCCTGCTGTCCAGGTGACACCACACAGGAGTGTCCCCACTTGCCCCTCTCCTGGGGGCTTCCAGGACCCTCTCCTGGGTCAGCCTTCCAGGACCCTCTCCTGGGTCAGCCTGGCTTCCAGGACCCTCTCCTGGGTCAGCCTTTCAGGACCCTCTTCTGGGTCAGCCTTCCAAGATCCTCTCCTGGATCAGCCTTCCTGGTTTCCATCATCCCTCCCCCACCACCTTTGGCTTCATCCTGGTCCTCCATCTGCTCCCTGCACTTCCTGCTGCCCAGATCTTCTCTGCCTCACTCTTGCCTGGCACAGAGCTGTGCCCTCTTGGTAACAGCCACGAGGGATGTCTGGAATGAGGATGGAGCCCACCCTGGAGGGCACCTGGCCCTGCAGCTCCTGGGGGGATGTGTCCTGTCACCGTGTCAGCTCCGAGGTGGATGGAGCAGATGCTCTGAAGCAGGAGCAGCTTTCCCCCTTCTAACAAAATCTGGAGCAGCCTGGAATGGAATTCGAGCTCTGGGTATCCCAGATTGTGGATTCACACCCTGCTTGAATCAGCCTGGGAGGAGGAACCTCTGTGGATTCACACCCTGCTTCAACAGCCCTGGAGGAGGAACCTCTCACAGCAGATCTGAGCCCTCTCTGCCTCCTTCCCGATCCCCTGAGCTCAAAATTCCCACTTGTTCCAGTCTGGATTCCCCCAGGGAAGGATTGCTGGGGCTGGGAATGTTGCTGAGCAGGTCGTGGCTGAGGAGGGAATTGCTGGAAGAGTCCTTGGAGAGGAGAGGACACACCTTGGAGAGGAGAGGAGCACCTTGGAGAGGAGAGGACACACCTTGGAAAAGGTCTTGTGTCCATGGAGATAAATGGGATCTTTGGGATGAAGAGAACAAAGGGAATAACAAGTATTTTTGGGAATGGTTTTCCCTGGGGCTTCTCCTGCCACAGAGGTGCTTCCCCAGCCTGGAGAGGAGCTGGGATGGGGTGGGCATGCCCAGGAGCGGCCCCTGGTGGCTCTGGCGTTGCTCTTGGCTTTGCTGAGGATGCTCCAGGTGGAACAGCTCCTGGAAGGAGGAGATCACCCCGTGGCTGCCTCGCAGGATTCCCCAGGGATTCAGAGATCTGTCTGTCCCCCCAGGACCATCCTGGGGCTGGAGCTGCAGAGCTTTGGAGGTGCTCAGGGCTGGGTGGGGACTCACATTCCAGCAGGTCCTGTCTGGGGAGCGGCAGAGACCAGACACATCTCCGTGCTTGGGTGGTTTGGGTTTTTTTCCCCTCATAAATATGAATCAGCCCCTCTGTGAAAGAGCAGGGGTTTAATTAATGAAATATTGATTTTTCTGGCGCTGCTGCACCGACAGGAGCAGAAACAAACACAGGCAGCAGCTCCGGGCCCGGAACTGGAGCCTGGCACAGCCTGTGAGGGCTGGGTTTGGGGTGCCCAGGGTTGTTCTGCCTCTCCCTGGGTCTGAGGGTGTAGCTGAGCCCTCGGTGCCCTCCCTGGGGTGGGTCTGCCCCCTCCAGAGGGCCCGGGGGAGGGAGAACTTTGTGCCCTCACTGCAGGCTTGGCATCTACAAAATGACTTCTCACCCTCCTGTGGGGTGGTGATGGGGCTCTGGGCAGGCTTGGGTGGCACTGGGAGGGCACCCTGAGGGTCTGGGCAGGCTTGGGTGGCACTGGGAGGGCACCCTGAGGGTCTGTGCAGCCCCCAGACCACCTTGGCTGTGGCACAGTGGCACGGAGGGAGGCAAGGGGACAGTGCCAGCCCAGGCTGGCAGGTGGCAGCAGCTCTGTGCTGGCAGCACTCACTGGCACGGGCAAGGCGGATGCCACCTGAGTGCCCAGCACCTGTCCCAGGGCACTTTGTGCCAGGACAACCTGAGAGCTTGGCTGCAGCCACATTTCCAGAGCATCCCTGCCCGGAGGGGCTGGACCCCCTGTGCCAGTCTCGGTTCTGAGCACTCTGTGGCACTGCCAAGGGGTGAGTGAGGTGGGCAAAGCTGCCCTTCATCTTCCTCGGGCACCCCCAGGCTCTGACTGGGGGCATGTGCTGGGCTGGTACTGCTGGATTGGGTTTAAATGGGATATTGGGGGTTGGAACATCCTAATTTACCCCTAATTATGGTGGGAGCAGGACAAAGGCTCATTAACCAAATTAAACCCCTGGCTGGAGGTGGAGCAGAGCTGTGGCACAGAGCTGTGCCCCCCTCACCCAGTGCCAGCCCCAGGACTGGGGGTCCTGGTGGTCCCTGGAGAGAGCAGGAGAAGAGCAAAGAGGAGGAGAACTTGAACACGAGGATGGAACGTGGAAGTTCCTGGGGCTGAGGAGGGTTCACTCTGGGCATGTTTTTAATGCCAGTTTGGTGCCACTCTGGTGATCCTGGGAGTGGGCAGGGAGGGACTTATGGAATCACAGAATGGTTTGGGTTGGAAGGGACCTTCAAGCTCATCCAGTTCCAACCTCCTGCTCCAAGCCCTGTCCAGCCTGGCCTTGGGCACTGCCAGGGATGGGGCAGCCGCAGCTTCTCTGCCCAACCTGTGCCAGGGCCTGCCCACCCTCCCAGGGAAGTTTCTTCCTAAAAATTTCTTCCTGGGGCACTTCCAGCCCTTCTGCATGGAAAAGGAGGGACTGCAGGTGCTCCCACCCCTGTCCCTGCTGCTCCTTGTCCGTTTGCTGGCTGAGGGCATGGTGGGAGTGCCCCTCTCCCTGCCCAGCTCAGCTCCCTGGCATGGGAGATTCCCAAAATAGCTGTGGGTGATCTGATCCTGGTGCTGCCCTTGGAGCCTGAGGGAAGGGAAGGAGAAGGAGGGGAAGGACAAGGAAGAGAAGGACGATGAGGAGCTGAGGAAGCACAGGCTGGGGAGGGGCATTCACAGCCCAGGAGCAGAGGGAGCAAATCATTCCCTTCTGGAGTGGCACCAGGAGCAGGGCACTGCCTGTGCCCACAGCTGGCACTCCGGGGACTGGGGCTGATTTTGCTGGGATGGAGGTGGCTGGCAGAGCATCCCAGGGCTGTGGGGCAGAGCTTGCTGCTTCCCCAGGTGTCTCCAGACAGTGCCAGGTTCTCCTGCTGCATCCTGCTCTGCTGGGATCTGCTCATGCCCTGCGGGCACAGGGATCCTCCAGATCTGTGCTGAGCCAGGCCTGACACCGGTGGCCCTGTGCAGGTTGGCACAGAGATGCCATGAGGACCGTGCTGTCCCTGTCCCTGTGGATGCTTCACCTCACCTGATGCCACCCTGGATTAATTCCCTCCTGGGGAGTGGCATCACAGGGCAATAAACCTGCAGAGGGACAGGGGGGCACAGCCACACCCCTGTGCCAGGAGGGTTTGGGGGCACCACTGGTCCTCCCTCCCTCCCCTTGGCCTCTCAGTGATGCTCTGGAACCACCCAATGCCCAGAACCCCCTAACTGTTGGTCTCTGTGCCCAGAGAGCCAACCCACGACGTCAGATGAGACCGTGGTGGCGGGTGGCACCGTGGTGCTCAAGTGCCAGGTGGAGGACCCCGATGACTCCTCACTGCAGTGGTCCAACCCTGCCCAGCAGACCCTCTACTTCGGGGAGAAACGAGGTACTGGCACCAGAGCTGGGGGTGGCAGGGGGGGAGCGATGTGGGGGCACAGGGGAGGTGGCTCAGGGTGGCACTGCCACCCCCAGCAGAGGGAGGGTGGCACTGAGCCTGTGGCTCACTGTGCTGGTTTAAAGGTGAACCATCAGCAGAAACGAACCCACCACAGGAGAGATCATAAATCAGAGTAACAATTCAATAACAGTGTCACAATCAATGCAGTGGCACAAAGAGAAATTGGGTTTCACCCCCAACCCCAGCAGTGCCACCCACCCCCTGGGGCACAAACACGGGGGGTTTGGTGGCCCCTGTGCTGAGCCCCTCGTGGAGTCCAAAGGAAAAGGAAGGGACAAACCTGTTGGTGCAGATGATGGCACAGTCTGGGCAGAGTGGGGGGCTCCTCCTGGCCAGGGGCTGCTCCTCCTCTGGATCTGATGAGTGGTCCCAGAGGTCCCAAAGCCCAAGATTGTCTCCCCTCAGGTTTGGGTGGGAGCCCCCAGTGCCTCCCCCAGGGCAGGGAGTTCCACCCTGGGGGATCTGACTCTGGC
>JAWWLY010000070.1:3100165-3110209 GCA_035041215.1 Gymnopithys bicolor
GTGCCCCCGGGGCCGCCCGGCCGAGCCCGCCGGTGCGCGGGCCCCGGTGGTGACGCCGCGGGAGCCGCCGCAGGGCAGGGCAGGGCAGGGCAGGGCGGGCCTGGGCTATGCGGTGGTGGCTGCGCGCCGCCGTGCTCAGCCTGCTCGCCGGAGCCGGGGGTGAGTGAGGGCACCGGGGGCGGCGGGGCCGGGGGAGGGTCCCGGGGGAGGGCCGGGCTGGGCAGTGCCCGGTGCTAAGGAGGCGGCGGCGGGGGGTTGGGGAGGGCTCCGTGGGCTGGAGAGGTGTCCCGCTCCCTCCCGGTATGTCCCGCTCCCTCCCGGTATGTCGGTCCCTCCCGGGATGTCCCGGTCATTCCCGGTATGTCCCGGTTCCTCTCGGTGTGTCCCGGTCCCTTCCCGGTGGGGCCGGTCTGGCCGGTGTCGGGGCCCGGGGAGGCGGGGGCGTGGGGTTCCGGGGGCGGTGGAAGGGTGCCGATCTATCCCGGTCTGTCCCGGGCCATCCCGCTATGTCCCGATCCATCCCAATCCATCCCGCCGTGTCCCGATCCATCCCGGTGTGTCTCGATCCGTCCCAGTCCATCCCGGTGTGTCCCGATCCGTCCCGGTCCATCCCGGTGTGTCCCCCTCCCCGGTCCGTCCCGATCCATCCCGGTGTGCCCGGTGTCCCGGCGCCCTGAGGATGCGGGAAGACACGGGGGGCTCCGTGGGCTCCATTCCAGGAGCATGGGAAGGGTTTCGCTCCCTCCCGGTTCATCCGATCTGTCCCGGTACATCCCACCCCGGTCTCACGCGTCCCCCGCCGGTGCCGGTGCCGGTGCCGGTCCCGCAGGCAGCGGCCGCAGCGAGCCCCGGGCCGTGGTGGGGCGCGTCGGGGGCAGCGCCGTGCTGGGCTGCGGCTTGTTGGGCGCCCACGAGGCGCGACCGCCGCTCTACGTGATCGAGTGGGTTCGCTTTGGCTTCGTCCTGCCCATCTTCATCAAGTTCGGGCTCTACTCGCCGCGCGTGGACCCCGAGTACGCGGGTAAGTCGCGGGTTGGGGGTCCCGGGGGGTCCCCCACGGAGGGGCTGCTGCGGTGGGACCACCTTAATTGTGCTCCCGGGGAACTGGGGGGCTCTCCCAAGGGGGCGGGAGGTGACGGTGAAGGGCCAGGGAGGTCCCTGCAGCAGGTGGGTCCAAATCCCCGTTTCCATCCCCATTCACATTCCAGCAGCTCCAGGGAGGGCTGGAGGAGGAGGAGGCAGAAGGGGTGGGGGTGCCCAGCTGGCAGGGTACCCCTGCCTGGGCAGCAGGAGGGATCCCCAGGGGCAAATCTGGGAGAAGCTCCCCCAGTGCGGCAGCTCCCGGCGTGCCCATCCTCGTGGCCTCTGGGGCATCTCCCCCAGGACGGGACAGCTGCGTGCCCGGCACTGCCCGGGGCTGGTGCCATCGGGGTGCCCCGTTCCGGGGGCTGCCGCGGCCCCTGCGGGTCGCCTGAAGGTTGAGGCTGGGGAGGGGATTTCGGGGGAGCTGCTAATTGGAGCAAAGCTGGGCCGGGGCCGGGCTGGGCGTGGGAGGGGGATATTCGCTGCTTTAGCGGGTATTTAAAGTGAGTGGTGGCAGAGCCGGAGGGATCCCTGTGAGAGGATCCCTTCGAGCAGGGAAGGGAAGGCCACAGGGGTGTCCCTTGGGCATGGGGAGGGATGCCCTGTGCCAGCCACACCCCAAAATCCCCGCTCCGACCCTTCCTCGGGGGCCGGAGTGCCGGATCGTGCCAGGCTCAGGGTGGTCCGTGCCTGAATCCTGCTGCCAAAACTGGTCCCTGCCTTAAAACCACCCGGTTTGCCACAGCCCCGGCCGCGTGGGAGGGCACAGATTTGGGGACACGCCTGGGGACACCTTCACCAGCTCTGAGCTGGTGACAACAACCCTCCTCCCGGGCAGGACAAGGCACCTGCGTTCCCGGGAGGCTCCGGTTACCTGAGCGGGGCCCCGCAGCTCCGGTTACCCGCGGAGGGGGTGGCACTGTCCTGTCTGCGCTGCCCACACCCCCCTTTGTCCCCACACTGTCCCCGCCGCCGGCGCGGCCCCAGCAGCAGCAGATTGGGATCAGGGCTGGGGGAAGGGGCTGCTGGTGGCTTGGAATGAGGGCGAGTCGGGTGGGCAAGGGGGGCTGGGGGCCGTTGCCATGGCAGCGGGACGGCTTGTTTTCCATCTGGAGGGCAGGGCAGTGGCGGGAGGTGCAGGGGAAGGGCGAGGGCAGCCCCCTCCTCCAGCCCTTCCCAGGTACATCAGATCAGGTGTCACCCAGAAGGGTCCCTTCTGTCACCAGAGTCCCTTGTGGGGCCATTTGGAGCGTCCTGGGGACAGCGTGGGCTGCAGCTGCCTCTGTGGGAACACTTGGGGGGGTGGGATCGGCTCACCCCTGGGTGCCACCACCTCCATGGTGTCCAGGCCACTGTCCCCTGCTGTGGAGCAAGGCTGGTGGTCCCTGACCCGGCCCAGGCCCCCCCTCCCTGGCTGTGGCCGCGTGGCAGGGGCTGCAGCCCCCTTTGTGTGTCCCTGCTTTGTGTCCCTCTGAGTGACGGTTGCCAAGGGCTGGGGGATGCTGAGCTGGAGGATTTTGTTTTTGCAGGGCGGTGGAGGAGGAGGAGGGGGCTGGGGCCGGCACAGGGGGATTAGGAGGAGGCTGGGGGGTCACTCTGATCCCTTCCAAAGGGACCTTTGTTCTGGAACCGGCTGCTCCCGCCGTGCCTGGGGCTGGGGGCTGGCAGCTGCAAACAGGTCTGGGCTTCCCAGGGCTTCCCAGAGCTTCCCAGAGCTTCCCAGGGCTGTCCTGCTTCCCAGAGCTTCCCAGGGCTGTCCTGCTTCCCAGAGCTTCCCAGGGCTTCCCAGAACTTCTCAAAGCTTCCCAAAGCTTCATAGAGATTCCCAGAGCTTCCCAGGGCTGTCCTGCTTCCCAGGGCTTGGGTGGGAGCCGGGTTTGCCTCGAGGGCTGTGGAATCCCCTGTCCCACATCCCTGGGGTGGGAATCGCGGCTGGAAGAAGCCTCGGGCAGGGTTTGCACGTGTTTGTGCGCCGGGATCGCTCGGCTCCGTGTGGATCCTCAGCCTCGCTGCCCAAACCCGCCTGCCCGGGTCCTGCCGCTCCTCCTCCTCTTCCTCATCCTCCCTGCCGGGCTCGTCTGGCGGGACGCAGCAGCCCGGTGCCAGCGCTGCCCACGCGGTGCCCGGCTGGGAACTGTCTGTGACACGAGCAGAGCTGATTACCCCAAAATTCCTTTGCTGGGAACCCCTCAGGGAGCTGCCGGTGCCGGGTGTGGTGGCCCGGGGACACCTGGCAATGGGCAGGGTGTGCCCAGGGCAGCGTTGGGGTGGTGAGTGCCCAGGGTGTGTGCCAGAGGGTGCCCAGGACTGTGAGTACTGGGCAGGGAGTGTCCAGGGCAGGGGGTACCAGGCAAAGGGGTGCCGGGCCGGTGGGTGCTGGGGCAGGCTTGGGGTGCCAAGGCGGTGGGTACCCAGGGTGGGGTAGGGGGTGCCAAGGCAGGGGTGCCCGGGCCGGTGGGTGCTCCTGGCCGCGCACCCCGGCCGGAGCTGAGCCAATTGCTCGCTGCTCCCTGAGCCGATTATGGCTCTGATAATAGCGCGGGGGATTAACGGGCTGCGCCCGCTCTCGCTGCGGCCCTTCATCCTCCTCCTCATCAAAGAGCCCGCGGGGCTGGCGCGGGCCGAGCACTCCACGGCCCTGGCGGAGCCCCCTGTCGCCATGCCCACCCCGGGGGTCACCGCTCAGCCCTGCCAGGCGGGCGAGGGGTTCGCCCTGCCCACCCCCGTGCTGCGGGAGCGGGGCCGGGGCGGGGGTGCCGGAGCTTAGCGGGGCTCCTAAGGGTGACAGTGCCAGGGGGCCTTCCGGCAGGATGGAGCGGGGACACGGTGCCCTGGGAGGGAGCAAAAGGGGCGAGGGGGGTGTGGGTACAGCTGGAGGGGCACTGGGAACAGTTGTGCCCACCCGCTGGGAGCGATGCTCGAAGCGCTGACCCACCGTGCTGGGGGTCCCTGCCAAGGCCACCCTCCGCGGGGGTGGGTGACAGAGCCACGGCCACCTCCCCACCGACGTGTCCTGTCGTGGGGAATGTTGTTACCAGCCTCTGGCTGGGCCGTTCCCAACCCCCCGTGGTGCCAGCGTGGGTGGGCACCCCGGAGTAAGGGCTGGCTCCCAGAGGATGTGCCCCAGGGAGGGGGTGGCCCGGGGACACGGCTGTCCCTGCGGTGGCACCCCGGGGGAAGGGGTAGCCCCAGAGAGGGGGTGGCTCCCAGAGGATGTGCCCCAGGGAGAGGGTGACCCCGGGAGGATGTCACCCAGGGAGGGGGTGGCTCCCAGAGGATGTCACCCAGAGAGGGGGTGGCTCCCCGGGGATGTGACCCACAGACTGGGTGGCCCGGGGACACGGCTGTCCCTGAGCCACCGCCGGGCCCGCAGGTCGCGTGAGGCTGGAGGAAGGGGCCTCGCTGCGCCTGGACCTGCTGCGTGCTGAGGACCAGGGCTGGTACGAGTGCCGGGTGCTCTTCCTCGACCGCCACAGCACCGACGCCGACTTCCAGAACGGCACCTGGATCCACCTCACCGTCAACGGTACCGGCTCCTCCCACCCGGGGCCAGCCAGAGGAGTGACACCCCCCGGGGCCAGCCCACACCCCCCGGGGCTGGGACTGGATGTTCTAGAGGTGTGTGAGGGTGTGGATTTGCCTTGCAGCACCTCCCACCTTCCTGGAGACCCCTCCTGCGTTCGTGGAGGTGCGGGACAAGGCTGCCCTGAGCCTCACCTGCAGGGCTGTGGGCAACCCCCAGCCCGTTGTCACCTGGAAGAGGAGTGACCTGCCCGTGCAGAGCGGGGACACGGTGCAGGTGAGGATGGAGAGGCACTGTCACCCCCTGTGGTGTGTGCCCACCTTGGCTGGCATCTCCTGGGACAGCCAGGTGGGCAGGGGAGCTGAGCAACACAGCTGGCAAGCAGATGCCTGTCCCTGCTGTGATGGCACCTGCCTCCTGCCACCTCCCTGCTCATGGCACCACATTCCTGACTGTCCTGTTCCTTGTGGCAGTGCCACACACCTGATCAGGCTCCCCAGGGCAGTGGGCACAGCCCCAAGGCTGCCAGAGCTCCAGAAGTGTTTGGATGATGCTCAGGGTGTGACTCCTGGGGATGGGCCTGTGTGGCACAGGGTGTGACTCCTGGGGATGATCCTGTGCGTGGCCAAGGGTTGGATCAATGATCCTTGTGGGTCCCTTCCAGTTGGGCACACGCTGTGATGTTGTGGATGTTGTGCCAGCTGCTCCCAGTTGGGTGCCAGCCCTCAGTGCTGCTGTTGCAGGTGACAAACGGGACACTGAGCATCACGGCCGTGGGACGTGCCAGCGCGGGCACCTACACGTGCCACGCCACCAGCAAGGAGGGCACTGTCACCCACACCACCCGCGTGCTCGTGCAGGGTAAGGGCAGCTTGGCCACTCCCTGGGGACAAGGAGCCCTGGCACAGCTGGGTTTGGGGCAGGATGTGATGGGTGCCCTCCTCTCTGCACCCCAGGGCCACCTGTCATCGTGGTGCCACCCCAGAATGTCACCGTGAATGTGTCCCAAGATGCCTTTCTGGCGTGCCAGGCTGAGGCATACCCAGGCAACCTCACCTACACCTGGTTCCAGGGCACCAGCAACGTCTTCCACCTCAGGTAGGGCAGGGACAGGGATGGCACTGAGGTGGCAGGGCTGCTGTGACCCCTCAAACATGGCATGGAGTACCATGGTTGGGTGTGTGACGGGGTCTGGGGGCTGGTGGGCTCTGTTACAGGGGAGCCTGAGGGATGGTGGGGCACATGGCAGGGGGTCCCCCAGCCCAGGGCAGCAGGGCTGGTCCCTCAGCCCTGTGCCCTCCCCTTGCAGCCACCTCCAGGCCCGGGTGCGTGTCCTGGTGGACGGGACCCTCCTGCTGCAGCGAACGACCCCGGAGGACTCTGGCAGATACACCTGCACCCCCAGCAACGGGCTCTGGGAGCCCCCCTCTGCCTCAGCCTTCCTCACAGTGCTCTGTAAGCCCCCTTGCCAGCCCTGGGGGTCCCTGCCATGGTGGCACCGGGCATGGGGACCCTCCCTGCAGCTGCCACAGGGACCCCAGCCCTGTTTGTCCTTGCAGACCCAGCACAGGTGACCACGATGCTCCCAGAGACCCACCTGCCTAAGGGCATGAGGGGGGTGATCCCCTGCCCTTCCAGAGCCAACCCCCCCCTACTCTCTGTCACCTGGACACGGGATGGGCACCCACTGGAGCTGGACAAGGTACAGCTGATTTGAGGAATAAAATCATAGAATCAGTTGGGTTGGAAGAGACCTCTGAGATCATCAGGTCCAACCCTTGATCCAGCCCCAGTCCCTTTACCAGATCATGGCACTCAGTGCCACATCCAGTCTCATGTTAAAAACCTCCAGGGATGGGGAATCCACCCCCTCTCTGGGCAGCCATTCCAATGCCTGAGCACTCTCTCTGCAAAGAATTTCTTTCTGATACTACTTTATATAAAGTGATTTTTATAATTACTATTAAGCAGATTCTCTGATAGACGTATCGATTCATAACATTATCAATCAATAAGTCCCTCCAATCACAGCCACTCCCACCCCCTCCCCACCCCTTCCTCACCCCCCAACCACCTCAGCCTGACCCCCCCAAACCTCCCATCCTGACCCCACCACCCTCCCAGCTCCCTGGTTGGTCTGTGAGACCCGACGGCTCCATCGTCATCGCGACGGGCAACGACGACGCCTTGGGGGTCTACAGGTGCACCCCCTACAACAGCTACGGCACGGCCGGCGAGTCGCGGCCCACCCGGGTCCTGCTCAAGGTGAGGCTGGGCTGGTGGGCCCTGAGCCCCTCAGTGTGCCCCCCTGCAGGGCTCTGTGCCCTGTGCCACCCCGTGCCAAGCTCCTCTGCCTCGCAGGACCCCCCGGCCTTCACGGTGCGCCCCAAGGAGGAATATTTCCAGGAGGTGGGCAGGGAGCTGGTGATCCCCTGTGTGGCTCAGGGGGATCCCCCACCCACCATCACCTGGCTGAAGGTGAGACCTGCTGCTCTGGGGGGCCAGCTGAGACCCCCAACCCAGGGGTGGGTGTTGCTTTTGGCCTCTGGGTTGTCAGTCCTGGGGCAGTGGCCTTGTCCCCACATTCCTCCTGGGCAGTGTCCCTGTGCCCACATTCCTCCTGGGCAGTGTCCCTGTGCCCACATCCCTCCTGGGGCAGTGTCCTTGTCCCCACATCCCTCCTGGGCAGTGTCCTTGTCCCCACATCCCTCCTGGGGCAGTGTCCTTGTCCCCACATCCCTCCTGGGGCAGTGTCCTTGTCCCCACATCCCTCCTGGGGCACTGTCCTTGTCCCCACATCCCTCCTGGGCAGTGTCCCTGTGCCCACATTCCTCCTGGGACACTGTCCCTGTGCCCACATCCCTCCTGGGACACTGTCCCTGTGCCCACATCCCTCCTGGGACACTGTCCCTGCCCCCAGGTTTCTAAAGCAGCCCCAGGGTGGTGGATCACATCAAATCCCTTTGTCCCTGGTCCTGGGGGTTGCCATCCCAGCCCTGTGGTGGGCTGGCCTGGTGGTCACCCACCCTCAGCACGTCCATGCCATGCAGGTGGGCAGTGTGGGGAAGAGCAGTGCCCAGGTGGATGGGAACAGCAGCCTTGTCCTCCACCCCCTCATCAAGGAGCAGCACGGAGTCTGGGAGTGCAGGGCCACCAACCGTGTGGCCACTGTCACCACTGCCACCTCCATCCATGTGCTGGGTGAGCCCCTGGTCCTTGCTGGGCTGGCATCACCCCTGAGGGCTGGGTTGGCATCACCCCTGGGGGCTGGGCTCCCCCAACACCAGCTGCCCCCATCCTGAAGGGGTTTCTGAGCCCCCCAGAGTGACAGTGCCACCCCCCAGGTACCAGTCCCCACGCTGTCACCAACGTGTCCGTGCTGCCCCTGCTGCTGGCAGCCAACATCTCCTGGCAGCCAGGCTTTGATGGAGGGTACTTCCAGCGGTTCAGCGTCTGGTACACCCCCCTGTGAGTGCCCACCCCCCCCGTGGCCCACCCTGCACCCCCCAGCTGGGGGCTCACGGGTGCCTCCTGCCCACAGGGTGAAGCACCCGCCGCGGGCACACCACGATTGGGTGTCGCTGTCGGTGCCCGCGGGGGCTCAGCACCTCCTGGTGGAGAACCTGCAGCCAGACACCAGTTACCAGTTCAGCGTCCTGGCCCAGAACAAGCTGGGCAGTGGCCCCTTCAGCCAGATCGTCACCTCCGTGCCCAGGGGTAAGGGGGGGCTGCCCAGACCTGCCCTGTGCCCCCAAAACCCTCAAGGACCTGAGGGGCTCCTGTTTCTAGGGGGTCCCCAAAACCTGTCCAGTTTCTAGTGGCTCCCCAAACCCTCTCCTGTTTCTGGGGGCTCCCCAAACCCTCCCCTGTCCCCCCAGAACCCTCAAGCACCTGGGGGGCTCTTGTTTGTAGGGGCTCCCCAAACCCTCTCTTGTTTCCAGGGGCTCCCCAAACCCTCTCCTGTTTCCAGGGGCTCCCCAAACCTCTTCTGTGTCCCCAGAGTCCTCAGGCACGTGGGCAGCTCCTCTTCCCATCCCCTTCCCCTCTCCTTCCTCCTCCTCAGGCTTCCCAGTGCCCACAGTGCCTCCGGAGCCGCCGGCCACGACCGTGCGCGTCTTCCTGTCGCCTCCGCGGGCTCTGACGGCCAACGAGACGTCGCGGGGGGTCCTGCTGCGCTGGGCACCGCCGGTGCCCGCCCCGCCGGTGGCACTGAGCGGGTACGCGCTGGAGCTGCGGCAGGACAAGGGCGGCTGGGAGGTGCTGGAGCGCTCCATCCCGGGCACCGACACGCAGGTGCTGGTGCCAGGGCTCATCAAGGTGAGGGCTCAAAGGTGGGCACTGCTGCGGGGGCTTGGTGGCCCCCACGTGGCTGATGATGCCATGTGTGTGCCCTGCTTAGGACGCCTTCTATGAGTTCCGCCTGGTGGCCTTTGCTGGCAGCTACATCAGCGACCCCAGCAACACGGTGAACGTGTCCACGGCAGGTGAGGCCATGCCCTGGCAGGTGAGGCCATGCCCTGGCAGGTGAGGCCGTGCCCTTGCCCTTCCTGCCCCAGGGCAGGAGCCAGGGGGGTGAAGTGCCCAAACGAAGTGCCCAAACTGCCAAAACAGTGCTGTACCCACCCCCATGTTCCAGCTGCCAGAGCCCTCCCTGTCCTGCCATGCCATGCCATGCCATGCCACGTTCCCTCCCTGCCCCACCACACCATGCCATGCCCCTTCCTTGCCCCACACCTGCCATGCCACACTCCCCTCAGCACCTTCCCTGTCCCTTTTCCGCCATCCCTCTCCCTCCCTGTCCCACTCCTGGTGATGCCCCCAAGGTTAAACCTGTGGGCACACCTGTGGGACCCACGTGTGGGTCTGCCTTGAGCTCAGCCTGCCAGCCCAGAGCCTCCCTGCCCCTGGTGCCCACAGTGGGGGGCACAGCTCTGCCTGGAGCTCAGCCTCCCTGCCCCTGGTGCCCACGGTGTGGGGCACAGGGGTGACACGAGGAGGGCTGTGCCCGCGTGCCCCACGGTGACGGTGCCACCTGTGTGCCCAGGTATGGAGGTGTACCCGTCCCGCACGCAGCTGCCAGAGCTGCTGCCACAGCCCGTGCTGGCAGGGGTCATCGGGGGCATCTGCTTCCTCAGCGTGGCCGTCATCTTCAGCACCATGGCCGCCTGCATCATGAACCGCCGCCGCGCCGCCCGCGGCCGCAAGCGCCGCCAAGGTGGGCACAGGGACAGGGAGGGCACAGGGACAGAGGACAGAGGATAGGGGATGGGGACAGGGGATAGGGACAGGGGATAGGGACAGGGGATAGGGACAGGGCACAGGGACAGGGGATAGGGACAGGGACAGGGATAGGGGATAGGGATAGGGGATAGGGACAGGGGATAGGGACAGGGCACAGGGACAGGGGATAGGGACAGGGACAGGGAGAGGGGATAGGG
>JAWWLY010000070.1:3201142-3216926 GCA_035041215.1 Gymnopithys bicolor
GCCCAGCCTGTGCCTCCCACCCCATCCCGTGCCCCCCATCCCAGCCCTGCCTGTGCCCCCAGCCCTGCCCGTGCCCCCCAATCCAGCCCTGCCCGTGCCCCCCATCCAGCCCTGCCCAGGGCAGGGTGACCCTTCACCGCCTTGGCCCAGAGCCGGGAATGTCTCCGGGAGCGTCTCTGGCTCCAGAGGGAAACTGAGGCCTGGCCAGGAACAGGGAGGGGGGACTGGGGGGGGGACAGGCCTGGGGGTTTGGGGGGACGCCAAGTGGGAGAGGGGGGAGGGAGCAGAGCCAAGGTCGGGGTTCCTTGACACCATCACCTTTCACCCACAGCCCAAAAAAGAGCCGGAGCCGGAGCCAGAGGGGCTCCTGCAGCAGCGCCCAAAAAGGCAGAAATAGCGGGAATATTCCCCACCCCTGGGCCTGCTTTGCTTCCCAGTGCCTCAGTTTCCATTCCCAGTGCCTCAGTTTCCCTCCCAGTACCTCAGTTTCCCTCCCTGTGCCTCAGTTTCCCTCCCTGTGCCTCAGTTTCCCTCCCAGTACCTCAGTTTCCAATCCCAGTGCCTCAGTTTCCCTCCCAGTACCTGTTTCCAATCCCAGTACCTCAGTTTCCATTCCCAGTGCCTCAGTTTCCCTCCCTGTGCCTCAGTTTCCAATCCCAGTACCTGTTTCCCTCCCAGTACCTCAGTTTCCATTCCCAGTGCCTCAGTTTCCCTCCCAGTACCTCAGTTTCCATTCCCAGTACCTCAGTTTCCCTCCCAGTACCTCAGTTTCCATTCCCAGTGCCTGTTTCCTTCCCAGTGCCTCAGTTTCCCTCCCTGTGCCCATTTCCTCTCCCAGAACAAACAGAATTTGGGAAAAGGTCAATCCCAGCCCCCCGGGGAGCTGTTGTTGCCCCCCACCCCACCCACCCCGAGGAAGGACAGGAAGTGGCAGCTCAATTTCACTCCTTTATTACAAATTTTGCCCCCCAGGGGCCACAAAAAGGTACAAAATCTGCATTTTTGTGCTTTATTCCCCCCCAAAAAACCCAACTATGTACAAAACCCCAGAGTAGAAAAGGTGTCGGTGGCGACGTGTCCGACGGGACGGATTCACAGCGGCCGGAGCAGCGCCCGAGCTGCGGAATTCGGGTGGAATTTGGATGGAATTAAACCCAAGAGTCCCTTGCCTGTCGCTGCATGTCGCGACAGGCGAAGCTGAGCAGTTATGTCGCGACAGCTGCGCTTTGCTGGCGGAGCTTTCCCAGCTGGAGCTTTCCCAGCCAGCTCCGCCTCATCTCCCCCAGTGCCAGGGTCTTCTGGCAGGTTCCAGCGCCCGGAGCGGCCGTTCCTCGGGAATGCACGGCCATCCCTCGGGAGAGCGTGGCCATCCCTTGGGATTGCAGCCGTTCCTCGGGATCGTGGCCGTCCCTCGGGAATGTGGCAGTTCCTCGGGAGCCGCGGGTGGGCGGCACACGCGGCAGAGTCCGGCAGAGTCCGGCAGAGCGGGAGCAGCCGCCCCCTGCTCACTGCACGTTGTTGTTGGCCACGCAGGGATCCACCTGGGCAGCCGCAGCGGGTGAGGGGGGCTCAGTGCTGCCCACCCCGGCCCCGCCCGGCCCGTCCTGCGCCGGGGCCGCGCTCACCTCCGTGTAGGTGGGTGGGGGCATGAACTTGAACTCGGGGGCGTACATGAAGATGGGGCTGTCAAAGCCATCGGGGTCGTCCAGGAGGGGCGTGGTGGGGCTCTCCAGCCGGTGGTCCTCGGGCACGATGTCCAGATAGCACGGGGGGGCTGTGGTAATGCAGGGAGAGAGCCGTGAGGTCACTGCCAGCCCCTCGGGGGATCTGTGCATCCCCACAGTGCCATCCCACCCGAGGGATCCCACCCGATGGATCTCACCCCACTCACCTTCTGGAGCATCTGGCAGGTTCAGGTCCACCCAGCTCATCTCGGAACTGGTCTGACTGGCCATGCTGGAGCTGCGGCTCCCGATGCCGGAGCGGCTCCCAATGACCAGCGGCAGCTCCAGGATGATCTTCTTGGAGCCCGGGACGCTGACGTAGATCTGCAGGGAGAGAGGTGGGATTTAGGGGTGTTGGGAGGAGGAGGAGGGAGAAGAGGAGGGGGAGGAGAAGCAGAAGACCCCCACTCACCTGCAGGAAATACTCCACGCGCAGGATGTTGCAGCCCAGGATGGAGGGTTTGAGCTTCCGCACGCGGATGGTTTTGCCGCGCCAGGACTCGGAGGTGCCCGAGATGATGTGGTTGCCCCGGACACAGGAGAGTTTCTGGCAGAAGACCTTGGTCTGGCCGTTGGCCAGGTAGGTGTGCTTGGCCACGATGGCCGCCTTGGGCACCACGATGCGCGAGCACGTGTTCTCGAAGTCGGCGTTGATGCAGATCTCGTCACCTGCGAGGGACAGACACAGGTTAGGGGGGCGTGGCAGGGGGTGGTTTCCCCGGTGGTCCCCCCTGCTGGTGCCCCCTCCCCACCCAGCCCTTGCCCTCAGCCATCCTCACCTTCACAGAAGCCTTTCCTGTCGATCTGGGCAGCGACAGACACACGCCCGTCCGGGATGAACATACACGACACTTTCTTCTCCTTCTTGGCTGCCACTGGGGACTGTGGACAGAGGGGACAGTCACACGCTGGCCCTTCCTGCCCTTCCCACCCCTCCTCCCTCCCTCCCTTCCTTCCTCTTTTTCTTTTGCAACCAACCCTCAAGTTCCCCTTCAAGTGCAGAACCCTCCCAGCCTGGTGTCGGTTTCTGGAATTATCCAGAACTCCTTAATCCCACCCTTAATCCCACTCAACCCAAAGCTGATTAGATGTGCCTCGACGCCGCAGGGTCGGGCTGACCCTCCCCAAGGGCTCTCCTCCCAAGCCTCTGGAGCTCACCAGCAGTTCTGGGGTGTTCACATCCACAGGATCCATCACCTCGAAGCGTTTCTTCACCTGCTGGGTGGGGTAGGCCGGGCGCTCCAGCAATGCCTTCACCCAGTAATCCACACAGCCGTACTTGCCCTTGAACGTGGTGCCCAGGGGCCTGTGGGCACACAGGGCGTCACTCCAGAGCCCACACATGGGTTTGCCAACTGAATCCCACCCCCGAGAGGCAGGGGCTGCCTCAGACTCACCCCTGGGGCAGCTCGAAGCCGAATTTGTACTCGTACTTGTTGCCAGGTCTCAGGATGACAGAGCCATCCCCATCTGTGGGAGAGAAGGGAAACATCAGATGAAGCTCCAGGGTGATCCTTGGTTCCCCAACTCAAGGTGTTGAGTAACACCTGCCCTGGGAACCCTCTGTCCTCTTCCTGCCGCTCCCTTTCCCTCCCCACCATGCGGAGCCTGCGGGGCAGAACACGGAGTTCCGCTGGCCCCACCCGGCTCAGCCACCCTTATCTCCCCATTCCAGCTGCTCCTTCCTTCTATCCTGTTTATCTTCAACACTCCACTCTCCTGGCCCCTCACTCAGCCAGAGGAGGCTCCTTGTTGGGGTGTGATCCCTGTGCCATCACCAGCGCACACCCCGGGCAGCTCCCCGGGCTCTGATTTGGTCCCTCAGCTCCCAAACCTCCACTGGGCTTGGCCAAACCCTCCGAAGTTTCCAAGTTTCACCAGACTGGGTCGTTTAGTCCCAGACTCAAGACACAACATCAACTCAGTGCTGGTGACCAAGGGGGTCTGTGGCGACCCATCACAGCCCCTGTGGTGCCAACCCAGGTCCTTTGCCCCCTCCCAACCCCTCTGACGCCCATCCAGCCCCACCGAGGGGTCCAGCTCAGGGGCGTGGTTGGTTTGGGGGTACCCCCAGCCCCTCTGTGGCCCTGTCCAGCCGCGTGCCCTCACCCGTGGGCTGCTCTTCGAGTGCCAGCACGTCCTCGAAGCGCAGGTACTCCATCTCCTGCCGGCACTGGGCCGGCCCCTTGGCCCAGGTCACCTTGGCCACGCCACACGCCAACACCTTGACAGCGCTGACACGGGTCACCTCGGCCACCTCCACGAGCACACGCCCGGCCACCTTGTCCCCGCTGCAATAGACCTTGTCGGGCTCGCTGAACACCACCACGAAGCTTTTCACTTTCTTGAACATCACCATGGCTGGGACAGCGCGGGCACGAAAGGAGCGAAGCTTGCTGGGTTTAATCCCCTCTGCAGCAACAAGACCCGCCCGAGCCAAGCGAGTCGCAGGCACAGGGGCAGCTGGAGGGTCGGTTTGGTTCGGGGCGCTGCGTTGAGGAGGTTCCCGAGGCTGCTCCGCGACTGCACAGCCCGCACCGGCCCGAGCCCTCAGCGCTGTGGGAGCCTCCGCCGCCGCCGCCGCCTTTTATAGGCTCGGGCGCTCCGCCCCCGCCCGCGCGCTCCTGTGGCAGCCGGGGCAGCCACGCCGAGGGCGCGTGGCCCTCCGTGCCGCTCGCGTGATCAGCGCGCCCATTGGCTCCCGCCGCCTTGTTTACGGCGGCGCCGGCCAATCAGAGCGCGGCGAGGGGAGCGTGGACAGCGTGTGAAGGGAGAGGAGCGCGTGGTCAATGGGGCGAGTGGGGGGGCGGGCTCGGCCGCGGGTGAGTGGCAGCTCCGCGGACCAATGGGAAGCGAGAACGGCGGCGGCGGCGGCCAATGGGGAGCGCAGAACGCGGTGCGATGTTCCCAGCGCTGCGGTGCGGGGGGAGCGCCGGCCCCAGTTCGGGACGGGTCGTGCTGTACTGGGGGAACTGGGAGGGGTAGGGTCGGGTCTGGGGGGGCGCGGGGGTGTCATCCCCTTCCTCAGCCTCCCCTCCCCTGCCAGGGGTCACTTCCACTGTCCCCTCAGCCTTCTCTGAGCCCCCCTGCGGGACCCCCCGTTATTTGGGGTAAATAAGGGCGGATTTGGGGCTCGGCAGCGAACCAGACCCCGGGGGGCTCCCGCAGGGGCTCGGAGAGGGATTTTCCCCCCTCTGGGGGGATTTTCCCCCCCGTGCCCCTTTCCACAGCCCCTCCAAGACTCCTTTCTACTGATTCCCACCCCCCTTTCTTTGAGATAAATGAGGGTGGATTTGGGGGGTCAGGATCAAAGCCTGACCTTGGGGGTCCTCCTCCTTCCACCCCCTCTGCCACTTCCCACCCCCTCTGCCACTTCCCACCCCCCTGTTTTGGGGACCCTTCCCACTCCTTGTTCCCCAAAATGCCCCTCCCAAGTGTTGACCCAAGGGGCAGCAAACACCCACATCCATCCCATAAAACCGTGACCCCGTTTTCCAGCTGGGATTTGGGGACTGGGACAGCCTTTAGCCCTCCCAGGAGACTTTGCCCTCCAAGGATCCCTCTCAGCTTTCACTCCCTGCTTCAGGGACAGGCGGTGGCTCCTTCCCCTTTTTTCTCAGCCCTCGGAGCTTTCCCCAGCTCAGCCAAACGCTGGAAGCAGAGGAAACAGGAGAACAATGACCCTGGAGCCACCCAGCACTGCGGGGATGGGGATGGGAATGGGAATGGACTGGGGGCTCCCAGCGGACAGGGAGGTGCCTTTGTCGGGAGTTGTCCTTGGGAGGTTGTTTGTCCCGAGTGTTCCTGGCGCTTTTCCTGCCCTTCCATCCCCTCCTTCCCCCGGGGTTAATTCACACCTGATCGTATAAACAGATAAAGCCCCGGATAAACCGCGGGGCACAAACTGCCCTCCTGCAGCTCCGGATTCCTCCTTGGCAGGCAATTCCTTGGAATTGCACCTTTTTCCTCCCGTGCCCAGTGTCTCCCAGTAGGAAAATGAGCCCCCCCCGGATTAATGGAGGGTCAGGGATTTGCTCTCGTTTGGCCAAAGGTGGGGAGTTTTTTCCAGCCTTGGGATATTCGACCCCTCGGATGGGCTCTGGCGTGTCCTGTTTACTCCCTCCCGCTCCCATTCCCGTCGGGATCTGCCTTTCCAAGAAAACCGAGCCCAGCCCGGGGCTCTCCACGCACATTCCAGCCGAGCCAAAGGGCCTCGGAGCCCCTTCCAGGCTCCTGCCAAGGGGCCGATCCAAGGCACGTTCGTGCCCGAGTTCCTGCAGGGCTGGCGGGCAGCGCTGCCCTTTCCCCCCCTGACCCCCAGCCCGGGCACCCTCCCTGCTCCCGGAATTCCCGGCAGCTTCTCCCACACCAGCAGCACCCCTGGATGGATCCAGGGGGTCGGGAACGCTGTGGGATTGGAAACTTGGGAAAAGCAAAGTTCCCCGGTGTCCAAACTCCTTCAAAAACAAGGGAATGGGCAGAGGAACCCCCAGGAATTCTGGGCAGGGGCACGAAGCTCCCACTGAGCTGGTTTTTAAGGCATCCACCCCCTTCCCAGCGGTTTTCCCACGGGATTGTGGCGCTGGGAGGGGGAACGGCTGGATCCCAGGCTTTTCCCGGAGTTCCTGGCCGGGGGCGAGGGATGGCCGGGCTGGTGACTAACCCTAAATCCCGGGAATAACCCACCAGAAACTGCGCCCCGAGGTGACTCACTGGGCTCGGGGCGGGGCGCGGGGCAGGAACTGGGCACGGCACTGACTTGTTTTCGCCGGCCCCGATAAGATCCGTGTTTTTGTGCTCCGGGATCGCGGGATCCGCTGCCAGAGAAGCCGCTCCCGTGACCGCCTGGTCTTTGTCCCGGCCCTGCATAGAGGGGATGGAGCCCGAGGGCAGCGGCGGCCCCGCAGATTCCCAGCCTGTTTTCCCTGGTTTTCTCCATATAAGGGCCCTTCCAGCAGATTCCAGGCTGGGGGGGGCAGAGGGCGCTGGGGACGTTCCCAGGGGCTGGAGCAGGGACAGGACAGAGTGTCCCGTGCGGGCGGGGGGACCGGGGCGGAAAAACCATTTCCTGCCGTTGTTTGTGTGCGGGGAAGGTTGGGAAGAGATCCCAGCTGGAAAACCGGGGGTTGTGGCTCCTGGAAAGCCACGGCTTGTCCTGTGCCCAGGATTTCCAGGATCGCAGGCAGTGCCCAAAGCGCACCGTGGGTTGGGAGGGGAAGGGAAGGGCAGTGCCTGGATGGAGGCAGGGAATGCTCAGCTCTCTGGGATCGCTGGGACACGGGTTTGACTCCGGGGATCTTCAGGAGCGACTTGGAAAGCTCCCAGGGTGGATCCTCGCTGAGGATTCCCCCAAAATCCCCTTTTCTTGCTGTTTTGTCCCCACCAGAGCCTTGTGCCCCCCGTGGTTGGGATTCTCCCGGCACACAGATCAGGATCCCCTTTCCCCCTTCCCTGAGTGTTCCCAGGGCTTGGCAGGAAGGTTTTCCCCCTGGAGCCCCCCCTTTCCCAGCTCCTGGGGGGACTGAGGTGTGGCAGCTCCCCCTGCCCGGTGGTTCTTTGTCCAGCTGGGATTTCTTCCCTTCTTTTCCACCCAGGTGGTGGTTTTGGAGCAGGGAAAGCCCGAGATGAGGCTCCACAAGAGCTCAGCGAGCCATAAACAAGGTGGAATTCAATTTGGGGGCTGGAAAGTCCCGTGTTTGTCACCTCTGTGGGCAGGAAGAGGCGGTGACATCAGCTCTGCTCGGGCTCGGGGATCGTGACCTCTCCCAGAACCCCCGGGCAGCTTCGGGGGGATTTGGGGAAGGAATTCCTGGGAGGGTGGGCAGGCACTGGCACAGGTTTTCCAGGGATTTGGGGCTGCCCCATCCCTGGAAGTGCTCAAGGCCAGGTTGGACGGGGCTTGGAGCCCCCTGGGACAGTGGAAGGTGCCCCTGCCATGAATGAAATGACCTTTAAGGTCTTTTCCCCCCAAAACCCAGTCTGGAATTCTGATATTTCTGTTATTTCGGGGCTCTGCAGGTCGGGGGGTGGCAGAGCCTTCCCTGTGCACTGAGCTCTGTGGACATCTAGAGGCTTTCCCAGGAATGGCAGAGGAGGATTTCCATCTCTCCATCCCTCCCTCCCTCCCTCCAGCCCTGCGTGTCACCCCCTGCCAGCCCCGAGGACAAAGTTTCAGAGCTGGGATGGATTTTGGCAGCCGGGAATCAGTTCCTCCCATTCCGAGGGAGCTGCTCCTGTGAACAGGAGAACAAACACTGGGTTTGGATTCGTGTCTTCACAGGGAAAAGAAGGAATTCCAGCTGTGGGAGGCTCAGCCCCGTGGCCTTTGCCACTTGGGGAGGGCAAGGTTGGACCTGCAGAGACCTGGCCTCTGCTGTTGCCTGTCAGGAATATGGAATCATGGAATGGTTTGGGTTGGAGGGACCTTAAAGCCCACCCAGTGCCACCCCTGCCATGGGCAGGGCCACCTCCCACTGTCCCAGGTTGCTCCAACCTGGCCTTGGACACTTCCAGGGATGGAGCAGCCACAAATTCCCTGGAAAACCTGTGCCAGGGCGTGCCCATCCTCCTGGCCCTAATTCCTTCCCATCATCCCATCTCCCCCCACCCTCTGGCAGTGGGAAGCCCTTCCCCTCGTCCTGTCACTCCATGTCCTCGTCCCAAATCCCTCCCCAGCTCTCTTGGAACCCCTTGAGGTGCTGGAAGACACTTGAAGGTCCCCCCAGAGCCTTCTCCTGCCCAGGCTGGATCCCCCAGCTCTCCCTGGCAGCCTCAGCTGCTGAAAAGTGGGAAAATTCCGTGTTCCTTTGCTGTTGGGAACTCTCCTGGCCGTGAACACCCCTGGGAATGGTGGGCCAGGCGTGTCCCGAGCCGTGGCCTGGCAGAGATCCGGCCACACCAGGGGGACATTCTGAGCATGGGCTGGGCCTGGGACAGTCCCACCCTCCTCCTCCTCGTGGGGACAGGGACGTGAGGCCTCTCAGGGACCTTTCCCCTGCCCTGGCCAAGCAGCAGAGCTGTTGATGTTGGTGAGAGCGTTTCTATTGACGTCAACGGACTTTGGATCGACCCTTCGCCTCCCCAGCCGGTGCCACCTGCCCAAAGCCACCCTGGCCAGCCTGGCACCAGCCCAGCTGGGGTTGTTGGGCATCCAGGGGCCCAGCCTGGGTGGCTGGAGCTGAGGGGGGTCAGGGGCTTCTCCCCAGAGGGGTTCAGGTTGGGAATTTGGGGAGATGCCTCCTTGGGAAGGGCGTTCAGGCACTGGAAGAGGTGGAGTCGACACCCCTGGACAGGTTCAAAAACAAGGGGATGTGGCACTTGGGGTCATGGGGCAACAGTGGCCTTGGCAGTGCAGGGGACAGTTAATGATTAATGATCTCAGAGGCTTCTCCAGCCTTAATGAGGCTGCTGTAATTCCTCAGCAGCTCCTGCTCCTGGGGTGGCTCCAGCTCAGGTGGAGCTGCTGAGCCTCAAACCTGCCCCCCAGAGCTCCCCAAACCAGGGGCAGGTCCTGCAGAATCCCGGGACATTCCCACTTTGGGAGCTGGGCCCCAAATTTCAGAGGTGGGCACCTGAGAGAGGGTGGGCCAGGAGAGCCCCAGAGCTGCTGCCAGGGCAGGGAAAGCCCAGCTCCTTTGGGATCCCTCCTTTCCCCATGGAATTCTTGCTCTGAAGGATTTTATTCCCATGGAGGATTTTATTAATTTATTCCAGGATATCCATGGAATGTTTCCATATTTACCCTCTTTGCCCTTGGCAGAGGGAGGAAACCCCCTGGATATCCTGAAACAAGGATTGGAGAACCCCCTGGAGGGGCTGCAATTCCCTTTCCCCCTTCTCTTTGGACAGGGATGGTCCTTGGGAACTCCTTTACTGAAATCCCTGAAATTTGCCCTCCCCTCTGGAATTCTGCCCTTCCCCAGAGGCTTCCCCTGCCCAGCCAGCTCTTTGCCATCAGGAATTCTGTTTTCCAAGGAAAAAAAACCCCAGACTGGGCTGGATTTGACCCCTGACAGACAATCTGGGCCCAAGGGGCAGAGATTCCCAAGGGGTGTTTTGTGTTTTTTCCTCCCTGTAACCTGATGCTGCTCCCAAATCCAGACCCAGATAAATCCACAACAGGTGCCAAGAAAACAAGGAAAAACAGCAACAGTGGCCTGGGCTGTGCCGGGGCTGGTGCTCTGCAGCTCCCACTGCTGGAGATCACCCTCTCCTTTATCCTGGGAGAGGAAAACAGGGACAAACCCGGCGGATTTCTACTCAAAATCCCCTCCGTGGTCACAGCACCCCCAAAACCAACTCATGGCCTTGCTCTGCTTCGGGGGGAAGGATCCCAAATCCACCAAACCCCCTGGGATTTGGGCTTGGAGTCTGTTATTTCCAGCTTTGCAGCGTTCCTGGATGAAATCCTGCTGGATTGGCACGGGGGGAGGTGGGAAGGGAGTTGTGGGAAGGCCCTGAGGGGTTTTAACCCTGGGGGTTTATTTTCCCTCCATGTGCTGCCGAGTCACATCCTTAGGGGGGGAAGGAACATTCCAGAACCCAACAGGAGAATCGGGATGTGCCTCTGGGAGAGGGGCCGGGTCTCCTCTGCCCTTCCCGTGGTCTCTGATCCCTCCTGGCTGTGGAGAACCCCAATCCGGGGCGTCTTTCCTGGTGGCACCCCCGGGTTTGGAGCCAGCCTGGGATCCCTCCCATGGGACGCCACGGGGCGGGCAGGGGTTACAAGTGCACCAAGAGAGCCGAGGCGAGGAGGAGGAGGAGGAGGAAGGACGGGGACGCGCAGGGACTGCCCTTCCCGGCTGGAAAAATGTGGATTTTCTCGGCGTCGGGCAGGAACACTCGGGCATCCTCCAGCGCCCCGCGAGCCGCCATGGTGAAGTTGGCATCGCCCGAGGTCACCACGTCGAAGACACAGGAGTGGAAATAGAGATCCTCGACGGGCAGGGTCTGCCGGCACAGCGCCCGCGCCTCCTCCGCCGCCAGGCGGCCCCGGGGGCTGCGGGACAGGCGCTGCCCGCGGGGACAGCCCCCCACGCACAGCTGCAGGTCCTGCTCGGCCGAGAAGGCCCCGGCCACCTCCTCGGCGGCGCGGATGGAGAAGGAGAGCTGGCGGCCCGCCTGGCGCACCGCGATGGTCGTGCCGATGTGGCGGGCGCGGATCTCCACGTGGCGCCCGGGGCTGCGCTCGCGGATGGCCAGGCTGGCACCGCCCGGCCGCGACCCCCCGTCCACGGAGCCGTCCTGGAACGCCGCGGGCACGTTGTCCAGCTCGGCCTGGTACACCTTCTGGTCGATGCATTCCTTCATGTTCTTGAAGATGATGGTGAGCTGTGGGGAGGGGGGTGAGGTGGGGGTTGTGTCCCTGTCCCTGGGGTGTCCTGGGACACGTGTCCACCCCATGGATCAGCCCCCAAACCATCCCTGCCACGGCCCTTTTGGGGTAACAGCAGTTTTTCCTTCTTTTTTTAGCCCCAAACAGGGATGGAGCCAAAGCACCGGGATTGCTCCATGAACGGATCACACGGGGCCAACGACAGCGCTTGAGCCCCTCAGCACCCCCTTCCCACCTCTCCCTCCTTCCTCCCTCCCCCTGATCCTCACTGAAGCCACTCCTGCCCTTCCCAGGGGGTTTGGGGAGCCACCCCGAGCCTGGATTCCCATCCCAGTCCCACCCACACCCGGATTCCCACCCCAAACCCAAGTTCCCACCCCAAGCCCGGATTCCCATTCCAAGACAGGATTCTCACCCCAATCCCGAATTCCCACCCCACACCTGGATTCTCGCCCCACACTGGGATTCCCATCCCAAGCCAGGATTCCTATTCCAGTCCCACCCACACCCGGATTCCCACCCCACACTGGGATTCCCATCCCAATCCCGAATTCCCATCCCATACCCGGATTCCCATCCCAAGCCAGGATTCCTATTCCAGTCCCACTCACACCCACATTCCCACCGCACACCTGGATTCCCACCCCACACCTGGATTCCCATCCCAAGCCAGGATTCCCATCCCAGTCCCACCCACACCCGGATTCCCACCCCACACTGGGATTCCCGCCCCACACCTGGATTCCCATCCCACACTGAGATTCCCATCCCAAGCCAGGATTCCCATCCCAGTCCCACCCACACTGGGATTCCCACCCCACACCTGGATTCCCACCCCACACTGAGATTCCCATCCCAAGCCAGGATTCCCATCCCAGTCCCACCCACACCCAGATTCCCGCCCCACACCTGGATTCCCCCCCAACACTGAGATTCCCATCCCAAGCCGGGATTCCCACCCACACCTGGATTCCCACCCCAATCCCCCCCAGCCCCACCTTGCTGGTGACCGTGGCGTTGGACCCCTCGGCCACGGGCGAGCTGGTGGCCTGCACGAACAGGTAGTGGTTGTCGAGGAGGGGCCAGGAGCCCTGGACGCGGCAGGTGTGGAAGTCGTGCTGGAAGGTTCGGATATGCGGGTCCCCGAAGGCGGCGCAGTGGCGGAACGCGGGCGGCCGCCCGTGCTCCTGCACGAACCTGCGCTCGTAATCGCACACGTCGAGCGCCTCAAAGCCCCGCCCGGGCGGCCCCCGGGGCTGCGGGGCCGCCGTGGGGCCCTCCCGGGAGCAGTTGTGCTGGATCATCAGGTCCTCGATGCCGTGCACGGCCGAGTGGAAGGCCAGGTCTCCGCGGCAGGTGCGGGCGGTGCGGCGGGTGCAGCGCGAGTAGGAGCGCAGAGCGGAGCAGAACGCGGCGCCGCGGCCGGGGCCGCGCAGGGGCAGCGTGGCCGCCACGAACTCCGAGTTACAGCGCAGGATCTTGCACTGGGAACACACTGGGAGGGGCACCCGGGAGAGGGGATGGGGTGGGGAAGGGTGGCCAAGGGTCCTCCCGGCGCGTCCCGACGGCCGGGATGGTCCAGATCCCATGGAGATCCCATGGAGACCTCGTGGAGACCCCATGGAGACCCCATGGAGATCTCATGGAGACCCCATGAAGACCTCATGGAGACCTCATGGAGACCCCATGGAGACCCCATGGAGATCTCATGGAAACCCCATGGAGACCCCTTAGAGACCCCATGGAGACCCCATGGAGACCTCATGGAGACCCCGTGGAGACCCCATGGAGACCCCATGGAGACCTCGTGGAGACCTCATGGAAACCCCATGGAGACCTCATGGAGACCCCATGGAGACCCCATGGAGACCTCATGGAAACCCCATGGAGACCCCGTGGAGATCCCATGGAGACCCTCCTGAAGGGACTTGTGTCCCTGCTCTAACCCATGGACATCCTTCCCAGAAGGATTTGTGTCCCTGCTGTAACCCACTCCAGATCCCATGGAGATCCTTCCCAGAAGGATTTGTGTCCCTGTTCTAACCCATTCCAGATCCCCACGGAGAGAACTTGTCTCCTGGTGGTACAGGGAACGTGTCCAGCGTTTCCTGCTGCAGGAACAACCTGGAGCCTGGCACAGCCTGGCACAGCCAGGGCACATCCCGGGGCCAAAGGGATGTCCTGGAGCAACTGGGAAGTGAGATCATGCCTGGGCTCAGGTGTGGCCGAGAGCCAGGTCAGCCATGGCCAAACTGGGATTCTTCAGGCCAAGAGCATTCCAGGGAAAAACCGGGAATTTCTGAGCCGGGAAACCTCTTCTTCCCATTGTAACCTTGGCCAGGCCATGGAATGGCTCTTCCATGGCTCAGGAATTTTGGGTTCCCTGGGATGCAGGGCTTGGTCCTTGGGATGAATTTGGGTTCCCTGGGATGCAGGGCTTGGTCCTTGGGATGAATTTGGGTCCTGCTGGGGGGATGCTCCCCTTTCAGTGGGAACGTTTCCTGCCCTTTCCTCTGGACCGGAGGGTTTCTGCTGGTCCCGTCCCCTCCCAGCTCTGCCTTTGTCCCTCCCATCCTGCCCTGTCCCGGCCGTGGATGCGGCTCCAGCGGCTCTTCCCGGCCGTTCTTACCATGCCTGCAGAGGAGGAGGAGGAGGAGGAGAGTGCAGAGGAAGAATCCCGGCGTTCCCAGCTGTCCTGGGCTCCTACCACGGGGGGGTCTCCCCATTCCCACCCATGTGGGCACCGGGGGGTCCCTCCCGCTCCGGTGGCTCCCGGATTCCCCTGGCAGTGCCCCTGGAAGTGCAGCAGGGCTGGGATGGCACCGGCAGCTGCCACCGAGTCCAACCCAGCCCTCCCAAGGCCAGCACCTGTCCCCAGGTGCCACATCCACACAGCCCTGAACACTCCCAAGGATGTGGCTCCACCAGAGCCCTGGGCAGGCTGTGCCAAGGCCTCGCCACCCTTTCCACGAGGGGATTTTCCCTGATATCCAACCTACACCTCCTGTGGTGCAGCCTGAGGTGTTTTCTCGGGGTGTTGGTCCTCCCTCGGCCTGGGATTGGAGCCTGGAGCACCCCTGGGTGCCACCTCCGTGTCCTGCCCCGTGTCCTGCTCCCGGGACCCTCATTCCTGCTTTCCCACTCACCTCTATCCCCTGGAAACGATCCGGCTCCCAGAGCCTGGAGCTCCTTCCCCGCGGGACACATGGGTGTCCTTGTCACCAGCTCTGCCCCAGGTGACAACCGGAGAGCTCCATGGGACGACCCAGGCACGTCCCAGCCGCGCTGGGCTCCTCCATGGATAAAATCCGGGATTGAGGAGGGCTGTGGGGGCAGCGGAGCCCCCCGGGCAGCCCCGCGGACCCGGCGCTCCCTCCGCGGCCACCTTTGCTCGTCCTTCCCCCGCGGGGCAGAGGCGGGCGCTGAAATCGATCCTCCTAAATTTAGCCAGGCTGCATCCAGCCGGGAATGACAGCCGGGAATGACAGCCGGGAATGGCAGCGGCAGTGGCAGAGCGAGCCGGAGGGACTGGTGGGCACGGCGAGGAGGGGAGGGGGAACCCCCAAACCCTGCGGGGTTCTCTGGAGCTCCACGGGATTCCTGCCTGGAAAGTTCCCGCCGGCACCCCCGGGAGTGAATCCCTGTGGAAAAGCACCGTGGCTTTCCCTGGGGGATGGATCCTCACATGGGATAAATCCCAGCCCCAGGCACCTGCTCCGGGGCCGGGCAGCTGGAGGCTAAAAAAATCCGGGAGCAGATGGATTGGGATGCTCCAGAGCCTGCTGAGGGACCCCAAAGGTCCCCACCCTGACCCCTCTCCGGTGACACTGGGGGGGTGGCAGCATCCAGCTGCTCATCCCACGGGATACTGGGACCAGTGGCCTCCGATTGCCCACGGCTGGGAGAGGGTTGGGGTGTCCCTGGGGTGTCCCTGGGGTGTCACTCAGCCCCCCAGGATGCTCCAGGGGAAGCTTTGGAATCACGGGGACACCACGAGGTGGCGGCAGCACGTCGGGACTGGGAGGGGTTTTTTGGGAAAGATCCCCCTCCCTGTCCCCCTTCCCTGCCTGTCCCGACCTCCTCGAGTCAAAAAAAGAAAACCAAACAAAACCAAAACAAACCCCCCAAAAATTCGAAGCTAAACCTGCTTTTAGTTTTTAGGAAAATTAACGGGGTGAACTTGGAAAATGAGGGTGGACTGGGAAAAATCGGGATGGAACAAGGGAAATGTGAGTGAACCTGGACTGGGAATGTGGCAGGGCCGGGGAAGAACTGCAGGGAGAGAAGAAAAGTGACCTCATTTCCCCTCATTTTCTCCCTTTCCCCTCAATTTCCCTCCCAATTTCCCCCCATTCCCCCTCATTTCCCTCCCCCTTTCTCCCCATTTCCCCCTTATTTCCCTCCCCCTTTCTCCCCAGTTCCCCCCCATTTCCCCCCATTTCCCTCCCCCTTTTTCCCCATTTCCCCCCATTTCCCTCCCCCTTTCTCCCCATTTCCTCCCATTTCCCTCCCCATTTCCCTCCCCCTTTCTCCCCATTTCCCTCCCCATTTCCCCCCCATTTCCCCCCCATTTCCTCCCCATTTCCCCCCATTTTTCCCCATTTTCTCCCCATTTCCTCCCCATTTTTCCCCATTTTCCCCCCATTTCCTCCCCATTTCCTCCCCATTTCCCCCCATTTCCTCCCCATTTCCCCCCCATTTTTCCCCATTTTTCCCCATTTTCCCC
>JAWWLY010000070.1:3241041-3267725 GCA_035041215.1 Gymnopithys bicolor
CAGGGGACAGACAGAGAGATCAGGGACAGGGGGACAGACAGAGATCAGGGACAGGGGGACAGAGAGAGAGATCAGGGACAGGGGGACCGAGAGAGAGATCAGGGACAGGGGGACAGGCTGGGAGATCAGGGACAGGGGACAGACAGAGAGATCAGGGACAGGGGGACAGGCTGGGAGGGGAGAGACAGGGATCGGGGACAGGGGAAAGGGAAAGGGGATCAGGGAAAACAGGGATCAGGGACAGGGGGATCAGGGAAGGGGGGGTGGGGGCACCCCACTCCAGCCCAGCCCAGCCCAGCCCAGCCCAGCCCAGCCCCGCTCACCGTGCCCGGGGGCTCAGCAGGGGTTGGGGGTCCCGCGGGGTTCCGGAACCGCTCCCGCTGCTCCCGCGGGTAGCGAAGCCCCCACGCCCACACCGGGGGGAAGGGGCAGGCGGGGCCCCTCCCTCGGTGCCCCCCGGAGCCCCCCGAGGGGTCCTGCCAGCCCCACACCGGGCGGTAGTTCTGGCTGTGGGGCTGCGGGGACAGGAGGGGTCAGTGCCCAGTTTGGGGGGAACTGAGGCACGGGGGGAGAAGAGGCGGGACGGGGGTTTGGGGTGCCCATGCCCAGTTTGGGGCACTCAGTTTGGGGTGCCCGTGCCCAGTTTGGTGTCCCTGTGTCCCCTTTGGTGTCCCCATGCCCAGTTTGGAGTCCCCATGCCCAGTTTGGAGTGCCCAGTTTGCTGTCCCCATGCCCAGTTTGGTATCCCCATGCCCAGTTTGGTGCCCCCGTGCCCAGTTTGCTGCCCCTGTGCCCAGTTTGGGGTGCCCAGTTTGGTGCCCCCATGCCCAGTTTGGTGTCCCCATGCCCAGTTTGGGGGGCCCAGTTTGCTGTCCCCATGCCCAGTTTGGTGTCCCCATGCCCAGTTTGCTGCCCCCATGCCCAGTTTGGTGTCCCCATGCCCAGTTTGCTGCCCCCATGCCCAGTTTGTGTCCCCGTGCCCAGTTTGTGTCCCCATGCCCAGTTTGCTGCCCCTGTGCCCAGTTTGGGGTGCCCAGTTTGGTGTCCCCGTGCCCAGTTCGGGGTCCCCGTGCCCCCTTTGGTGCCCCCCTCACCGCCCCGCGCTGCCCGCGCCGTCTCTCGCAGCAGAACCGGAACGTGCCCAGCCTGGCACTGAAGGCCCCGTCGTGCAGCGCCAACAGGAGGGACTCGGTGAAGCCAAACCGGGCCGGGAACTGCCGGAGCAGCTGCCACGTGCAGTCCAGGAACAGCAGGAACACGGGGGCCTGGGGACAGCCCTGTCACCCTGGGGACACCCTGGGGACAGCCCTGTCACCCTGGGGACGGCAGTGGGGACAGCCCTGTCACCCTGGGGATGGCAGTGGGGGTCCCACCTCTGCCAAGGGGGTCCCATATCTGCCAAGGGGGTCCCCGTTCCTGTCACCCTCTGGGGATGGGAATGGGGGTCTCACCTCCTCCCAAGGGGGTCTCACCTCCCCCTGGGGGGTCTCACCTCCTCCCGGGGGGGGTCCCGCCGCAGCCCCATCCTCTGTGGGAAGGGGTGTCCCGCTGCCACCCATTCCCGCTGCACGAGGCTCTGGAACCCGGGCATGGAGCGGGCATGGGGGTCCCCCAGCAGCTGCACCAGCGAGGCCAGCAGGCAGTTCAGGTCCCGGTCCGAGGGCTCTGGGGGGCCAGCCCGTCAGGGGGGTCCCTTCCCACCCCCTCCACCCCTCCCGGTGCCCCCCCTAAACCCTCCCACCACTCCCTCCCTGTGCCCTGTCACCCCTCTCTGTGGCCCCTCACTCCTCCCAGTGCCCCCTCTGCCCCCTCCGCCCCTCTCGGTGCCCCCTCACCCCTCACGGTGCCCCCTTTGCCCCCTCCGCCCCTCTCGGTGCCCCCCCAGCCCTTCCCGGTGCCCCCCCAAGCCCCTCGCAGTTCCCCCACCTTGCAGCACCACGGAGCAGCCCCTCCCTGCCACCAGCGATGCCACCTCCACGGCCTTCCTCAGGCACGTGCTGGGGGCAAAAGGGGAGGTCGTGGCACCCCAAAATACCCCACCCTGGGGGGCTCCCGAACCCACCACAGCGCCCCGGATTGTGGAGAAAAGCCAGCAGGGAGGGAAAAGGTGGATTAGAGGGAAAAGGGAAGGAAAAGTCAGAGGGAAGAGAAAATGGGGGGAAAATTGAGTTTTCCACCTGGAGAGGGACATCCCACTGTGGGGAGGGCGATTTTAGGGTGCTTTTCCTCCCTATCCCCGAGGCCCCCCCTTGTCCCCCCTCACCAGACGTGGTCCAGCCAGCGCGTCCCCTCCAGCGCCGAGAGCCACTTCTCGTCTGCCACAGCGCCTGGAGCCACAGGGTGGGGGGCAGCCCAGGGGTGGGGGGCAGCCCAGGGCATGGGGGTCAGTCTGTGGGATGGGGGGCAGCCCAAGGGATGGGGGGCAGCCCATGGAATGGGGGGCAGTCCAGGGATGGGGGGCAGCCCAAGGGATGGGGGGCAGCCCATGGAGTGGGGGGCAGTCCAGGGATGGGGGGACAGCCCAGGGGATGGGGGGCAGCAGGGGGAAGCTCCCCCGGTGGGTTTGGGGGTCCCGGGGCACCCCGGTGGGTTTGGGGGTCAGTGGAGGTAAGGCCCCCTCTTCGGTGGGTCTGGGGGTCCCGGCCCCCCGCGCCGCTCACCGGGCAGGCACAGCGCCCGCAGCCTCAGGTGGGCGAGTTGGATGTCGGCGAGCGAGGGCAGCTCGGCCGTGTCGGCCACAACGCAGGGCCCGCCCCCCCCCAGCAGCAGCATCTCCAGGCACCTGGGGGGGCACAGGGGCACCCCTGGGTGGGGGGCACAGGGACCCCCGGTGGGGCCAGGCCGGGAGGGCACCCCCAGCCCCGCCCCGGGACCCCCAGGGACCAACCTCACGTCCTCACTGCCCGGCTCCGAGGCGGGGTGGAAGCCGGCGGCTCTCAGCAGGTGCCCCCCGCCCGGGTGGTGCCAGCACAGGCGCTGTGGGAGGGACAGGTGAGCCCCCCAACCTCACCCCCCAGCACCCCTGAGCCCCACCCCCATCCCTGAGCCCGCCCAGCACCCCCAAGGCCCCCAGCACTCACAGCCACCCGGCGCTCCTGGAAGTGGGCGAAGGTTCTCTTCAGGTCGTGGTCCAGGAGCCCGCTGGGCACCCACAGGTACCGGGGGAGGCTGCGGGCGGGGGGCACAAGGTGGGTTCCCCTCCAACCCCCTTCCCAGGGACTCGGGGGGTATTTCCCCCAAACCATGGGCAGATGCGGGGGGTTTCCCCCAGCCCCCCGTGGTTGATCCCTCTGGAGGGGGTGGGGGCAGTGGAGGGTCCGTGCTGTGACCCCCGGGATGGGTGTTGGGGGTCCGGGGGGGCTGTACGTGGGGGCAGTGGGGGGTCCGGGGGGGCTGTACCTCGGGGCCATGTCGAAGCGCTCGTTGACGGCGCTCACCCTCCAGCCCTCGGCCCCGAGACGCTCCAGCTCCTTCTCCCAGTCCTGCAGGCTCTCGAAGAGCAGCGTGGCACCCAAGCCTTTCTCCTCCTCCTCATCCTCCTCCTCTTCTTCATCACCATCCTCCTCCGAGGGGGCCTCGGCGGGGCAGGACCACCCATCCAGTCCCTCGGCAGCGGCAGCTTCCCGAGCCTGGGCGATGGCGTTGGCCACCTGTGAGGGCACCAGGGTGGGGGGTGTGAGCCCCCCCGCGCCTCCCGAACCTCTCCCCAAACCCGGGGGGTCCCAGCACTCCTGCCCTCGCCCCCCGCTCACCCGGAACGCCTGCGGGGCCAGCCCGTGCTCGGGGAAGCAGAAGCGGAGCAGGCGGAAATCTCGGCAGAACACGGCGAGTTCCTCGGGGATGAACTTGAGGGTGGAGGTGGCCGTGAGCACCTTGGGCTTGGAGAAGCTGCTGGCTGGGGGGGCGCGGGGGGTGGCCGTGAGGGCGGCTGAGCCCTGAGCCCTGCCCAGCTCATCGCAGGGGTGAGAACTGAGCCCCGAGCCCTGCCCAGCTCGCCACAAGCCCAGGGTGTCCCATTACCTGCCACCAGCTTGCAGATACAGGACAGGGCCACCTCATCCTCGGCGCGGAGGCGGCAGCGGGAGCCGCGAGCCTGGGGGAGAGCAGGGAGAGCTGGAACTGCCCCGGAGTGTCCCCCCCATCCCAGGAATGGTGGTGAGGACGGATCTGAGCACTACGGCTGTTCAGTGTCCCTTGGGCATTGTCCCTCGTCCCCCACCGCGTCCTGCAGCGAGGAGCGCCAGGGGGAACACGGCGGGTCCACTGTCGGACAGCGAGGGTGGGCTGGGATAGGGTTGGGATGGAGCTGGGATGGGGCTGGGATGGAGCTGGCAGGGGGTGTAGATGCAACCAGGATGGGGTTGGAATGAAGCTGGGACGGGAGTCAGGGATGGGGTGAGATGGGGTCGGGATGGGACAGGGGTGGGACCGGGACGGGACAGGGATGGGGTCGGGACGGGACAGGGGTGGGACTGGGATGGGACAGGGATGCGGTGGGATGGGGTCGGGCGGGGGTCCCCCCGGGCGGGGTCAGGCTGCGCGGTCCCGTTTCCTGTCCCGGTATTCCCGGTGTTCCCGGTGTTCCCGTCGCACCTGGCCGGGCAGGAAGACGAGGCGGCGATTGGTGCAGAGCAGCGTCCCCGGGACGGAGCCGCCGCCGTCCCCGCAGCGCCGCCGGGCGCCCTCCGCCTCCTCCAGCACCCGCTCCCCTGCGGGGACCGGCACTGGGTGCGGGGTCCGAGCGCCCCGAGCCCCCCGGGACCCCCGGGACCCCCGGCCCGGCCCTACCTGGGAGCGCGGGGAAGGGCGGGCGGCGCCCGCGCGGGGCCCCGCTCATGGCGCAGGGACTTTGGCCGGGCGGGCCCGGAGCGGCGGGCCCGGAGTGGCCCGGGAAGGAGCCCCGAGCGCCCGGCCCGGCCCCGGCATCCCGCCCTCCGCTGGCATCGCTGCCCGGCATCCCGCCCCTCTGCCCGGCATCCCGCCCCCCGGGGTATCCCTGCCCGGCATCCCGGGGCCGGTATTCCACGCACCCCGGCATCCCGCCCCCTCGGATCCCGCATCCCGCCCCCTCAGATCCCGCATCCCGCCCCGCGCCGTCCCACTGCCCGGTGCCAGCGGTGGGAAGGCGGGGAGAGCCCGGGAGCTCCGCAAGGAATAGGGGGGGGCACAGCCCCGGGGACCCCGTCAGGGCCAGGCGGTCCTGGGGTACTACAGCCTCGGCCCCCCCGTAAGCGCTGCCCGGGGCAGGGGGACCCCCCAGCCCCGTCCCGTCCCCGCAGCGGCACCGGGGGGGCCCCGGGGCCTCTCCCCGTCCAGGGAACGCGCGGCTCGCTCGGTGAGTCACGGCCGAGGAACGGAGCCTTCTCCTCCCAGCCCCAAGAGCCGCCCCGGGCCAGGCCCGCCCGGCCCTCCCTTGGCGGCCACCGGGGCCAGGGGGGGGGTGGCCCTGGGGCCACCTGTGCCACCCTCCAAGTGCCACGAGACCCCCGGGCACCCCAGACCCCGCGGGGGCCGAGGCAGCAGCACCAACACACGGGGATACAAATCCGGACACAGCCCCAGCTCGTGGAAAACCCACCTGGAGCACGTTTGGAGCTGCAGCCCCAAATCTGAGTTTTGCTGTTTTTCCCCCCCAGGTTTGTGGGGCAGCCCCAGCTTTGGGGGTGCAGTTCGTGTGCCCCAGTTCTCCTCCTGCAGGAGGATCACCTGGCGGAGGATCCTACGGGATGGGATGGGATTTTGGCTCCGGCACGTGGCAGATGAGAGGAATTTCCTGGAGGCTTCGAGCCCGGAGCTGCTCCACAGCCAGTGTGGGGTCAGCCCAGGCCACTCCAGGAGCAAAAATCCTGGAGGAAAATCGTCCGGCACAGACGTGGCACCGGGCACGGAGCGGCCCCTGGAGACACCGGGAACTGGGAGAGAACATCCCAATGCACTGAAATCCCCTGGGAAACCACTCCTGGGGTCCCACCTCCTGCAATCCATCCCCAACCACCCCCAAACCCCGTTTGCCTCTTTCAGAACCCATTTAAAACTGCAGTATTTGGACAGTCTGTGTGGGGAGGCAGCTGGATTTTGTCCCTGGATTTTATCCTGAGGCGCCTGAGGTACCAAACCAGAGCACCCCTCAGGGCTGGGCTTGGGATGAAATTGGGGAAAAGGCTCCAAGACCAGCGAGGATGGACAGAAATGACAGTGAGGGGTGTTGGGGGCTTCTTTTTCAAATCAAAGCTGAGAATTGGTACAGAAATGGAACCACAGAGGAAATGGAAGAGAAGGAAGAGAAGGGAAACTTGCCCATTCCCCAGGAGAGAGGACTCTGCTCCTCAGTGGAGAAACAAATCCCAAATCCCAACAATTTCATGGAGCAGGGGAGGAGGAGCAGCCCCAGGAGGGAACTGGGGACCCTGGGAGGGGAGAGGGGAGGAAGGAGCCTGGCACTGCCCGGGTGCATCAGCTGAAGGTTTTTATTGTCAGAGTCTGTGGCAGCACAACGAGGCCGCGGGTACAGCCCGACCGCGCCGCTCCAGCCCTGCTCACCAGGAGGCCAAATACCACCAATTAATACGGAATTAATTAAAAAAGTGGGGGGTTCTGTGTGTGTGTGTGTGAATAAACCACTGCAGAATTAATTCAGGTCACTCAGCGTCGCGTTAGTGAGACCCGAAGCTGCCCCGGGGAGCGGCGAAGGTGAATCTCGTTTAATAAAACCCAATAAAATCCCAGTAACGGGTTTTACACACCCTGAAAGACAAAAGTTTCCTCCACCAGGGTCCGACGGCAGCGATTTGAATTCCAACCACACCAGTAAGTGCACTTAGTTCGACCTTGGGGTCACGTTGCAGCCTCCCTGTCCCCATCCCAGTGGAAAAATCCCTCCCTGGGGCAGGTTTGGGGCTTTTCCCTCCAGCTTTTCTGCCTTTTCCCTCCAGCTTTTCTGCCTTTTCCTTCTCTCTCCCCCCCAGTCCCAACAAACCACTGAGCAGGTCCAGGCATTTCCCAGTCCCACTCAAAGGCAGCACCCACAGGGATGGATTTAACCAAACCACAGAGAAATTCCCCCCAAACCCGCCTTGCCCCCTGTGCCAGGGGCATCCCTGCTCCTGGAGCTCCCAGCACAGCCAGAGGATAATCCCAATCCCAAAACAAAACTGCTGCTCTGATTTGGGGGAAAATGAACATCAGAAATTGGAACTTAAACCCGAGTGCCCACAAATAGTGAAGTTTGGGTTGGGTTTTAAACCATTTCAGCTTAAAATCTGGGGTGAGCCCAGTGGGGGCAGAGCCTGTGGCGCTCCAGCAGCAACACATCCCTGCTCCGGGCTAAAGTCCATCAGAATTCCTGCAGTTTGAGGGAAAAACCAGCTCTCTGGAGTTTGTCCCGAGGGCAGAAGAGCCAGTGGGAGCACTGACTGTGTCCCACAGCTTCAGCCACACTCAGGGATTCCATAAATGACTTAAACCAGAGCCAAACCATCCCTGGGGTGTTTGAAATCTGGATTGGAAAATCCGGGGATGAGGAGTGGCCCTGGCAGGACTCAAAGTGCTGGGATGCCACTTGGAAAGGCCTTAATTTGGGGGAGGAGGTGTAGGGGTAGGAAAGGCCTTAATTTGGGGGGGGGTTAGGGGTAGGAAAGGCCTTAATTTGGGGGGGTTTAGGTCTAAGTCAACATTTGCAGGGCTGAGCAGAAGGCCTCGGGTGATCCCCGAGCTCAGCACCCACCCAGCTCCTCCACCCCGTCCCTCATCCCTTCTCCCAGGAAGGGCCTGACGCAGGAGCAGCTGGGGAGGGGGTTGCATAGTTTGGTGCCTTCTGGAAAATAAACCCCAAAATAAAAACGAGGGAGTGTTGTCAAGCTCGGGCTGACGGAGAAACTCCTGTTTTATTTCCGTGTGAGGGAAACGCTCCGTGCAGGACGGGCCCGCTCTGGGAGGAGCTGCAGTGACCAAAACCCCAAGGAATTCTGTGCAAACATCGCAGTGCTAAAGTGAATCCCACCCTGGGAGCTGGGAGGGGGAGGCTGGGATGGGGCTGGGAATGCCGTGGGACATTAGTCAGGGGAGGATTTCACCTTATTGTTCCGCTTTTTAGCCCTGTTATCAAAAATAGGGATTAATTCCGCAGCCTAAAGGTCAGTGGGTGGCTCAGCACACGGAGCCGAGTTAATCAGGATCAGAGGTAGTACAGAGTAGCTGTGCTCAAGTACAGAGTTAGGCGACCCCCAGCCTGCCCCCGGCCTGGGGGGGGCTCTGAGTGCCCCTCCTGCCCCAGGGGGGCTCCTGGGGGGGCTCTGCCCCACGCCCGTGGGAATTCCTGGCAGGAGACGCCGCCCCCGGGTCTCGCCTCGGTTCTGCCGGGGGTTCCACACAGGGAAGTAAAGCTCCAACCCCCGGAGTGCCCAGGAGGAGTTTAAAGAGAGCATTTCAAAGCCAGGGTTGGGGCTGGCAGGGGCGGGGGCAGAGCCCGAGCCCACCCTCCCGGCGTTCGGAGCCACGCCGGGGCCGGGCAGGGCGAGTCCAACCCACCCCCGCCAGCGCCAGCTCCGCCCGTCGCTCAGTACCGGCAAGAAGAGATACAGAATAAAACCAGTGTTAAAAAACTCCATTAAAAGGTTCGTGACGCTCAAACCGGGGCGTTTCGCTCCGTGCCGGGCGGGTCGGGGGCTGCTCCCACCCCACTCCCAAAGCTTTGGTCTGGTTTATTGAGTTTCTGAGGAATTCTCCCCCTCACCACCCTGTGCTCCGACCCGAGCAGCCCCCGCTGTGCCGGCCGGCCCTGAGGATGCTCCTCCAGGAAAGCAGCGGCTGCTTCCCCCCTCCCTCCCATCTCCCTCCTGCATCCCTCCATCCCAGTCCCATTCCCAGCCCATCCGGCCGCGTGGGAAGGGGGCCCAGACCCCTCGGGGGTCTCTGTTATCGCATCCCCGGCCCGGGGGTCAGAACCTGTGCACCAGCGCCTCCCGCTCGCGGCGCCGCAGCTCCTCCCTGTAACAGCACGAGCAGAAGTTCCCGGTCTCGGGGTGTCCGTAGAAGCTGCAGTTGGGCTGTTTGCACTTGGTCTGCTGGACGCCGTAGGGCGCTCGGCCCCTCGCCCTGTCCGGCTCCAGGGGGTCCCTGCAGGGGGGGCAGCCGGAGCCCCCGCACTCCGCTGCCGTGTCCGTGGGGCAGAGCCCGCCCGGGGGGGCCGCGCCGGGGCCGGGCCGGGGCTGGTGGTGCCGGGGCAGGGTGGCATAGGGGGGGAGGCTCCCGCAGGGCCCCCCCGCCAGCTGCCGCCGGCCCTCGGGACCCCCGGGCGGGTGCAGCCCCTCGGCGCTGCCCACCGAGGGCCGCGGGAAGGTGAACACGCCGGAGTAGCCGGAGGGGAACGCGGCTGTTTTAGCGCCCGGCGGCGGCTCCGGGGGCTGCGCGGGGTACGCGGGGGGCGGCTGCGGAAACGGGGGGCCCGGCGCCGCCTCCCCCGCCTCGCCCTCCGGCTTCTTGGGCGGCAGCGCCTTCTTCTCGGCCTCCTTCTGCCGCTGCTCGGCCAGGAAACGCTCCTCGGCGTCCAGCAGGTACCGCTGGATCATCTCCTCCTGGAACGGGTGCCGCGTGCTGGTCTTGAGCAGCCCGGCGAAGATGAACTTGCGCTCGCCCTGCATGGCCGCGCGCAGGATGCCGAGGCTCAGCCGCACGTCGCTGCTGTACTTGGAGGGGTCCTGCGGCTTCTCCGGGGCCGCCCGCCCCGGGCACGCCTTCTCCGCCCCGGCAGTCGCGTCTCCCGGCGCACACTCCTCCTTGCTGCCCTTCGGTGCCTTCAGGGAGCCTCCTTTCTTCTTCTTCTCCAGGGTGTCCCCCTGCCCGTTGCTCACGCTGCCTCTCACGGCCTTGCCGTGCATCAGGCCCCCCATGTTCTTTTTTAGTTTGCTGCCCAGAGTCTTCCCGAAGCTGCCCAGCTTGTTGGCCACCGAGTCTGCCCTCTTCTTGTCCTTCTCCTTGTCCTTTTCCCGCTCCTTCTTGGGCTTCTCCCTGTCCTTGCCCGCCCTGGGGCCGCCGTTGCTGGCGGAGCTGCTGCAAACAGACTCTTTGTCCGACTCTCCCGACTCCGCCGCGGAACGAGCGTCGTCGCCGGCCGAGGCCGTGGGGGACTCGGGCTGGGCCAGGGGCGCCTGGGCAGGAAGGAAAGGCAAATATCAAAGCTTGGAATTCCTCAGGGAAGGATTTCCAGGCACCAGGTGAAGTAAAGGAGCGTGCTCAGAGCATGGAGGGGACAATGTCTCAGAGCAACGCGTCCCCAGCGCCATCCTGGGACATCCAACTTCGGATATTCTGGGATTTCATGATTCTATCCTAGGATTTTATGACTAATTCTGTGACTGTAATATCTCCACTGGCTTGAGGTTTCAGGGGCAAAGCCAGGGAAGAGGGGGGAGGTGTTTGGTCCCAGCCTCGAAGTGGCTGCGAACCAACAACTGCTGTTTGTTTGGTGTCCCCCTCCCTGTCCCGAGGGGCCTCAGGGGGTGTGAGGAGTGAAAATGGACATGGAGAGCCCTGAGGAAGAGCTGCACACCGAGGCAGAGCTGAGGCAGCTGCAATTCCTGCAGGCAGAGCCCCCCCAGGTGTGGCAGAGCCCCCCCAGGTGTGGCAGAGCCCCCCCAGGTGAGGCCCCACACCTGCTGCCCTGCACAGAGGAGGGTTAAATAATTCACAGGTAAAGAGGATCCCCCTGGGCCTTTACCTGAGTGTCACAAGGCAACGTGATCCACCTCACGGTCATGTAGCTGTGCAGCAGGTGCAGCTTGGCCTCCAGGGACAGCGTCACGCTGGTGGCACAACGGGGGGGACACAGGTCAGAGCCCATTCTGTATCTCCCCAACCACGGCAAGACCTGGCAAAGTCCAACCCAAGCCAGGTGGGGTCTGGGGGCCACCACCCTCCCCACTCCTGGGGCACAGGGGTTTGGTGGGGAATGGAGAAATACATCTTTTTGGTGGAAACATGATGGAAAATTCTCCACTGCTGCTGTGTCTGAGCTACACCCACCCTGGAGCTCCAAGAGCTGGAGCATCATCACCTTATCGTGGGAATAAAGCTCAGATGTCACAGCCCCACCAAAAATGTACCAAAGTGAAGGAGAATGAAAATCTGCTCCATTCCTCAACTTTCATCCAGCCCAAGAAATCCCAGCTGAGCCCTCCAGCCCTGACCACTCTGCTCTGCAGATCACCTGGATGCCCTGTGGATGCCCACCTTGGATCCCCTGTGGATCCTCTGTGGATCCCCACCCTCACCCCCTGTGGATCCCAACCTGGATCCCGTGGATCCCCACCCTCATCCCCTGTGGATCCCCATCCTGGATCCCCTGTGGATCCCCACCCTCACCCCTTGTGGATCCCCATCCTGAACCCCCTGTGGATCCCCAACCTCACCCCCCCTGGATCCCCAACCTCACCCCCCCTGGATCCCCACCCTCACCCCCTGTGGATCCCCATCCTGGATCCCCACCCTCACCCCCCCCTGGGTCCCCACCCTCACCCCCTGTGGATCCCCATCCTGGATCCCCACCCTCACCCCCCTGGCTCCCCAACCTGGCCAGCCTGACGTTGTCACTGTCATCCTTGCCCCACTGCCACTCCTTGCCGGGGTCCACCGCGAAGTGCACGGGGAGCAGTTTGTGCTCGGAGTCGGTCAGAGGGATCACGGCTGCCCAGGGCACAAACAGCACAGTCACAGCCCCACAGGACAAACAGGCCAGCCCTGAGGGCCCCCATTCTCATGGCAGCAGCATCAGGGATTGTGGAATCGTTAGAGCATCATGGAATGCTTGGGGTGGAGGATCCCCCTCCCCTCCCATTCCCCACCCCATCCCATTCCAGCCCCTGCCATGGGCAGGGACACCTCCCACTATCCCAGGTTGCTCCAGCCTGGCCTTGGACACTTCCAAGGATGGGGCAGCCACAGATTCTCTACCCAGCCTGTGCCAGGGCCTGCCCACCCTCAGAATTCCTTCCCAATATCCCATCTGTCCCTGCCCTCTGGCAGTAGAAGCCATTCCCCTTGCCCTGTCCCTTCAGGCCCCCGTCCCAAGTCCCTCTTCAGCTCTTGGAGCCCCTTTAGGCGCTGGAAGGGCTCCAGGGTCAGGACACTGTTGGTTTGCTGGGCTGCTGGGCATGTTCCCAGGTCCTGCCCAGCTTTCCCCCCCCAGCACCCCCAAATCCTCCTCCCTCCACAGGGCCCCTTTTTTCACCTGGATCTCACACCCCACCTTGATCCTTTGTGTTCTCCTTCTGCTCCATGGAGACCAGGGCAGAAAAATGGGCTTGGTCGTAAGCCAGAACCAGGGGAGACCGGTGGCATTTGTTGGCTGGGACTTCCAGGGGCAGATAGATCCCTCCAAAGGGAATTGGGGCAAATGCTGGGAAGAAACCAGGGCAGTTAGTTCTGGTCACAGGTTCAAGAGTTCAGAGTTGTTTGTGCTGCAGCTGCTCAGTCGAGGGCTCACCTGCAATTATCTGTCATCTCAAGGGACACTGAACAAAACCACAACCCAAAATAGACATTTATTTTACACCAAGAGGGTGGAAAATGCACTGAAAATGAACTGGCATTTTCTATTTTCTCTTCATTCCCCCACAAGACAAGCTTTGCCCACAGAATGATGGAAGTTGATTGACCTTCTCTGTCAGGAAATTGAAGCTGAGGGTGGAAAATCCACCACTCAGGGAACAGAATTTTCATCTCTACAGGTGGGGGGGGGGGCAAAAGGGGTGGAAAAGAGAACAAAGCTCATGGGGATGCTCTCAAAAGCAGCAGCAATGGGGCTGGGAGCTGAGCTGGGCCCAGCCCTGCTGGGGGTTCACCTGCAGCAGGTGAACATGCCCCGTGAGCTGCTCCCCACTCCAGACCCGACCCTGGGGGCAAGAAGTGCCTGTGGAAACACAGGGCAGAGAGGAAAAGGTGGAGGCTGGGCATGGCCAGGCCAGGGGGGCTGCAGGAGGGCAGGGCAGGGCTCACCTTCACCCCCCGAGTCCCGCAGCATCGTGTCTGCCACCACCACGATGGGTCTCCTGAGCACGTGGGCCAGCACGAAGACGTGGAACTCCTCCAGGCTCTCATACACTGGCTCCTCTGAGCTCTCCACCCTTTGGAAAGGAGAAGAGGAATTTCAGCCTTGGCATGTCCAGCCTTTGCCCTGTGGCACCAGGAGGGGGTTTGGAGGCAGCGATGGACAGCGCTGAGGTCCATCCCAGTGCCCGTTTGAGGTTTTAAGATGTGGATTCCCCAAATTTCCCACTCCAAGACAAGGGTCTGTGCCCACGGAATGCCCAGCCACTGCCTGGCACTGCTGGGAGACCCTTATGGGGGCTGCCAGGATGGCTGTGGCCAAGAAGTGCCCCTGAGAGCAAGTGGGATGGCAAAGCTCTCGGCTCGGGGTCACTCCCTCATTCCACAGCCAGCCCCACTTCCTGCTCAATCCTTGTGCTGTCCCACAGAGGAGGAGGAGGAGGCCCTGCAGCACCAGAACCCTCCCTGGGGGCTCGCTGGGCCTCGTGTTTCCACGTGCTCCTTCCTTTGCCCTGAAACCCCAGTGAGGCAGAGCAAGGCAGACCCCCAGTCCAGTGCCCATCCTAGTGCCCCAGTGCCCATCCCTGTGCCCAGTGCCCCAGTGCCCAGCCTGTTCCCCCTGGCTGTGCCCCAGTGCCCTGTGCCCATCCCCAGTTCCCCCTGGCTGTGCCCCAGTGCCCACCCTACTGCCCCAGTGCCCATCCCTGTGCCCCATGCCCAGTGCCACAGTGTCCATCCCTGTGCCCAGTGTCCAGTACCCATCCCAGTTCCCAGTACTCATCCCCAGTTCCCCTGGCTGTGCCCCATGCCCAGTGCCCATCCCCAGTCCCCTGGCTGTGCTCCAGTGCCCATCCCAGTTCCCAGTGCCCATCCCCAGTCCCCTGTCTGTGCCCCAGTGCCCATCCCAGTTCCCAGTGCCCATCCCCAGTCCCCTGGCTGTGCCCCAGTGCCCATCCCCATGCCCAGTGCCCATCCCCAGTCCCCCGGCCGTGCCCCAGCTCCGGCCGTGCCGCACCCGCCGCAGCCGCCGCCGTTGGTGCCGTAGTGCACACGGGGCTCACTGGACGCCAACTTGATCAGCTCGTTCCACTCCTTCTGCCACTCCTCCTCCGTGTACACCAGCCCAGACTGAAAAACAGCACAAAGAAACCCAAGTCCTCCCAGGAAATCTTTGCCAGTTGCTCCTGCACAGGTTTATACCCACGGCACAACTTTTTTCTGTGGATTTATGCAAAAATAATCAACGTGTTCTGCACCATGTCCCTGAAACTGAGGGGGCCTTGGAGCTCATCTCCCACTGTCCCAGGGTGCTCCAAGCCCCATCCAGCCTGGCCTTGGGCACTTCCAGGGATCCAGGGGCAGCCACAGCTTCTCTGGGCAACCTGTGTCAGGGCCTGCCCACCCTCAGAGGGAGGAATTCCTTCCCAATATTAATCCAAACTCCCCTTTTTTTTAATTTACACCCATTCCCCTGTCCTGCCACTCATGCCAAGCCCCTCTCCATTCTGCAGGACACACCTCACCAGGGCACAGCCACCCAACACTCCAGACCCGACAGGAAGCGCCTCCCAACCCCAGGGAACGTTTTCCCAGGACTCTCCCCTGGGCAGAGGGGCCCAGACCCCCTGAGTGGGCTCCCACCTCCTTGTTCTGCTGCGTCTGCTGCCAGCGCCACCTCCTCCTCAGGGCCTCCCGCTCCGTGCCCTTGTCCATCAGCGTGTGCAGCGACTTCCGCAGCATCAGGTCCCGGTCGTGGAAGCCCCACATTCCTGTGGGGCAAGGATGGAGTGGAGGGTCAGGAAGGGCTGAGCAGACACTCCAGAGCAGGGAAGGAGCAGCTTTGTTATCCCACATTTCCTCCAGGTTTCTGAGGAAACTTGCCAGAGGGATGGGGAGAGGGATTTGAGGAGCCCCTTCCCTTCCACCCATGCCGCTCCCAGAGTCCGGGCAGCACGGCCGGCAGGAGCGGCATCCCAGTTCCCACGGGGAGGGATGGGACACACTGAGGTCCTGCTCCCACCTGGGATGTCCCCACAGCACCTGCTGGTGGCTCCCCCGTGGATTTAGCCAAGCCTTACCCAGGGAGGCGGCGTGGAGGAGGCAGTTCCCGTCGCCGGTGGTGGCCAAGGGCAGCAGCCGCTGGCAACTGGGATCCACCGTCACCCACCAGTTCAGGCGCCCTGGGGAACGTGGGAGAGTGTGAAACCACAGCACAGCACAGCTCTGGGGGGCCTGGGGGGCCCCACAACCACCAGGGAGGATGGAAAACAGCTGAATCAGCTGGGGAGGGCAGGACCTGGACAGTGGAGCAGGGACAGACCCACCCCAGGGCTGGGCAGCAGGGACAGACCCACCACAGGGCTCAGGAGAAGGGACAGACCCATCCCAGGGCTGGGCAGCAGGGACAGACCCAGCCCAGGGCTGGGCAGCAGGGACAGACCCAGCCCAAGGCTCAGGAGAAGGGACAGACCCACCCCAGGGCTCAGGAGAAGGGACAGACCCAGCCCAGGGCTGGGCAGCAGGGACAGACCATCCCAGGGCTCAGGAGAAGGGACAGACCATCCCAGGGCTGGGCAGCAGGGACAGACCCAGCCCAGGGCTGGGAGGATGAGTCAGGACATTGATAAAGCAATAAAATGAGGAGATTGGAGCTGCAAAACTCCCCAGGGACACCAAGAAAGGGCTGGGCTGAACAGGGTCACCCAAATCAGAATCAAACAGGAACAGGAGCCAGGACTTACACCCAGACCAGTTCTCCTCTATCCATTTCTCCCCCATACCCATCATTTCCCTCCCCAAAGCCCTGAAATGCCTCCCAGAACACCCAGCACAAACAACTTCTCCAGGGAAAACCAGCTTTCTGCTGCTTCTTGGAACCAAGTGCCTCCAGTTCCAACCCTCTCACAGCCTGCTTTTCCCTGCTCCCTGTTTTTCAGACAGAGAACTCCAGGATTTCTGCTGATCCCAGCAGCTTTCCCGCTACAAACACAAACTGACAGCACAAAACCAGGAATTTTGGGTCATTGTGGTGATTCCAGTGGAGAGCAGCTAAAAATAGAAGGTAGGAAAAAAATGCCCAGCATGGCTGGAGGTTCAGCCTGGAGGTCCAGCCCTTCCCGAGGGAGCCAAGTGGGGCTGGATCTCAATTCTGAACCCCTCAGGCTGTGTCTTGCCCTGCCCTGCCCTCAACCCCCTCCTTGGCTGCCACGTTTTCCAGTAGTTTTTGGATCCTGTGCAACAGGCAGGTTTTTGGCTGGAAAGGCTGTTCAGGCTTCCAACAAGTCGCATTTAAATCGCTCCTGCAGGAAACCAGCCCTTTCCCAGCGTTTCCAGGGAGCCTCTCCCTGCCTGGGATCACACACACAGGACTGCTGGGATGGTTTGTGCAGCCCCAGGGAGGAGCCAAGCGCAGAGAAATGGGGTTCAAACACCCCCAGACCAGGAGAACACAACCCCTGGGGGCTCAGGGTGAGGCAGAGGGGTCGCTCCTGGCCCTGGCGGAGCCAGAATGTTCCACAGGCAGCCTGAGGACAAGGGCTGTGCGTGGAAACGCCGGCTGTTCCCTCCTCACAGCTCCTGGCACAGCCCAGCCGGGCACCTGGCCAAGTGGCCCAGGGCCAGGGCAGCCTCCCAGGAGCTGCCCACTATGAAACACGGCCGTGGGCAGCACCAAGGGGCCCTTGGGATCCGTTTTTCCTCGTCCCTGCAGGATTTGATGCTCTTCCCGATGGAGTTTGTGCCTCTGGTTGGCACTTGGAGGGTTGTGCAAGCCCTGGCTGGGTGTGACCCGAGGGGACACACCTCGGGGAGGTATTTCTGTGCCCCGGTGTTTGCAGCAGCGACTCCGGTTACGCAAGAGAAGCGTCTCCACAGGAACCACAGCCCAGCCCTGCTCCCTGCGCTGCTCCAGCCCAGGAAAGGCCGAGGGGCCGCCCAGGAGGGCGGAAAACAACCCCTTTCCCTGCGTGTGGCTCTCAGGAAACAGCCCTGAGGGCTTTGCAGGGAGGACAGTGGGATTCAGGAGCAAGAGGGATCTCCCTGGAGCGGCACTGACGGGGCTGCACGCTGGGAAAAGCCAGTGGGATCCAGAGGTGTCCTCTGCATCCAACACCACGACCCCACAGGGCCAGTGTCACCCCACAGAACACCTGCCTGTCCCTGCAGGGACCAGACCTGCACCCAGAGGTGTGTTAGAGGAAATCCCACCCTCTCCTCCAACAGGAGCCACCTGGACAGGACCTGGCAGAGGGAAGGAACCGATGGCTCTGCCCAGCCCAAAACAAGAACTGCCTCTTCCAAAGCCCAAATGGCTCCCCTAAGGCTCCCAGGAATCCCCCCTCATGGAGCACTGTGTGCTGGAGGGAGTGTCCCAGGGATGTGCCACGAGTAAGGCCACCCTGCAGCTTCCCAGCACAGGGCAAGGCCTGGCCTATGATCCAGGAGTGTCTGTGCCAAAGGATGCCGAGGCTGCAGCTCCACCGAGACCTTTCCACACCACTCTGAGCACGTTCAAGGCATTCCCAGAGGATCCCATTGCAATTCAGAGCCACTTTGGAGGCACTTACTCTGCCCCAGGGGTGTAACGGGATCTCTGGACACACGGGGAGAGGATCTGAACATTTATTGGGCTATAAAACATTTCCTTAATCCTTTAAGGACAGCGTGTGCCAAATTAATAACGGGAGTCTCCCTGGATCACAGCACCAGGCTGGAAACCCCACTTGGAATCCAGCTTGGAGTATTTCACAGCTGCTTTACAGCCCCTTGTAACAAACACTCCTTTATAACAACCCACGAGTCTCCAAGAGGCATTTTCTAAAAATCTCCGAATTCCTTCCCATTCCTGGAAGCATCCCCAGCCCACGGATGGAGCAGCCCCCTCAGCCATTCCAGCTGGGACACGGGAGTCCAACCCCCCGAGCCTGCCGGGGTGGGATCTGGGCGTTATCGGCACCAGACCCGCCGGCTCCGCCGTGTAACGGGATCGCTGGGATCGAGTGCTCATTCCCAAAACATGAGGATATTCCTTACAGCAGCACCTGGGCAGCACAGGGGCACGTGGGGCACTCCCAGTGCCCACTGTCCCAGAGGAAAATGCCTTTTCCCAGCCACAGGAGCAACAGGAGTGCAACCCCTGCCAGGCCTCCCCCTGTGTCCTGCCCCTGCCCTGTCCTGGTGCCAAGGATGGGGATTTTCCCTGTCCCACCTATGCCCTGGTTTAGCTGGTGTCCGAAATCAACCCAGGATTTGTCAGCAGGATGAGCTGCTGCCTCTGTTAGGCAGCAATTCCCTTTCCTCTGTCTCTCCATGGGGCTGGTGGGATGGAGCAGGCACTGGGATGCTCCAGGGGTGAGGCAATGCCAGTCTGCACTCACCAGCCTGCTCCAGTGCCACCAGTATGGAGCCAGCACTCACCAGTCTGCTCCAGTGCCAGCACCACAGAGCCAGCACTCACCAGTCTGCTCCAGTGCCACCAGTACAGAGTCAGCACTCACCAGCCTGCTCCGGTGCCACCAGTATGGAGCCAGCACTCATCAGTCTGCTCCAGTGCCACCAGTATAGAGTCAGCACTCACCAGCCTGCTCCGGTGCCACCAGTATGGAGCCAGCACTCATCAGTCTGCTCCAGTGTCACCAGTACAGAGTCAGCACTCACCAGCCTGCCCCAGTGCCACCAGCATTCACCAGCTGCCCCAGTGCCACTCACCAGCCTGCCCCAGTGCCACCAGCACTCACCAGCCTGCTCCAGTGCCACCAGCATGGACTGCTCGATGAGGTCGCGCTCGATGAAGCTGCGGAACTCCTCGGAGTACACGGTCAGGTCTGGCAGCTGGAAGGTGCAGATGGGCATCTCCAGCAGGTGCTCGTTGCCGCCGCCGCCGTTGCTGGAGACGTGGGAGCGCGCCAGGGACACGATGGTGGAGCTGGCGTGGGAGATGCCCCGGGACAGGCGCTTCTCTGGGGGGCACAGGAGGAGGGAACACGCTGGGGTGGGGCTGGAGCTGCGGAGCCCACAGAGCCCCCAAAGACACAGAGAGCACAGAGCCCCCAGAGCTGCAGATCCCACAGAGCCCCTGGAGCTGCAGATCCCACAGAGCCCCCAGAGGGCACGAAGCTGCCGAGCCCACAGAGCCCCTGGAGCTGCAGAGGACACGGAGCCCATGGAGCTGCAGAACTCATGGAGTTGCAGAGCCCAGTAAGCTGCAGAGCCCCCGAAGCCACAGAGGGCACAGAGCCACAGTGCCCATGGAGTTCCAGAGCCCACAGAACCCCTGGAGCCACAGAGGACACAGAGCCCCCGAAGCCACAGAGCCCACAGAGCCACCATGGCTCTGGCCAGGAGCACCAGGGCTGTCCTGGCACAGGGGGCAGCCGGAGGGACCCCCAGGCCGTGGGCACTGACCTTGCACCACGTCATCCTGGCGCTGCAGCGGGGGCCGCCCCGGCCGAGCCGCCTCCCGCTCCGGGGGCCGCACACCGCGGGCATCGCCGAGGGGCAGGGGCAGCGCCTGCACCTGCCGCAGCTGCTCGAAGTCGCTCAGAGCCGCACTCAGGTCCCAGTTCTTGCCTGCATGGGAAGGGGGGGGCTGGTCACCCTCACAGCCTGTCCCCAGACATCTGCACTGGAAACTGAGCGTGGTGGGAAGGCCCTGGCACAGCCCTGTGGATGCCACATCCCTGTAGATGCCCCAGCCCTGTGGATGCCCCAGCCCTGTGGATGCCCCAGCCCTGTGGATGCCCCTGCCCTGGAAGGCCCAAGGACAGGCTGGATGGGGCTGCCTTGTAGGAGGTGTCCCCATCACGAACGAGATGAGCTTTAAGGTCCCCTCCAACCCAACCCATCCCTCGTTCTGTGATCCAGACCTGTCGCTGCCACCAGACAGTTGACATAAAGCAAAAAACCCCTTCAGTTCTGCTGCTTGTGGAGAGGATGGAGGAAGGGAATGCTCTCCCTGGATGCTGCCCTTCCCTTTCCTTCCCTTCCCAATCCCCCACCTGAGGGATGTGTGAGGACAAACCGAGGCAGAGCATCCCCAGGGCAGGAATTTCCCATCCCAGCTCCAGGCCCCTCTTCCAACCCTTTTTGCTGCCGGCTCCCCCTCAGCCCCCCGTGGCTCTTGGCCCATCATTCCCAGCTTTCCTCACCTTCCAGGAGGTCTCTGGCCAGCCCTGGCTCTGCCCCCGTCGAGCGGACAAAGTCGGACAGGACGATGTCCATGGCGGCTGCTCGGCATCAATCTGGGGGGGACACAACAGGGCCCATGGAGCGAGTGCTGGGGGGGAATCACCCACCAGGAATGATCCCGGGTGGAATAAACCCCCCCAACTAAACTGAGCTGTGCTCCTGCACTGGGGAGGGGGAGAACAACACCCATTCCTGCGGCTGCTCCGCCAAGGATGGGCATTTCCTTGGAAAATTCAGGAACTAAAGCCAGTTCTCACCCCCAAGGGGGTGGAGTGTTTCTTCCCAGTGAGGAATCATCATCATCATCATCATTATCATCATCATCATCAAGGAGCTGGGAATAAATGATGTAAAAAATGAGAAAGCAGAAAGTTCTTCTTGGACATTTACAGGGAGTAAATTTCTGCCCCATCCCACCCCAACCTCTGCGCCAGGGAAAGGAAAGCAAGGCCAAAAGGCTGGAATTAGGGGATGTGTCCTGGGGAAAATGAATTTTAAAAAGCCCCTTTCAGGCAAAAAGGAAAGACAAAACCCAAGACAAAAAAAATCCCAACTGTTCTTGCAGGCAAAATAAATATCCAGACAGAATTCCTTCCTAATCCAGAGCTCCTTCCCAGTCCAGAGCCCCTTCCCAGTCCAGAGCCCCTTCCCAGGCTCCTCTGACTCCAGAGCCCCTTCCCAGTCCAGAGCCCCTTCCCAGTCCAGAGCCCCTTCCCAGTCCAGAGCCCCTTCCCAGGCTCCTCTGACTCCAGAGCCCCTTCCCAGTCCAGAGCCCCTTCCCAGGCTCCTCTGACTCCAGAGCTCCTTCCCAGAGGGGAACAAACCCCAGGTCTGGTCCTTAACTCTGGATTTGGGCAGGTCCTGGGCCAGGCAAGGCGTGTGCTCCTGCCGTGCCTCTGAATCCTGACTGTCCACATTCCTCGGGGCAGAGAGGGAAAGGGAAAGGGAAAGGGAGAGCTGGGGCTGTGCAGGTGAAGGTTGGGATAACAGCTCTGCCATCAAGGAACAGAATTGCTGCCAAAGGAATTCAGGCCAAGCTGAAAATCTGGAAGGGGAAAAACCCGGGAAGGGGAGAGGGAGGTGCTGGGGTGTATTGGGAATAAAGGAGGAGATTTCAGGATTATGTGGAATAAGAACAAACCTCGTTGTTTTCCTGGTGCCTGAGGAAAAAATCTCTTTTACAGGATTATCCCTAAAGATGGGAAAACACTCGGTGTCTTAAAATGTCCCTTTCCAAGATTATCCCTAAGGATGGGAGGAATTCCCTAACACTGCCCAGCTCCCCAGGAGCAGCTGTTAAACATCCAGGCTTTAACCAGGAATTCCCTGGCTTTGCTGGGAAGCCATTCCCACTCTCACACTCGGGTCATCATTGACCTCCTGCTCCCAGAGAAGCTGCTCCGAGTTCCTTCTCCGCCGGAGCAATCCCGGAGCGGTGCCAAATCCCAGCCTGGCATTCCAGGAGCAGGATCTGGCAGCAATCCCTGCTCTTGCCCCACCAACACAGGGAACATCCTTAATTAGGAGCGGCACGTTTGGATCCCGTAACCTCTGGCAGGAGCTGCAGGAAGAGCGAGCGGCTCCGGGATGGAAGTGCCGTGGGAATGGTTTGGAATTCCAAGGAAACCCAGTGGAGGTTTGGGGAGGGAATGAGCAGAACTGCCCACTCCCCTCAGCCTGGCATTCCAAACTCCCACATGCCCAAAAATTCCCGGAAAACACGGGTGGAAAACTCCAGGTCTGACGAGTCCGATGGGCTGTCCCAGATTTATTGGGAATCAGGAGGAGAAACATCCCAATCCCAGTGCCATGGATTATTTCCTCTCCTCTTCCCTCCTCCTGGAACAGGTTGGAAATACAAGCCCAGGTGGGAAATCCAAGCCCCAGGAGATCCACAACTTCAATCCATCCCCCAGCAATGGAACAGGTGCCGAGGACATCCCGAATTCCCTGGGATGGATCTCGGCTGGATGGAACCCAGAGGGAGCATTCCTGGCAAATTCCAACCAGAAAAAGGGGAAAATGTGCATTTAACACCAAGCCTGGTCGTTCCTGACAGTTCTTTGCAGGAATTTCAGCCAATGCTTGAACAAATATCCCCCTACACTTCCCAGGGCCGAGCTCAGCGACATTCCCGACGGATCAGCCAGCCTGGAATCACCTCCTGCTCGGCCCAGAAGGAGCTGGAGCCTCTCCCAAACTGTGCCACATCCCATGGCCAGGGGAAGGCAGGGAAAGCCCCTTCCCAACGTTCCAATGGACCAACCCCCAGCCTTCCAGGAGGTGGGAATGTGCCCAGCCCCACCTCTGGGAATGGGGCAGGGGGGGACAAAGCCAGGCTGAGCCCTTCCTGATGGGAATTCAGACCTTTAACAAGGAACATCCACCCAAACCAAGGGGAGAGCCCCAGAATCCCCCCCAGGCCTCTCCAGCAGCACGGCCGGGTTTGGGAGGGGACTCAGCAGGAGCTTCCCAGCCCTCTGGGGGCAGGACCACCCTCCCTGCCCTGATCCTGAGGCCATCAGGGAAACTGGGGCATTGAGGGAGGAATTCCAGAGGTTCCAGAGCTCAATCACAGTGGGAAATAAACCATCAAAAACACGGAGCTGAAGAGCTTCACTGGAACCAGCTGTGGAGCAGCAAGTCTGGATCCAGTGAAAGTTCCAGGGTCAGGATTTACAGGGCCTTGATTTCCTTATTTTATCAGATTTCCATCATGCTGAGCATGTGCTGCAGAAACAGAAAACAAACCCCTTCCCAAGGGCCAAATCCCAACCCCAGGCCAGCCACAAGTGGTGGCTCCAGGGTGTTTATAAAGGTACTTCCAGAAATATTTCAGGAGCAGCAAACTCTGACGTCTCTGCCCCGGATCTGCCACGTGATGTTTTGCAGGAGCAGAGTCTGGAGCCAGGACTCCACTCCCAGCCTGGCCCCTCTGCCCCATCCCAGCCCTGTGGGGACACAGGGACCCCCAGGCTGGACCCCCAGAGCCCTCAGGACCTTGAAGGGAAGGCAGGAGGAGCCCAAATCCACGGCAGGTTTAATCCTGCCAGGCCCATCCCCACGTTTTGCTCCCGTCATTGGGAAGCAGCAGGAGCAGAACGGGGAGTGAACATGTATGGAAGCACCAAATCCCCCAAATCCCTGGAATTTGGGAGCACTCAGGGCTAAGGAGGGGGATCCTGGGACACCTGCAGCATTCCTGGCTCCAGGGAAAGGCAATGGAGGGACACACAGTGGGACAGAGGAGCAGCCCCAGCCGGAGCCTGATCGGAGCAGGGAGAGGAAAATGAGCCTCTCCCACGGCTCAGCTTGGAGGGAGCAGGTTCTGAAGGTTCTGAGGAGGGTCCTGAGGAGGGTCCTGGCTCTCTCCTGCTCCCAGGACAGTGGGAGTTGCCTCCAGCCCAGCCCAGGTCCTGGCAGGTCACCCAACAGCGCCAGGATGGGATTAGCAGGACCCTGACCTGACACCTGTGCTGGGCTCACTAATTCCCACCAGGACACGGCCGAGCTGCTCCCGCCTCATCCCAGCCAGGAATCCTCCTCATCCTCCCCAGCCCCAGCCCGGGAATGCCACCACAAAGCCCAGACCCCGCCCAGACCCCCGGGCAGGAGCTCCGCGGCTCCCTCAGCCCGCAGGGAGGGAACTGTGCGGGCAGATGGAGCCAATCCCAGAGGGAAAACAGGGATATTTGGGAACAGATGGGCCGGGCAGCTGCGGCCACACCTCGTGCCTGGTACGAGCAGCTCTCCAGGGAGATCCACAGCCCGGGAATGGCAGCTCCGGCACAGCTCCGGCACATCCAAAGGGACAGCACAGGAAAAGCAGTTCCCAAACCCAGGCTGGTGCTCAGGGGTCGGGGCTGGGTGAGTCCCAGCGGGAATTACAGGAATCATCCCACTCTCATAAACCTTCAGTGCCTCAAAGAGCAGCTTTATCCCGTTTTCCAGAGCTCCAGACACAGCCAGGCTCCTCCCAGCACCGGGATCATCCTGAACTTTGGGCTGAGGAACCACCGGAGTGACACCCCTGAGAAAACTCCAACACGAACGCAGCAGCTCCATGAAATCCAGGCTGTGCCCCCTCCTCCTCCTCATCCTCCTCATCCTCAGCCCTCCTGGTCAGCCCTCCCTCTGCTCCCAGGGATTCTCCAGGCACCGACAACAAACTCTTTCCTCTCGGTGGCTGCTCCGAGGAAACTCCCCTTGAACCAAACTCTCTCTGAGCCACATTCCCCCTGGGCCGGTCTAGGCTCATTCCCAGCCCGTCCCGGCCCTCTCTGTCCTTCCTTCCCGCTGTCCCGGGGGGGTCCGAGCCGCAGCACAACGAGGCCACGCTTTATCCCGCATTCCACGTCTCCTCCCCGGAGCCTTTCGCTCCAGCGCTTCTCCCGCCGGGAAAATCCACTTTTCAGTCCTTTCCAGGCCGGGTTTGGGGTGTAGGGAAGGGCTGGGGGAGCTGCGTCCCATCCCAGAGGAGCATCCCATCCCGGCCCCACATCCCGGAGCTGCATCCCAGAGGAGCATCCCATCCCATCCCAGCTCCACATCCCATCCCAGAGGAGCATCCCGGCCCAGCTTAACCCCAAACGCGCCGAACTCCAGCACGAACCCGACCCGACCCCACCGAAGGCCCCGGGGGGAGCAGAGCCCCGAATTCCCCTCCCTGTGCCCTGTGCCGGCGGGATTGGCCGCTCAGACCCGTTCCCGGGAGCGGCTCGGGAGTTTTGCTGGAGCACCGGCCCGAGCACGCGGGGCCGGAGGAGCCGCCTCTGCTCCGGGACCGGGACCGGGACCGGGACCGGGACCGGGACCGGGACCGGCCACCCTCGGCTCGTTCCCGGTGGGCGCTCACGGATCCCGGGGAGGGACCCCCGGTAGCGACCCCAGCGCGGGCACGGCCCTCCCGCCGCTCCCGGGGGCACAAACGGACGCGCAGAGGGCAATTCCTCGCCCGCACAGCCCCGGGGCGGGGACCGTGGCCCCGCCGCTCCCGGCGGAGGCTCCGCCAAGGGGGTGAAGCCCCGGGATGGGGCGGGGGGGAACGGCCGGGCCGGGGGGTTGTGGGGGATAGGGGGATGTGGGGGGATAGGGGGGTGTGAAGGGACAGGGGGATGTGGGGGGACAGCGGGGGGTCCCCCCGGTCCCGCCGCCTCCCTGGACCCGACCCCGGGCCTGCCCCCCCCGAGGCCTCGCCGTGACCCCGCGGGCGCCGCCGCCGCCTCCCCAAGGCCCGGCCCCGCCAGAAAAGTTTCCCGAGGTTGCCGCCGGTACCTGCGCGGGGCTCCATGGGCGGCCCGGAGCGGAGCGGCCCCCGGGCCCTCCCGCCGCCGCCGCCGAGGCCGCTCCCGGGGCGGGGGACGGGGCGGGGGGGGGGGAACCGGAACGCGCCGCCCGGAACGCGCCGCCGCCCCCGTTCCCGCCCGGAACGCTTAGGCGGGCGCACGCGGCCGCCGCCGGGACGGGGCCAATGGGGGCGCAGCGCCGGGCCCGGCCACGCCCACCGCTCCCCTGCGGCCGCACTGCGCGTGCGCGGGCAGGGACGCGCAGGGCGCCCCCTGGCGGCGGGAGCGGGCGCAGGAAACGGGACCCCCCGAGAGACACGTGGGGGGTTCGGGGACCCCCGGGAGGGGCCTGAACCCCCTGCTTGGGGACTGTAACACCCTGAGGGGGGGCCGAGACCTCAGTGAGGCGCCTGAGACCGCCGCGTGTGTCTGGCCTGGCATTCCCTGTGCCAAGGGCTCAGAGTGCCCAGTGCCCAACATTCCCTGTTCCAGGTGCCCAACATTCCCTGTGCCCTGTGCCCAACATTCCCTGTGCCAGGTGCCCAACAGTCCCTGTGCCCAGTGCCCAACATTCCCTGTTCCAGGTGCCCATCATTCCCTGTTCCAGGTGCCCAACATTCCCTGTTCCAGGTGCCCAACATTCCCTGTGCCCATTGCCCAACATTCCCTGTGCCCAGTGCCCATCATTCCCTGTTCCAGGTGCCCATCATTCCCTGTGCCCAGTGCCCAACATTCCCTGTTCCAGGTGCCCACGGACACCCTGAGCCGGCCCCGGGGGCACTGGGGATGCCACAGGCCGTGCCAGGACATCCTGGCACAGCCCCTGTGCTGTGTTTGGCCTCTGGTTCTTGTCCCTGCACAAACACAGGTGGGTACCCCCCCAGGGGTGCCAGGGTGGGTGGCACAGGGCCCGTCACATGCTGAGCCAGGGCACAATCAGCCTTTGTGTCCTGCCAGGAACTGCCCCTGTTTGTGTCCCACACAAAGGGTGGTTTGTGTGGCCAGCACAGCAGGGACAGGACCAGGGCACTGTCCAGCACAGCAGGGACAGGACATGGGGACTGTCCAGCATGGCAGGGACATGGGGAGTGTCCAGCACAGCAGGGACATGGGGAGTGTCCAGCACAGGAGGGACATGGGGAGTGTCCAGCATGGCAGGGACATGGGGAGTGT
>JAWWLY010000070.1:3278743-3292843 GCA_035041215.1 Gymnopithys bicolor
GGCACGCTCCTGGTGCCCCTGGCACTGGGACACACGGGCTGCCACAGCACTGGGAACTCCTGGTGCCCCTGGCACTGGGACACACGGGCTGCCACAGCACTGGGCACGCTCCTGGTGCCCCTGGCACTGGGACACACGGGCTGCCACAGCACTGGGAACTCCTGGTGCCCCTGGCACTGGCACACACGGGCTGCCCTGGTGAACTGAAGCACAAATGGCAGCAGTTCGTGGTCAGCCCCAAAGGAGCTGCTCCGTGGCCTCCACACTGAGCCCAGAGCTTGGAGGCAGCGCCGTGTCCTCGCCTGACTCCAGAATCGATCGTGATTTCCCAGCTGCAGCCGAGCCTGAATCATGCATTAAACATGGGCATGTGGATCCACAGGGATCCGGGTGGTGCTGCTGCTGGAGGCTGCTCAGGGCCAGGGCTGAGAGTTCAGGGATTTAAGGGGTCATTGCCAGCTCTGAGCCCAGCAGATCCCAGGGTGAGGTGGGATCTGGGAGAGGGACCATCAGGATCATGGGGTGCTGCCCCCAGTGCAGGATTTATCCTTGAGATTGGCTCATCCTGGCTCAGTATTTGTGGCTGCCCCATCCCAGGAGGTGTTCAGGGCCAGCTTGGACGGGGCTTGGCTCCACCTGCTCTGGTGGAAAGCACTGATGAACAGGATGAGCCCAAGGCATTCCCTGCTTTGTCCCAGGCCCCAGGACATCGTGGTGTTCCTCATCGGAGGGGCCACCTACGAGGAGGCGCTGACCGTGTACAACCTGAACCGCTCCAACCCCGGCGTGCGCATTGTCCTGGGCGGCACCACCATCCACAACACCCGCAGGTGAACTCCCTGTCCTGGCACAGCAGCAGTTTGGGGTGCAGGAGGGGTCCCCACCAGGCACAGCACATGGAAATGGGGCTCAGTGCCCCAGGCCCTGCTCTGCTGATGGTGCCTCGAGGACAGATCTCCAGGCTCTGCATTTCCCTGAGGTCAAGGGCAGGGAAGTAGAGTTTTCCACAGGGTTTTTCCTGCTTATGATTCCCCACACACTCTGGGAAGCCAGAGCAGCATGTGGGAATTCAGCACTGACTGAACCTGCAGCTGCCTTGCTGGAGGTGGGCAATGGTCCCTGCCAGTATGGAATTCCTGGTGGGAAACATCTGGTTTATAAACACAGATAACTTTCCTGCACCCAAAGTGCTCACTTTGGCTGCAGGGGAGGATCGAGGCCACACTGGGGGTTGTTTCCCATCAGCACAGTTTGCTGCTGGCCAGGCAGGGCAGCAGGAATTCCCTCCAGATTCCCAGTGCCCCCCCTTCAGCTCAGTGTGGAATGGTGGGAACAATCCTGAAGTTCAGGATCTGCAGCTCCATCGTGGGCTCTGCTTGGATTTGTGCTGTCAAGAGCCACCGGGGCTGGTTCGGGCTCTGCTGCATCTCAGTGCAGTCCCTCAGTTATTTACAGAAAAACTGGGATTCTGTATCCAAATTTGCTTTTCAAAGAATGAAGTAGGGGGATAAAACCCCCAAAACTCAAGGCTGGTCCCATGGAAGGGCTGGATGCAGCCAGGTCCTGCCTGGGAGCTCTGGGGGAGGAGGGCAGGGGGCTGTTCTGAAGCAGCCCTGCTCCAAATGATCCATTTGCTCTTGGCTTCCCTAAGGATGGAAGCACAACAACAACATCTCCTGTCCACTGTTCCCCACGATTCCATCACAGTGCCTGAGAATCAGGGAAATCTCAGCACATCCCCGAGGTGTCTGATGTGAGGGAACCCAGATTTTAGTGTGTCCCACCCCCTGCTGTAATCCATGGCCTTCCTGATTCCTGCGGGATTAGGGCGGATCTGTCACCAGAAACAAGGGGATTTGGGTGTTAATGCGCCGAGCAGCCGTGTAAGCACCTAATCCCGGGCTCCATTGTCCCTGCAGCCCCTCTGCAACTGGGACCAGCAGCTGCGGGCCCGGGGGGTGCCCAGGGGAGGGAGAATCCCTCGGCTCCACCCTGGCCCTGGGGATTCCAGAGCGGTCCCACGGGGGGTTCGCAGGGGAGAGGGTTACAAAGGAGCCATAATCGGCTCAGAAGGGCTGCCCGGGAGCAGCGGGAACATCTGGCCCCGGGGCTGACTCATCCCGGGCAGGTGGAGCACAAACCTGCTGGGACTAATCCCAGCATGTGGAGCCTGACCCAGTTACCCAGTTCCGCTGAGCGCGGCGGCGGCTCCGGAGCCTCGTGGGGACCCTCGTGGGGACCCTCCTCGCTCCAGAGGGGTCGGGATGGAGCTGGGAGTGGGTTCATTTCTCCTGGGGTTTGATCTGTGGGCCCTGGGTGGGTGGAGCAGCCGTGGGGGTACCTGCAGGTCCTGGTCCCACCGCAGGTCCTGGCAGTGACAGCCCCGGCACGGCGGTTTGTGCTGCGGTGCCCCTCGGCCCCTGGGGCAGGTGGGGCTTTGGCTCTTGCCTCGGGACACTCCAGACCTGGAAGGTGCTTGGAGAGGCCTGAGGGGTCGGTGGGCACAGGCACAGCCTGCTCTGCACAGCACAGAACCAGGAGGCCCCAGAAAACACCAGCGAGTCATTCCATGGCACAGCTCAGTTCTGCCTGGCTCCAGTGCCTAAAAATAACCTGGAGGAGAGTGAGCTCAGGCTGGCACACAGAGCCAGGTGGAGCCAGGTGACAGCCTGTGCCACAGCAGGGGCAGTGTCCTGTCTGTGCCCCTGCACACCCAGCTGCCCTCCCAGCTGTGTCCCCAGCACTCAGAGCAGGACATTCCTGCAGGGCTTTGCTTGAGGTTTTATGGTCTTACTGTATCAGACCCCTCAGGATTCTCAGCCTGAGCAGCTCCAGACCCAGTTTGGGGGAATCCCAGTTCTGTAGGATTTGTGGCATATCCTGGTTTGTGTTTTTTATCCTTTTTGGGGTTTTTTTTTTAGCATTACTGTTGAGATCACCTGATCAGCACACTGAGGGGATGAGTCAGCCTGGGAACGGCTGTGGTGTCTCATTGCCAGAGGAACAGCATCTTCCTGGCTGGGAGCATTCCTGCCTTTGGGAGCTGCTTATTTACCCTTGGATTAGTGTCTCCTGCCCTCAGCTGTCCTGGGGCAGCCACAGGAGCAGGACAGGCAGGGGTGGGCTGTTGTTGGGTCCTGGTGTTGTGGGCAGGTCCCCCCTTTGCCACCATCACTGCATGTGGAGAAGTGACAGGACCAGAGGAAATGGCCCCAGGCTGCACCAGGAGAGGTTTAGGTTGGATATTGGGGGAAATTCCTTAATGGAAAGGGCTGTGCTGGAGTCATCACCCCTGGAATGGTTCAAAGCCATGTGGATGTGGCACCTGGGGACACGTGTCGGTGGTGGCCTTGGCAGTTGAACTGGATGAGCTCAGAGGGCTTTTCCAACCTAAACAATTCCATGATTCCAAACCTCTGTGCCCCAGTGACACTGGGCTGTGTCTCAGTCCTGAGGAGCAGGTTCTGGTGGTGTCCAAGGCTCGAGGCCACCCCAGGGGGGCGGTTGGCCCCTGTCCCACTAACCTGAGCCTTTCCCAGCAGCTTCCTGGAGGAGGTCACAGCCTCGGGGTTCCGTGGCCGCGGCACCGACAGCTCCCAGGCCCCAGCGAGGAGCAGCAGCCGGAGGTGAGGCCGAGGGTCGAATCCTTTCTGCCCATCCAGAGCTGGAACGTTCCTGCCCTGTGGCCGGAGCGTCCCCCGGGGCCAGAGCCAGGACATGACCCCCCTGCAGCCCCTCATGTCCCCTCACAAACAGCTCCAGAGCTGGGACTGTCACCTGAGGGGAGCCTGGGAAAGCTCCTGGATCTCTGCAGCTCCCAGCAATCCATGGGGACACCTGGATGGGTCCCCTGAGGGTCCCAAGGGGGCTGCCCCACCTGGGGAGCAGCTCTGGGGGTGCAGCTGGAGGGCACAGGAGCCCTCTGCTCTGCTCTGCTCTGCTCTGCTCTGCTGTCTGTATATGTTGAATCCTATTAAATCCCCCTTTTTGGCCGAACCTGTGGTAGGTGATTCCCATTTTCCCAATGCCACGAGGTGCAGTCACAGCCTGAGCCTCCTCAGGAGCTTCTGCTCCCCTCAAGGACCACCCCAAGGTCTGGCTGAGGAACCTGTGAGTGCATTTTCAGCTCTGCCCTGGGGCCTCTAATCGGCACTAGATTGGGAATTAACAAGCCAGATCAGATGAAATGAGCTCCTAAATCTCTGGGAATTATCTTGGCATCACAACTAAGTCCTGTTGATGTGGGAGAGAGCAAAGGCCTTTGGGGGGAGGGGACTGGCCCCAGGGGTCCTGGGCAGCTCTTGGCGGGGGCAGGAAACAGCCTGGGCTGGGAGTGGAACTGGGTGGGCTTTAAGGCCCCTCCAACCCAAACCATTTCATGGTTCTGGATCTCTGGGAGGGAAGTTGGGCAGGAAGGGGGAAATGTGGTGGTGGGAACGTGGAGATGAGGAATTCCATGTAAGGAATAACCCAGATCAGCTGCAGAGAGGTGAGTCAGGTCTCTGCCAGCCTGAGACCCTGACAGAGGAGCTGAGGAGTCCCCTGCCACATCCACTCCAGAGGGATAAATCCCTCCTCCAGCAGCCCCTTTCCCAGACAATGCTGTAATCATCATCAGAGACAGGGAAAAGCACGTGCCCTAATTAAACTCAGCTCATCTTCCAGGCAGCAGCTTCACACCTGATATCCAGAGGCACAATGCTGTGTGGGGGGTGTTAGAGACGTAAATAAACTGAGAGTTTGCTGATCTGCTCTGCAGGAAGGTGAGATTTTGGCAACTGTTTATGTGGAGCAGCACAGGGAGCAGCTGCAGCCTCGGGGCTGGGGGGAGTGTGGGAGAGACTCAGACACTGCTGAGAGGGGCTTGTGCTGCCCACGGGATGGGGACAGGGACAAGGACAGGGATGGGGACCTACACAGACCAGGTCACCTGCCCCACCGGTGTGACCCTGGCTCAGGGAGGCCACTCCCCCCCAGCCCTGCCCAGCCCAGTGATCCCAGAGGGAGCAACATCCATGGCTGGAGTGCGACTGTCTGTTCCCAGCACGGAAATGGGAGCTGGGTCCCTCCTGTCTCCTTCCTTCCCTGTAAACTGTTGATGTTTCCAGCTCTGAATCACTGGTCACATCCTTCACAAACGTGACTCACTCGCTGTGGCTCTGTCAGAGCAGCCTGAGCCTCCCCTCTGGAGCTGAATTCCTGCTCCCAGGGACAGGGAGGTGTGTGCAGGTGCCTCACCTGCTGTGGGTTCAGGGCGACTTCCCTGGCACCAGAGGGCATTTCGGAAGAGAGTGGGTGCTGGTTCTGAAGGGCATGGCAGAGCTGTCCCACTGCCACCAGCACGGGGCCATCTGGCATTGGCCACGCGCCGGCGCTGGGCTGGCCACCGAAAACAGGACGTGGGGAAGGACAAGGCTGGGCAGAGAGAGGCAAAATGTCATTAAATAAACTGGCAGGTTCTGTGGTGTCCCAGCAAACCCCTGGGCTCCAGGCAGCCCATCTGCCCCTCTGCCACCCACCCTGCCCACCCCAGCTCTGCCCACGAGGGGCAAAAGGGGAAACTGGGGCCCAGAGGTGGCACATCCCAGCGCTGGGCCCCGCGGAGTTCGGGGCTCCCCAGGCACAGGAGGGGAAGGCAATGCCTGGATTAGGTCAGACGGTGATTTGTGTCCCTGTCCCAGGTACTCCCAGGCATTCAGTGCTTCCCACAGCTCACACCTGGGAATGCTGATGCTCAGGATGGGATACCAACACTCACAAAAGCTCTGGAAATGCTCAGTAATCCAAGAACATCCCCAGGACTCTGCACATATTAATTCCAGAGCACTGGGGTGAAAATACACCTTGAAATTGGGTTTGGGGGTGTCCACTGATGGGATGGACTGCATAGCTGAGATGGGATGGACAGTGTTATTGTAAAGCTGATCCACTGGTCGATGATGGATCAATCTCCTTTCTCCTCTGCTTTTCCCTCTTTCTCACCCATCTCTGATCCACAAATCCCATCTGTGCCCTGTCCCACACTCAGACCTAAGTTCTGGACTTGCAGGACATGCAGGAGACAGACAAAATAAGCCAAAAGAGGGTCTTTTTTAGGAAGCTGAGTGTGGCCTCACTTCTGGAAGCACGTTCTGAGTCCTGGCTGTCAGACCCCGGGTGCTGGAAGCGACCCCTTCCCTCAGCCCCCTCCCAGGGAATCCCCCCACTCCTCTCCCCAGAGGGATTTGTTTGCACTTCTGCACACCCTTTGGGCGAGCAAACCCTCGCGGTGCCCCCCGCGGGAACTTTCCCGGTGACCTGTGATGACAGCGCCGGGGCCGCCGCTGGGGACACTCGGCGAGGCGCTGCCCCCGCGACCCTCCGTCCCCAGCGCGTCACAGACAAAGAAGACGCCGCCGAACCCTCGTGGGCTGCGCTTCGCCCGGTGCCGCGAACCCCCGACGTCACGGGCGCGCGGCTATAGATGGAGCTCGGGAGCGGAGCAGCCCCGCGCAGCCCCCCGAGCGGCGGCATGGACGGGGCGGGGGGGGCGCCGGTGCCGCCGAGCGCCGAGGAATAACGGGAGAGCGCCCTGAGCTGAGCGAGCCGCGGGGGCGAAGGCAGAGCCGGCCGGGAGGAGCGCGGGGTGTCCCCCCGCCAGGAGCCCCCCTCTGCGACCCCCGCCCCCCCCCCAAACCTCCTCTCAGCCCACCGAGGAACGATGAAAAAAAATAATTCTGCAAAAAGGGTGAGTGGAAGCGGCTCCCGCTCGGGGCACGGCGAGGGGAGGGAGGCTCCCGCATGTTTTGGGGAGGGGGGTTTGGCTCTCTCCGGTGCCGGGTGTTCGCCTCGCCTCGGCGGCCCCCCCGCAAAACCCCAAAGAGCGGACCCAAAGGGCCCCGAATGCCGCGCCCGGCCCTGCCGCTGCCCCTGCCCGGCGCCTCTCCTGCATCCCGCACCCGGCACAGACACGGGGGATGTGGGCAGGCAGTTTTCATCTTGGAACACAAGGAAACCATCAAATCCAGAGGCACCAGCACCCGCCGCCCTGTGCCGTGTGTGTGCCGCACTCGGCGACCCCATCGCTGCCTGCCGAGAAACCCCACGCGGGCACCGGCCTTAGATTTCACCTCTTGGATTAATTGCTCATGAAAAGCTCAACGTTGCAATTTTCACCGCAGTGAAAAAAACCATCTTGTGTGAATTGCGCCCAGCCCCCTCCCGTTCCCCTTTCCGTGGGGAAATGCCCGCTGGAGGAGGCGATGGAGGCGCCGGCCTGGCTTACATAACCGCGCAGGGAACGCTGCCCGCTCCTGCCGGGGCTGCTGCGGCACAAACACCCCCCTGGAGTGACCCCGGGGGAGGACTCGGGGCCCGGCGGCGGCGGCGGCGAGAGGGGCCGGAGGGACGGGGAGGGGAAAGTTGGGCAAAGAGGAGCGGGGGAGAAGAGGAGCGTAAACCCAAGAATAATCCCGTTCCCCCCCGTTTTCTTCCCTCTCCCTTTGTGTCAGGGGCACCAGGATGGAAACCAGCAACCTGCGCAGCCGGAGAAGGTCGGCTGGGTGCGCAAATTCTGCGGGAAAGGCATTTTTAGGGAAATCTGGAAAAACCGTTATGTGGTTCTGAAGGGAGATCAGCTTTACATCTCGGAGAAGGAGGTAGGATCGGTTTCTGTTTCCTTTCCCATCCCCCCGGCCTTCCTTTGCATATGAAAGGAGCAGCCCCGGCCCTTCCCCGCGCCCCTCCAGCGCCCAGGAGGGTCCGCGGGGGCTTCTCTTCTCCCCGGGCGGGACCGGCCGGGTCGGGGTCGGCTCCGACAGCGACTGTCCCAGCCAGCTGTGCTGGGAGACATTTTCCCAGCGTGGAGACACGAAAGGATTCACTTGAGAGCTGAGCCCTCATCCCTCTGTGTGCCGCGGCGGCAATGCCGGCTCCGCGCTGAGCCCCTGCTCGGCTCTGAGCCTTGTGCCCCGCTGCTCCCTGTGCACCGGGAGGCAACTCCGCTCTCCCGGCTCGAATCGAGCCAGTTACGGGGCGATCTCATGGATACACCCCATCCCCACCCCCCTCCCCGTGCCTAGAGGAGAATGGGGAAATGTCACCCCCGATTCGGCCCCGTCGTGTCCAACGTGCGCCCTCCGCCCCTCCCCGTCTCCTCGCCGGGGTTTGGGGTTTCACGTGGTGGTGACATGGGAGGTAATCGGATGTGACCGTCAGGCTGAGCTGGCCCCGGCTGGCCCTGCACGGCCCCCCCGTGCTTTTTGTCTCCATAAATCCATCAGGGAGAACTCGGGGCAGAGCCCCCCAAACCCATCAGGGAGACCTCGGGGCAGAGTCCCCCAAGTGCATCAGGGAGACCTCGGGGCAGAGTCCCCCAAACCCATCAGGGAGAACTCGGGGCAGACCCTTCCAAATGCATCAGGGAAAACTCAGGGCAGAGCTCTCCAAATCCATCAGCAGGTAGAGAGAGCTGATGAGAAGGATTAGAGACTGTGGACAGTGCTGGTGGGAGTGAGACACAAACCCCATGAGGGATCTGTGGGTACATTTATGTATCAGGAAAGTTGGATGGATGAGAGAGGTGCAGAGCCAGGGGCACAAATCCCCCGTGGTTTGTGGCCTTCCCAAATTTCCCAGCAGGAATGCAGACCAACCCAGTCAGACAGCTGGGATGGGGTTGGGAATAGGCTGGACTAGCCAAGAGAGAAGGTGTTCAAATAGGAATCAACACAGGGAAGAGGTGATGGGGAAAGATGTTTGTCTGTCTGTCTGTCTGTCTGTCCCGAGTATGCTCAGGTAGCTACAGCTCCAATCCAGGTGTGCTGAGAGCCCAGGAGAGGGACAAGGCTGGAGGAGCCATGTGGGGCCTGCTCTGAACAAGCAGCTCTTGTGTTTGTGCTTCTGAGGGGGCAAAACTCCTGCCTGGGCCTGAGGCAGCTCCGGGGCCTCCCCGTGCGTGTGAGGGACCATAAATAACACCCAGCAGTGGCTGCTGTGGCTTTATATGGAAGAATCTGTGGTCGGGCAGAGCTGAGGCCACCGAGGTGACTTGTGGTGCTGAAGTGCCCTGGGGTGGCTCCGTGCTGGTCACCAAGGTGGCACCTGGCTGTGGCTGTGCCCTGGGGTGGTTCTGTGCCTCTGGTGCCCAGGAACACGCCGCTGTTGGGGGGTCTGGCATGCCAGGGGTCTCAGTGTGGGGGTTCCTGGGGCTCGTGCGTGCCGAGGGTGCTCCCAGGACTTCCTGCTCCCAGGGGCTCAGAACAGGTGGTGTGGGGTTTGGTGCTGACCAGAGAATCCTCATTTATTCCCTGGCAAAGCCAGGCCCCCTCATGCCAGGCAATGAACAGGAAACTCGAGTGGAAACAGCCCCAGGACAGGCTGAATCTCACCTGAGTCTGCAGCGATGGATGGGGAGACTCAGTTGCCTGTTTCTGCCACAGATCAAAGTCTTCCTTTGTTAGAAATGATTTGTGCTCCATCAAAGCCACCGGAGCGACGTGGATCTGGTGGATGGAGCTCACGAGTTGACTCTCGTAGCAGCTCTGGTGCTTCCTGTCAGCTCCTCTCACGCTCAGCAGCTGCTCCAGAGCAGTGGCAGGTCCTTCTGCAGGTGAAGCTGCACTCCCAGCCCTCCCACCAGGCTGGAGCAGAAGGGGTTAAATCTCAGGACTCCTGGAAGCTCCTCGGCTTCCACTAAATGAGAATTCAAACCAGACATTTATTTACTATTGCCTGAATTTCTCCACCTGGGAAGCAGGGCAGTGAATCCCCTCTCCCCAAGGCACAGGGGAAGGGGAATTGTCTGTCCCACTCTGGGATCCCTCGGGAAGGACGTTGGCTCAGGCCAGGGGGTGATGCTTCACGAGGAGAGTGCAGAGCAGAAGTCCTTGGAGCTGAGCACGGGCTCAGGTCTGGAATGGGGAGGTTTCCAAAATTCAGCCTAACAACAAAATCCCATCGATATCCACACTGATTCCCCCCTGGGAATCTGTGCTTTCCCAGCTGTCTGCCTGGGACCTGGGCTTGCAGGTCAGAGACCAGCCCTGATTTAGTGTGTTTTGTCAGAATTTGGGAATGCCTGATGGGAGCCTGGCTTTCTCCCTGGCAGAGCCAAGTCTGTAAGGAGAGGAGGTGCAGTTTTCCAGCCCAGCTGATGGAAAAGGCCAGCAGGATATTTGGAAGCTGCGGGACTTGTCTGACACCTCCCGAACTCTGTGAACTCCCAGCAAACCCCTCCGTCATTCGGCAGCTGGCTGAGCTGTGCCAGCACAACAACAGCACCTTCTGAGCTCACTCCTGCATTCCCTCCCCTCGCTGTCCTCAGCCCGGGCCCTCCCCGGGCACATTTCTGGGAATTGTTCGCCGTGTCTGGCCCGGCGTTGTCGCTGCTCGTGCTGGGCTCGGCACTTCCTCGCAGGAAACCGGGGGCTGCCAGACGGCTCTGGGTGACGAGGGGGGCGAGGAAACGCTGCTCTCGAGCCTTCCTTGTTTGCCACCAAAGGCATCGGCTCAATTAGCACAAGAGCTCTCGAGAGCTGTCGCTGCTCGTGCTGCTGGGGGTGTGTTTGCACACTCGGTTCTGTGCTGCTCCGAGCGTGTGTGTGTGAGCGCTGCCATCCCCGGTGAGATGGGATCGTGTCCCTTGCACACGTGTGTGCATCCCTGTCCCAGCGGGAGCCCGGTCCCAGCAGGTCTGCAGAGATGTCCATCCCTTGCTGGGGTAGAGCTGCTCAGGAGGAAGTGAAACTTCGATTGCAGCCTCTGCCAGGGGAACTCGCCGGCCCCAAGCTGCCCATGTTTGGGTATTTGGCTCCGCTGAAGTCTGGAGGTCTCTGGTTGCCGTGCCGTGCCCTCCCCAGTGTCCCGTGGGGGTGTGGTACAGGGTGTCTTGTGATTTCCTGTGCCTTCTGCGTTTCTGCGTGTCCTGTCACAGCTGGGAACTGCTCAGGCAAATCTCCACCAAAGATCTCAGACTGGAGTGACTGAGCCCTTCCCCTCCACGCCTGGTTTGCCCCCAAAACGCAGCCCTGCCCTGGGGCCTGGAGGTTCAGAGTCGCTGCAGGTGATGGCTTAGGGAGGAAGGAAATCTGAACTCTCATCAGCGAGACACCCAAGGGCAGTTAATTAACCCGTGCTAGACACCTCCAGCGCCTAAGGGCAGTTAATTAACCCAGTCACGGACCCTCCCGCTGCCGGCACTGCAAGGAGCGTTCCTGTGGGAGAGCCTTTGGAAGCGCAAACAGTTGGGACCTTCCAGAGTTGGGGTTGGGGTGGCATGGCCGGTGTTGTGACCCCCAGGGGCACAGGGAGTGCCGGGGCCGTGTCCCCGGGGCCAGGCTGGGTGGGCAGCAGCTGCGGGGGAAGGAGTGTGAGGACTGAGAGGAGTGTGAGGACTGAGAGGAGTGTGAGGACTGAGAGGAATGCAGCTCCTCTCCTCTCGCCCAGCTCTCACACCCACTGGGCACCTGGAATGGCCGGGGGTGACCGGGCAGTGACACCCCGAGCTGGGGCAGCTGCTGGGGGTGCAGGCTGGTCCCATGTCTGCAGGGTCGAATGTTCCCTGCTGTAGGCTTGGGGGACACTTCAGGTGCCTTCTCCATGCCTCAGTTTCCCTTCGCTCACCCGGCCACAGGTAGGAGCCAGGCAGAACCCCAGGACAAGAAGGTTCTGTCTGCCTCGAGCAGGTACAACAGGACAGCAAAGCCAGCAGACACCCAGGGGATTGATCCACCTCAGTCCTTCCTCTGAGCTGCCCCTCATGCCACCGCCTCTCCTTTGGGCCCCAGGAGCCTCCCACAAAGGACAAAAGCGCTGGTGGTGCCTCTGGAGTTGCCTTTCACCTTCCTCCTCTCCAGTTTCCCTCCCTGCTGGCTGGTGCTGTTACCTCAGTGTGGGAGGGGGATCAGCCGTGAGACACCCCCTGTGCTGCCCCGGGGTCTCTGCTGCCCCCTCTCCCCAACAGCCCCACTATGGGTGTTGGTTATTCCCAGTTCTAAGCGGGTTTTAGTGGGTCACACACCCTTTGGTGGGAGCAGGGCCCCCTCCGTGTGTCAGAGCCCTGGCACTTGTCACGCTGAGACCTTTAAAGGACAAGCTGCACCCGCAGGGTGTTTGTTTGACCAGAGACACTGCTCAGTCCTGCAGCCTCCCCTGGCTGTTCCTGGGCCAGGATATTAAATCCCAACTCCAGGGGAGGGCCGGGGAAGCCCCAGTGACCTACATGAGCGAACATCTGGAGTGAGGGCTCCGGTCTCAGCCACGGGGCACAGCTGGAGGCTCGGAGGGGATCGGCTTTTCCTGATGCAAATGAGTCAGGCTGGATTCAGCCGAGATTCTTGGAAAGAGGTGGATTGTAGGATGGCAGTGGGAAGAGATCAAAGCCGATTAGCAGCGCGGGGAGGATGTGCAGCCAGACAGGAACCAGCTCCGGGGCGTCGGGAGTGGCAGTGCCAGTGTCCCGTGGATCTTGGGGACACGCTCAGGAGCAGAAGGAGGAAGGACAGAGGGGAGCTGCAGTCATCAGGCAGGGCCAGATGGTCAGCTTGTTCATGTCCCTGGTTAGGAAGCTGCTTTAGTCACCTTCTCTGATTAAATTCTGTGGGAGAATCATGGGGAATTCCTTCAGTCCTTCCCAAAACTGGGCAGGAAATGTATGAAATGGGGTGGAGTCCTTTCAGGAAGTCCGAGGGCTCAGACCTCACCACCATCTGCCTTGCTGGCACCTGAGTTCCACACCCTCTGCTGCTGATCCAGCCTGGAATGACTGGCTGGAGTCGGATTGAGCAGATGGACGTGGATTTGAGCCTGTAATGGACATGCAAACCCCGAGCTCTCTCCCACCTGAGTCCCCTAATTCCTCCTGTTTGCCATGGAAGAGCAGAGCTGTCCTGCTGTAGTAGTGGGATTGAAGAGGGTGTGTTAGGAATGTGATGAAGAGGAAGGGCATGGAGAGCTTTGCCATCTCCTCTTGGCTCGAGGTGTGCCTGAGGGGTGGCACTGTCCCCTCAGGGGTCAGCACCCAGACCCCTCCCTGCCCCAGACCCTTCCCTGCCCCCAGACCCCTGCCTGCCCCAGACCCCTCCCTGCCTCCCCAGTGCAGCTGCAGCCTCAGCAACCCTGTGTAAGTCCCGTATAATTTGGGCCTCTGTGCCACTGATCCGCTGGCACGTGCCCATCACACCGTGGCAGTGCAGAGTGTTGGGGAACAGACCCAGAAAATGGGAGGTGTTGTAAGGTGGTCACTTGAGGACTCTGAAGGACACCAAGAAGTGGTTTTGTCAGTGAGGGCTGAGCCCCAGCATTCTGTGCCTTCTTGAAACCTTCCTCTGGCTGCCAGAGGGTTGGTGAGGGCCTGGCAGCCCCTGCCCTGGCAGGTGGGCTCTGCCCACAGCCCCCTCCCCAGGGCCAGGGCTCAGCCCCGTGTCAGCACTGTGGGACCCACCCCCAGAGTCAGCTGCCAGCACAGAGTAAAAATAGGAAGTGCTAATCCTTATCCCTCCAGCTCTGGTTCTGCAGAGAATGATTGTCCTTTTGAAGCAGAGATGAGAGTCCACCTCCTACAGCACCTCCACACCCTCCTCACAGGACCCTCTCCTCACAGCTGGAGTAAATCTGCTCCTTTTGAGGGTCCACAAGCATGAATGCTGTGTCTGATCACACCTGATCACATCTGTCCAGCCTGGCCCCAGGAATTTTGGGGGTGGAAGAGGCAGGAATTAACTTGGGAAAGTGTGAATTTCATGCCATCCTTTTGAATCTGTGCCCTCATTCCAGAGCAGAGGAGTCATGTTGAAATCCTGCAGGCTGGAGCAGCAGCCTCTCTGTCTGACATCTGCAAGGCTCTAATTTTGTTGCTGTTTTGCAGGTAAAAGATGAAAAAAACATACAGGAAACGTTTGACCTGAGTGACTACGAGAAATGTGAAGAGCTCAGGAAGTCCAAAAGTAGAAGCAAAAAGAACCACAGCAAATTTACCCTTGCCCACTCCAGGCAGCCTGGAAACACGGTGTGTGGGGCTGGGCCAGACACAGCACTGAGAGCCGTGGGCTCCAGGGGTGGGAAGGGATGTGGGGGGGCCTGGGGATGCAGGAAGGGAGGGATGTGGATGGGCATGGGGATGCA
>JAWWLY010000070.1:3292943-3303472 GCA_035041215.1 Gymnopithys bicolor
GGAGGGATGTGGATGGGCTTGGGGATGCAGGACAGGAGGGATGTGGGTGGGCCTGGGGATGCAGGAAGGGAGGGATGTGGATGGGCCTGGGGATGCAGGAAAGGAGGGATGTGGATGGGCCTGAGGGTGCAGGAAGGGAGGGATGTGGATGGGCTTGGGGATGCAGGAAAGGAGGGATGGGGATGGGCCTGGGGATGCAGGAAGGGAGGGATGTGGGTGGGCCTGGGGTTTGCTGCATGTGGCAGAGCAGTGCCAATTGCAGGGCTGGAGGTTCAGGTCTCCTTTGCCTTTTCCATAGAGGCCATGGGGCTCCCTCTGGGCAGGGCCTGTGTGAAAGTGTCTCTGTGTGAGTTCAGGCATCAGCACTGACCTGGATTCTCTCTTTTGTAGGCACCAAATCTGATCTTCCTGGCTGTGAGTCCAGAAGAGAAAGAGTCCTGGATTAACGCCCTCAACTCTGCAATCACACGCGCCAAAAACCGCATCTTGGACGAGGTGAGTGGGACTCGGGGCTGGGCCCTGACTGCCCTGTCTCAGCCTTCCTCCTGGGGGAGGTTTGAGACTGCTGGGGAGCAGCAGCCCCTCCAAGCCCTCCGTTCCTGGTGCAAAAGGGGAGCAGAGCTGCTGGGATTGTATGGACTGCACCCAAACACAGCCACCGACACCCAGAGAGGGCTCTCTGGAGGTCTGGGATAGTTTGATGCTCCCAACACTGACCACGGGCTCTGTGCCCTGCCTGGCCCACCCTGTGCAGCCCAGCCTGGCCTGCACAGGGTGGGTGGGACACCAGGAAGGGTCACCCTGAGCCTGTGTCACCCCGCAGGTCACCGTGGAAGAGGACAGCTTCCTTGCACACCCGACGCGCGACAGGGCCAAGATCCAGCACTCCCGGCGCCCTCCCACGCGGGGACACCTGATGGCTGTGGTGGGTACAACCGAACCCAGGTGACACTCCCTTGGGAGTGTTCCATTTGTGAGACCTGTCCTGAGCTGAGAGTTGCCATAAGGGTGATCAGCTCCTCCATTCTCAGGGATCACTGCGCTGTGTAAACCCTCTGGCAAAGTCCTGGTTTGCCACCACCAGCACCTGCTCCCTCAGGTTCCTGCTGGGAACAGCCAGGGAGTTGCTCAGTGCTTTGGGTCGGTGGATCTGCAGCTCAGCCCCACGCTGGGCTGTGTCACCGCTCACAGTGTGGGGACCATCACTGCTCCCTCTCCGTGGGGTGTGTCCGTGGAGTGCAGACCCTCCGAGGCAGCTGCAGCCATCCCAGTGCCAACACACCCTCCTTTCTGCTCCTCCAGGCATCTACCTCAACCTCTGACGGCATGCTGACCCTCGACCTGATCCAGGAGGAGGACGCCTCTCCCGAGGAGCACAGCACCTGCGAGGAGAGTTTCCGCGTGGACCTGGACAAGTCGGTGGCACCGCTCGCAGCCGGGCGGCGCCGGGCGGGCTCGGAGAACGCCCGGGCGGCGGAGCCGGGGCAGACCGGGAGCCTCCCGCGGCGGGACGGCGGCTCGTGGGACAGGGCTGGGCAGCGCAAGGACTCCTTCGACAAAGGGACCATGTACACGCCGCAGGTCCCCAAAAAGCTCTCGCACTCCGAGAAGAACAAATGTGCCTCCATGGAGGAGATCCTGTCCCGACGGGACTCCTCGGCGCACCGCGCCGTGCTCAGGAGGGGGCTGGAGGCGCAGTTCGCCTCGGCAGAGCCCGAGCAGCTGTCCCGGATACAGGAACTGGTTGCACTGAAACTGGAAAAAACTCAGGAACTGCTGACAGAGGTGAAGGGCTACGGGGAAGGCAAAAGAAAGCCCAAGGACTCCAACACCAGCACCACCAGCACCACCACCACCTCTTCTTCCTCATCACCTTCCAAGTCGGACTCTGAAAGGATCCTGCAGGAATCTGAGAGGCTGCTGGGGGAGGCCTCCTCCACCTGGAGCCAAGCCAAGAGGGTGCTGCAGGAGATCAAAGAGCTGAGGGACCTGTACAAACAGTTCGAGCTGCAGCAGTCAGACTCGAAGCCCAAACAGAGCTCACAGTCGCAGTTCAGGAAGAGCATGATGTGAAGGCAAGCCCAGGGACAGGAGGGAGGGACCGGGGAGGGCGGCCGGCTGGTCTTTTTTTTTTTAATTATTATTATTTACAGTGTTCAAAAAGAGTGAAAAGGTGCCTGTTCTCACCCAAATTTGCTCCTCAAAGCTTGGACCCTTCCTTTCCTCCATTGCATCCCCCCATGAATCAACCCTGTGTTCCAATAAATCAGTTACAGTTCATACCTCCTTTGTAAGAGCTCCCTTTGGCCCCCAGGCCCGGGTCGTGCCGTGCTCGGAGGAGCCCGTGGGGCAGAGGCTCTCACGCTGGATGAGCCCTGGCATTGCTGCCCCCGTGTCTGGGCTCTGTCCCAAACTACAGCTCCTTCACCAGGAGACTCATCCTGTTCCCTCACTGTCCTCTTGCAAATAAATGACACAAAAAGGCCAAAAAGGTGTCCATCCCCACCAGTGCCTGGAAGACCCCATTACCCAGGACACGAAGATGCTGGAAGTCCAGGCTGGCCTCTGGTGGGTACAGCTTGGGGGGCTCTATCCTGGCACAGTCCTTTGGAGCACTCAGGGCTGGCAGCTGTTACTTTGGGGGGCACACAGAGCCCTCCAGAAGGGCAGCAGGGATGCAATCCATGTCCACGCTGATCCCATCAGGCCATGGATGCTTCACAGACCCCCCTTGTCTCCAAGTGATGGGGGGCAGCAGTGATGTGTCTTCCCTTCCGTGCAACCAGAGGGTCAAAGCCTTGGATCCAACAGCCCACAGAGGTGGTTGGGGGGATTTGGGCTTTTACTTTCTCATTTCTCTTAATTTTCTTTGAGCTGAAGGGGCAGCAGTTGGACACCACAGGCCAGGAGCAGGTTTGGGAGGTTTGGCTCTGCTCTCTCAGGTGTCATAGTCAGACAGCAGCAGGTTTGGGGGTTGGACTCTGCTCTCTCAGGTGTCACAGTCAGAGAGCAGCAGGCACTGCCTGTGCTGCCCCTGCTGGAAGGAAAGCTGAGCCCTGGGCAGAGCTCAGACCCACCAGGTGATGCCGAGCACTCGGCTCCAGGGCTGGCTCAGCTTTCACACCTGTGAGCAGGACATGGTGATGTCTCACAGGTTCACCCACGTGGGAATATCCAACTGTTCCTTGTTTCTTAAAAGGAAACCCAATTCCGTTACCTACATTGCAAATAGTCCACAAAAATATTAAACCCACAGAGTTATTTCCTGGTCGTGGTTGGTGTTGTCTCTTTTCTTTCCTGCCTGGCCCCCCTTGAAGAGGTTGGTGACGTGCCTGGGGCTGCTCAGCCTCACTCCCAGGCTCATGTTGCTGAGGTTGCTGGTTGGTTTTAATTAGTCCTTATCTCACTCTCCCGTTAGAATTACTGGGGGATTGTTGCTGCTGGCACAAGTTTCCTGAAGATTTTTTATTGACAGACTTCAGATCTGGCTCTTGCAGCAATTTTTGCCTTGTCCCTGACTTTGGCCTCCTGTTGGCCAAAGGGATGTCACTTGTCCCCAAGCTCCTGTGACCTCCTGCATCCCAGGTAGCGCCAACAAGGTGCTGGTTTGTGCTTCCCTCCCGAGCAACTCTCCTCGGATTTCAGAATGTTCATTGCAGTGTTGCTCTGACTGAGGCCTCTGCAAGAGCCAGGACTTGCTCCATGTCATGCTGGAACTGGGGAAGAGCTGCTGGTGTGGCCACCACTGGCACACTGAGCCACCCTGCTCTGCTCTCCTCAGGAGCAGCAAGTCCCTGAAGCTCCTCGGAGGGGCAGTTTTGAGGTTCTCGCCCCTCTTGTCACCCCTCGTGGTTTTCCTCTCTGCCTCCTGCTGCCCTCCCTGCCCTCCCTGCCCTCAGGGCATCCCCACGGCCGCTGGCGCTGCGCAGGGAGCCCCACGAACCGCAAACCACGGGCAGCACAGACGGGGCTTTGGGTGTTGCCCCCCGGCCGGGGGGTCTGTCCGTGCGGGATGACACTGCTGTCTGTCCGTGCGGGATGACACTGCTGTCTGTCCGTGCGGGATGACAGCGCACAAAGGGCTCTCCGTGCGGGATGACACTGCTGTCTGTCCGTGCGGGATGAAACTGCTGTCTGTCCGTGCGGGATGACACCGCTGTCTGTCCGTGCGGGATGACAGCGCACAAAGCGCTGTCCGTGCGGGGCCAGCAGAGCTGCCGTTCCCACAGAGTGCCCGCATTGTCCGGCGCCGCAATTATGTCGGCTCCGGAGACAAAACACTGGATCATTACAGGAATACAGAGCACCCTGGCAGGGCAGGGCGGTCTGAAACCTGATAATGGCCAGGCAGGCTGGGTTCTGCCCAACTGCGCCTCGGAAACACGTGCGGAACGGGGCGAAGGGGGTTGGGAAGGGGGGTTTCCCCTTACACTTCAGGCAGACGGGATCGGGGCTGGATTCTTAAGATGTAGGCAAAGCGTCTCCTATAAAAATAGCTGCGATTCGCTCGCCACATCGGCGGCGTGTGCTGCGCTCGGCAGCTGGCACTGGGCTCCGGTGCCTCCGTGCCCGGCACAGCCAATCCCCGCCGCGATCCCGCTCGCAGCCAAATAAGGCCCGCGCCGAGGGGCCCCCACAGCCCACCCACCCTCCCCGCAGCAGAGCCTTCTTTGGGTTATTTGCTCCCTCTCCGCCTCAAAGGCTTTAGTCAAACCCCGTCCTCCCTCCTCCCTCCTCTGTCTTTCTGAGGGAATAATGGAGAGACACCTTAGGAAGGAATTATTTTCTTGAGAAGGAATTCCTCCTCCCTGTGAGGGTGGGCAGGCCCTGGCACAGGCTGCCCAGAGTAGCTGTGGCTGCCCCTGGATCCCTGGAAGTGTCCGAGGCCGGGCTGGATGAGGCTTGGAGCAACCTGGGCTGGTGGAAGGTGTCCCTGCCCATGGCAGGGGGTGGCACTGGATGAGATTTAAGGTCGCTCCCTAACCAACCCATTCCATGATTCCATGAAATGCCAGGGTGATCACCACACCCAACAGCCTGGGAAAAGAGGGCTGACAACCTAACAAAACCACCCCAGGAAGCCGTGGGGTGACCTGACCTGACCTGGCAGGCACAGCTCCTGCCCAGGGAGCACGTTTTGGGCAGCCCCAGGTGACACACAGTGGCCCTAAATTTAACCCACCGCAGGTTCTGGGCCCACAGGGCCGGGCAGAGGGAGCAGCTGCAGCGTCTCTGCAGTGCTGAGGGGCCTCTGGAGAGCAGGAGGTGCTGATTAAGAAGCCTTTGGTGGCTTTAAATAGAATTTACACATACTCAGAGGCAACTCTCACACTGCTGGAGGGAGGCAAAACTTGGTACACCAGAAACAGGTTCATGTTGTTCCAACAGCAGTGGGCTATTCCTGCAGCCTGGAATTACACCTGTCAGAGCAGTTCACAGCAATAGAATCATGGTGGATAAAGTCTGGGTTCTCCAGGAGTTTCCAGCCTTGGAAAAAGCCCCCAGCCCCCCTGAGTGGAGCAGGAACAGCAGTGACTCATGGCAGAGGGTTCTCAGGCTGGGGAGGGGGTGGAGAAACACAGCACAGCCGACGGCTCCTGCTGTGCAGAAGGACTTCTTGGAGTTATCACTGGAGGACAATGCAGAAATTGCTGCTCTTTTTTCTCCAACAAGACAAACGCCTCAGAAAGAGAAGGTGGGCTCTGTTTGTGGAGGTGGAAGGTGGGAAGGTACAGACCCTCTGCTGGCCCAACTGACTAACACGCTCAGCAAAGCCTGTGAATGAATTCCGGGGGTTCCCAAGGCTCTGTTACTGGAGCTGGGCATTCCTCCTGCTGCGTTCCTGGAGCTGGGGTGTTCCCTCCTGGCCACCTGTGCCAGCAGCTGGAGGGGGACACCCCGTTGTTCTGGGGGGCCACAGCGATGCCTCTCGCTCGCACCACCCTGTGCCTGCTCAGCTTTCGCCCCCCATGACAACCAGTTTGGGCTTTCAAAGTGGAATGGGTGGAAAGGGAAATGTGGTGCTTCCAGCCTTGGAGCACTGGATGATCAAATCCCCTTCCAAGTCCCGAGAGAGGAAGAGACTGAAAATAGTTTGACCCACATTCACAAGAATAATTATTAACTTAACAAGTTCCAACCGGGTTTTCAAATTAAAGCTCGGCAAGAACAGACCCACTTCCCTAAAAAGGATAAAAAGATAAAGCTCAGGGGGTTTCTATGCCAGGTGTAGCTGTGTGCAAATGTATCCCTGGAATGTGCATGTGCAGGGATTTGTGTGTGTTCCTGTCTCTTTAACAGGGAATTCTTTGCTGAGATACACAGTGGGATGCCTTGGATTTCTTCTCCCTAAATCCAGTTGGAGCTGTCAGAGAGCTCCTCATCAGGCTCGGAGCTTCCCCACACTCCCCTCCCTGGGGGGACTGAAAACTACAGTGATATTTCCACTTCCTTAATTTGTCATGTGCCCAACAACTTGTGGCTCTGTTTTGACACAACAAGTCCCTGCTCAGAGGGAAGACGGGGTTTAAATCTTTTTGGGTTTGGGGGTGTTTGGGAGAGGGGAGATGAGCCACAGTTCAAAGTGCAGAGCTCAGACACCCCTGGCTCGGGAGTTCTGCACTGAAATGGTGATCTCTCCTCCCAAACCCTGCCCTGGGATGGACAGAACTGCCCTGTGGCCAGAATAAAGAGCCCACACATGCAGGACAGAGGGAACCATTCAGAGCTGGAGGAATCCGTGGCTCACAGGCTGGTCCTGGGCAGCGAGCAAAGGTCTGGCATTGACTGGAATGCCCCAGCAGAGACGCAGACATCATTATTTAAAGGACTCAAACAGATGGGTTGAGTCATTAATGGCTTTAAACCGGGAGAGGGAAGGTTTAGGTGGGATTTTGGGAAGGAGTTCTTTCCTGTGAGCGTGGTCAGGCACCGGCACAGGTTGCCCAGAGAAGCTGTGACTGCCCCATCTCAATAAAAGCTTGACACTGAGGCTAAAAACACTTCTTTACTCTCCTTCTTCCTCTCTGAGTAAGTACCATGACCCTGTGTTAACATGGTTACTGTGGAGCTCCAGAACCTGGGATTTTTTCCTCAATAACTTGCAGATTTCCCACTAAAAACTGCAAGAGTTCAGGTAACACCAACATCCTGTCAGTGGCACAGATGAGGAGGAATCCAGCTTTTCCTGATCCCTGATGCTGCATTCCAAGAGACCAAGATTTCCTGACATATCTTTTCTTTCCCATGACTTGACTTCCGGAAACCTGGAAGGAAAGCTCCAGAAGTGGCCCTTCCATTTCCTTCTGGTCTTGTTTCCCTACATCTCCAGTAACATAAATACTCTTATAAGTGATAATAAACATTTCCAAAAAACACACATTGAAGGCATGAAGCCCTCAGGATCCTCTGCCCAGACCAGCCCTTCCTTCCCTCACTCCCCACATCGCAGGGAGTGCTCAGGCAGCCTCACAGTTTGGTTACCTCAGAGTGCCAGATGGCTGGAAATATGTTCAGAGTCCTCCTTACCCTGCTCTCTCCTCCCTGGCACCCTCACTGCTCTGCCCAGCACTGAGCACCGGGTCTCTTCCCATTTGGAGCCTCCCTTCTCCTCTCTGGAGCTAAATTGGCACCTCTGGTTTGTGGCACACCGGGCGGTGCCAGTCGTGTGCCAGGTGTGTGCCAGGCAGGGGGACAGTGTGTGGGAACAGGCACAGGGGAGGGGGACGGGGACAGGGCGATACTTCCTCACTGTCACTTGCACCATCAGATGATTCATAACGTGCCTCCTCCTGCCCCGTGGCATCAGCTCCCTCCCTGCCACGGGAAGGTGCAGCTCACCTGCCGGGAATCCCGAGGGTGGGGCAGCTCCTTCCTATTTGGAGCACAGCAATCTCCTGCCTGCCCTTGGCATGGGGTAAGGGCACCTGAACAGAGTGATTCATCCCAAATCGTGCCCCGAGGAGCTGGCAGGGGCAGCGCTGGAATAACCAGCCCTGCCCTTCCCTTCCCACACGGACTGGATTCACTCCTATCCTGTTATTCTGCAGCTCAGGAGTGCCCAAATCCCGGGGCCTGAGCCCAGGAGGTGACTTTTCTGTGTAATGGAACATTCCCAAAGTGCTGAGCAGTAAGAAAAGGACAGACAACTGTTTCGATGGCACTGTAAAAAGGGAAGTTGGTTTTGAGGCAGTGACGTTTCTAGAGCTGAGGAATGAGCAAGGCCCATCAGCTCAGGAATGCTGCAGCAGCACAGACTCGGGGCACGGGAAGGGTGGGTGGTTGTCAGAGGAAATGCTGAGAGGTGAGACAGCATCTCTTTAGGTTTCCAAATGTGTCCCCTCAAGTGTCCCCACACTGTGTAAGCAGGCAGTGTCAGCCCTGTCCTTCCAGCACATGCTCCAGTTTGCTGAAGCACGGGAGACTCTGGCCCGTGTTCCCCAGCCTGTGTCCCACCTCAGGAGAACCTTCCAGGCTTGGGACCCCAACACGGGGCTCCTTCCTTTGCTGACGATTCCAAGTCAGACATTCCCCCCAACAAAAGGCTCCTTTCTACTCTCTTACTCATAATTCACACAGAAATCATAAATAAAAGCAACATCTTGTGCTGAAATCCTAGCAGGAATTGTGCTGGTTTGTCCACTTTTCCCAGTTCTTTGAATTCTCTCCAGAAATAGTGCACTCTGCTGCCAGCAGCAGTGCCCAGGGAACAGCTCCTGGGTCTGCTGTCCTGGTTCCTTGGCCCTGTGAGGCAGATTCTGGCTGAAAAACCTTGTGGAATTGCAGGATCTGTCCGTGGGTAAAAAGATGGATTATGGGAAGATAAGGCAAAGGGTCAGGTATGGTGGGTGGCACAGAGGCCAGCGAGGCCAGATGGACAGGCAGGTGAGTGGGTGCAGGCAGGAGAGGCTGGGGATGTGCCCATGAAGAAATAAGAACTCAGCCAGATCTGCCTGGCCGTGCTCTCCCTGATGAGCCCGTGGGTGAACTCCCTGGAAGGCAGGAGGGAGCAGATGGCACCAGGCAAATATCTGACCTGAGCACAGAAAGCGAAACCGATTTTCCACAGGATCCGTTTGACAGACAAAGGCCAAACTTTATGAGCCATCACGAGCCAGGCATCTTGTTTATCAAACTTTCCCAGTTTGTTTCCTGCCAGAAGGCACAAACCAAGCGAGCCTGTGACCTGCAGAGGACCAGAGAGCAGCAGCCTGGAGCAGTGCCCAGGGCTGGCTTCTCCAGGACCCCCCAGGGTTCTGAATGCCTTCCCACCATCCCTGGGAAGCACAACTCCAGCTCTGCCTGCAGAAAGGTAGACGGTGCTGAGGTTATATATAGCAGCAAGTGGGCTGGAGGAGGAACCCTGGGCTGCAGGGAGGGGGAGGCTGCTCTGGAGAAACCCAGGGAGTGTCTCCTGGTGCAGCACAAACCGCAGCAGCCCCAGCAATGGCCTGGAGGCAGATCAGCACTAATGAATGAAGGAGAGCCCTGGGCACTGCCAGGGGTTTAATCCCTTGCTCTCAGCCCTTCTGCCCTGCCCACGTACAACATCAGTCACTCAGGGGACAGGGGGATGCACCAGACACACTCAGACTCCAGGATCCCACATGTCCCAGAGGGATGAGGCTCTCAGAGCCATCACCATCACCGGGCCAGGGTTTGTCCAACCAAGACCTTTCTAGGGCTCTGAGGTCTCACAGTGGGTTTTTGCAAAATTATTGAAGGTGCTGCTCTTCAGGCTGTCCATGGATGGCTGGAATCGTAGCCCAGGGCCACCTGCACCCTTCAAAATAGTCATTCCCTCCTAAGGAATTTGTGTTTTGCCTCCTTAGATAGTCCCACTGTGTGTTTGTCATGGATCATGGAATCCTGGAATGGGTTGGGTTGGAAGGACATTAAAGCCCACCCAGTGCCACCCCTTGCCATGGGCAGGGCCACCTCCCACTGTCCCAGGTTGTTCCAACCCCGTCCAACCTGGCCTTGGACACTCCCAGAGATGGAGAGTCCACAATGACTCTGGGCAAGAGTCCCTTCAGACTTGGGATCTCTCTGATTCTCTGCTGCGCTTTCACCCTTGAATGAATGTGGCCAATGAGGCCGGAGCCTTCTGGAATGTGGGGTCAGAGGGAGTCACTTGGGCTGGCACCGCTGGAAGGCAGCTCAGAGACCCCGGGCTGGGCTGGGCCGGGCCGGGCCGGGCTGGGTTGGGCTGGGCTGGGCTGGGCCGGGCTGGGCTGGGCTAGGCTGGGCTGTACTGGGCAGTACTGTGCTGGGCTGGGTTGGGCCAGGCTGGACTGCGCTGGGCTGAGCTGGGCCGGGCTGGGCTAGGCTGGGCTATACTGGGCAGTACTGGGCTGGGCTGGGCTGGGCCGGGCTGGGCTGGGCTGGGCCGGGCTGGGCTGGGCTGGGCTGAGCTGGGCCGGGCTGGGCTAGGCTGGGCTATACTGGGCAGTACTGTGCTGGGCTGGGCCGGGCTGGGCCGGGTCGGGCTGCGCTGGGCTGGGCAGGGCTGGGCTAGGCTGGGCTGTACT
>JAWWLY010000070.1:3317318-3330153 GCA_035041215.1 Gymnopithys bicolor
CATCTCCATCGACCCCCCGCCTCCCGCGGCTCCGCGCTGGCGAGGGAGGGGGGCCGCGAGCGGCCGCGGGGTGGCTGCGGCTGCGGCGGCCGCGGGGAGCGCGCCGGGAGGTGTGTCGGGGGTCGCCGGGGCCGGCCCGGCCGCGCCGCTCCGCCGCAGCTCCGGCTCCGTCAATGGCCGCCCGCACACTGCGCCTCCATGACACGGCGCATGGCGCCCCCCCCGCCACGCCCCGCCCCGGGGCGGGGCTGCCGCGCCGCGCCGCTCGCTGATTGGCGCCGCCGCGCTGAGGTGAGCGCGACGCCATTGGTCGGCAGAGCTGTCAGTCAGGGCCGAGAAGCGGGGCGGGGCCTGCGCTCGCGCGCGGGGGCCGGCGGGAGCCGCGCGGGGCAGAGCGCGCGCCCGGAGCACGTGGGGCCCGGAGGGGCGGGGCCAGGCCGGCAGGGGCGGGGCCAGGCCGGCAGGGGCGGGGCCAGGCGCCAGGGGGACAATGGGGGGCTCGGGTGGGAAACTCGTGGTTTGTTCCTAAAATCTGAGCCCTTCCCAACGGGTACGTGCGATTTACGTCCCCCTCGGTGGAAATACGGGATTTACAGCCCCCTGGGTCGGTGGATGGGATTTATCCCCCCTGGGTGGATAGATGGGATTTATGTTCCCCTCTGGGTGGGCAGGTGGGATTTTTATTCCCCTCTGGATGGATAGATGGGATTTCTATCCCATCTGGGTGGGTAGATGGGATTTATATTCCCCTCTGCATGGATATATGGGATGTCTATCCCCTGGGTGGATAGGTGGGATTTATGTCCTGTCTGGCTGGATAAATGGGATTAAGATCCCTCTGCTTTATATTCCCCGGGGTGGGTGGATGGCTGAGATTCACATCCCCCTCGGGTTGGATATATGGGATTTAGATCCCTCTGGAAGCACAGGGAACTTTTTTCTCTTCAAAATTAATTAATTTTTCCTCTCTGTGAGGCTTTTTCCTGAAAGGTGATCCCATCCCACCATCCTTCAAGTGTGGGCAGAACAATTCCGAGAGGAGCAACTGCAAATATTTACATGTTAATTCTTTTAACTTTGTAGACATAAATAAACAGGGACATGTTGGCAACTTGGTGACAGGATTCAAAGGAAAAAACCAGCAGCCCCACATGGGAATGTCGGGTTTGTTCCAGCTTTGTTTAAATTCTGCAGAGAAAACATTTCCTGTTTCGGGATCAGATGGGGAGGAGGCGCCCAAGGAGCTCGGCTGGTGTTTTGGGAAGGGGTTAAAAATAGGGATTTGGTGGGGAAAAGGGAGTTTGAGGAGCAAAACAGAGTTTGTGGGGAGAAATCCAGAGAGTTTGGGGGAGAAGAGAAGGCTTTGGTGGGGGGAAGAAAGGGGCATTTAGGTAAAAATGGGCATTTGGAAATCAGTTTGTTGGGAGTTTGGGGCAGGATTTGATGCCAATGATGTTCCCTCCTTGTGGGTATTCCTTGTTTTAGCTTTATTGTGGGATTCAGGCTGAGTGTGGAACCCCCCACAGGGGCATTACCCACCTCAGGACCCACTGAGTTTGGAATTGAGTGTTGGCTTTTGGACAGTGGCAGGAAAAAGGGTTTGGGTCCTTCACTGGTGGTTTTGGGGCTGAAACCCCAAAAGAGCCCCCGTGGGCTGTGGATCCCCCCGGGACATCCCACCATGGGAGTGGTGCTGGGGGCAGGACTTGGCTCTCAGAGAAGCTGCCCAAAAACACTGGAGACCTTGAGAGCCTTGTGGTCACTCCCTGCCAGGAGAGAACTGGGAAAGGCTCTCACAAGGGGAGGGAAAATCCTCTTTGTGTCAAAGCTGCTTATCCGGGGGGTTTGCCGGGATTGCCACTCACGGAGCCCCAGCACCCTCTGGGCAAAGGGGAAACCTGGGAAAGGAGCTTGGGAAGGACCAGGAGGATGGCAGGGCAAGGAAAAGCTCCTGCCTCAACTTCTCTTGACTTGTAGGAGCTCCAAGACCAGCTGGGTAAAACTGCATCACTTTCCATCCCTCCTTCCCATTAATTCTTCCAAGGAGAAGCAACATCAGCACCAACAGAGTGTGGGATTGCTTTTTTTTCCACCCAAGAGGAATTTCACTCCAGTTTCTTGACCCAAACCCCCCATTTCTGGACTGGTTTGCTCTCCATGGGCAGCTGGGGGGGCTGTGCTGGTTGGAGGTTTCCAGCATCTCATCACACCCAGAGATTGCAGGTGTTTCTGGAAAATAAACTGTGCAGCGAAATTCTGAAATAACTGAGTGGGAAACTCCTGGCTGGGTGTGGAGGCTCAGGAAGAACCCTCTGACAAGACAAGCTGCACAGGGAGTTTGTGTTTGTTATTCCTGTTCTGATGGTGTTCATGGATTATTTACCATGAGAGACCCATTGTGGGGGATTTTATTGGCAGGGGCTTCTATTTACAACAGAATCAGAGGAAATAGGAAAGGACTGAGGCATTACAAAGCTCTCCCAGTTTGCACAGTGGTCACAATCCCCTCACTGGGACCTTTGGGAAAGTCACGGCGGTTCCAGAACGGAGGCGGCGCCTCGGGAGGATGTTGGTGGTTGTTGCCAACACCTGATGAAGTTCTGATCTTCATCCCAGCTGCTGTGTCTGGAACAAGGAGAAAAGGTGAGGGAGGTCACGGCCCTGCATGTGGTGGGATGGGGTTGGGGCCTTCCCAGGACATCAGAAAGCTCCAGCTGCAGGAAAAGGTTGGCCAAGTGGAACAGGGTTTGGAGCAACCTGGGCTGGTGGGTGGTGGGGTGGAACAGGAGGGCCTTTAAGGTTCATCTCCACCCAAACCATTCCAGGATTTTATGGAATAAGGGATTTGGGTGGACAATGAACAGGAGGCACCTGAGGACAAGACCCAGTTTGGGTCAAACAGGTGCTCACCCCGTCCACTGAATGCCAGGAGATCATTGGGGAAACACCCTGGAAAGCCTCTCCAGGCCATCGGGGGTGACTGGACCTGCTGGGGGTTTCCCTGGAATCACAGCAGGATGTCTGGAAAGGTTTGTTATCTTCCCTTTGTTTTGGAAAGTCGCTGCCTCAGAAGAAGTGGATTGTCCTGGGTGGAAGGACAGGCTTTGAGCAAGTGTTGAAATCCTGGAGTACCTTCAGAGGAGGAGCGTGAGGGGTCATAGCAGGAGGCCCAGGAGGCTGAGGAGGGTGACAAGGGGGAGGTGACACTGAAGGGCTGATCCTGCCGAGTCCTGGAAATCCTGGTGAGACAAGGAAAATTAATAAGTCAGAAAGTGCCATGTGCTAAAATCCTGTGGCAGAACTCGTGTCCTGACAAACACCTGAGTGTCCTCAGCATTTCTGGAATCCTCTGGAGCATCTGTGTGTGGTGCCTCTGAAATCTTGGTGGTGGGATCCTCTGGTGAAAAGCCCAGAAACAAATCCCAGATGGTGTTTGTCTGGATGTGGAGGAAAAGAAACAACCTGGGATGTCACAGCATAGGATTAACTCCTGCCCTGAGGGATCCCTCTCTGGGACAGGTTTGGTAACATTTAATTAGGAAAACAAGGAATTTCTCAGCTTCTGTGCAAACTGTCAAAGTAAATCCCAACTCAAACCATTCCATGACAGCACTTCCTGCACACTCTGCTCAGACTCACAGGAGCTGATCTGTGATCTAAAAACCAGCAGTTTGAATCCATTTCTTTCTCACTGTGGCATCAGCTTGGGTGAGGAAGGCCCAGTTTTTGGGGGAATGCCAAGAGGAACCCAACTCACCTCGTAGGAATCCATCTCGTAGGTGTACATGGTGGGAATGACCGTGCTGTTGTCGTAGTAATAATATTCCATGAGATCATCGCCTGGAATGGAAAGGGCTCCAGGTGAGGGGGCACTGGGGGGTCAGGGACACTGTGCCCTGTGCCCTTTGGGGTGACATGAGCCCCAGCCCCACACTGTGGGGTGTTACCACGTGGCTTTTCCCCTCTGAACACCAACATAAATTAATCTGGATAAATCCCTGGAAGTGTCCAAGGCCAGGCTGGACGGGGTTGGAGCAACCTGGGACAGTGGGAGGTGTCCCTGCCCATGGCAGGGGTGGGACTGGGTGGGCTTTAAGGTCCCTCCCAACCAAACCCATTCCATGAAATCCGGAAACTGTCATTGCAAAGGGCTCAATTCTGCGGCTTCAGAGCCTCCTCTCCCTGCCTGGAGGAGGCTGGATTGGATGGAGGTTCCCTCAGCCTTCCCAGCCCTGGTTATCCCAGCTCGCTCCTGGGGCTCCCAGGAAATGGGAAAAACACTTTAAGAAATGCTTTAAAAAGTGCTTTAAAAATGCTTCTCTCACTGATACGAGTTGCGTAGTCGAACAAGAACTGTGTGATCTCCTCCTCGTCGTCTTCTACCTCTGCATTCCCTGAAAACAAACACACGGCACGTGGATCATCGCTGGGCACCGCGGGCAGAGCCGGGCACGGGTCACGTGAGACGTCATTGATTTGTGGTGCTTTGGGCAAACCCCCTTCCCTGTGGGAGTGATGGATTCCCAATGGGATCCAAGGATGCCCAAGAGGAGGTGTGGGAGAGCAGGGCAGAGCTGGGGCTGTGGATGTGCCTGGAGCGGGAGATGGAGCCAGAGCCAGAGTTTGCTGGGATGGATCTGCCTCTGGAGCTGCTCCTCCACCAGCCCAGCTGCTCCAGGCCCCAAAGGGCTGTGGACCTGCCCAGGGCTCAGGATGGAACCTCCTCGTTCCTCAGGGCTGAGCCACAGAAATGGATTCCAGCCCGGCTGATGTTGGCACAGTCGGAGTGAGCGGCTCATTCCCTTTTCCAAACAGGAGGATTTGGGTTGGTTCTTGTTTTGTCAGGATCTCATAAAGCAAATTAATTGGGAATGTTAATATTGTCATACAGACTCAGACACTAAGGTAAGATACTCATGAGCATAGAAGAGACTCATGGAATAACAGGATATTTTTATAGTTTGATGCTCATTTATAGTCATGAGTAGGATAATTATAGCTTTGTTATTATAATTAATAGCTGGAATGATTCCATCAGTCGTGCCCAGGACCAGCTGGAACTCCAGGTCCCTCTCCAAACCTTCCCACCACTTCCTATCATATCCCTGACTTTCTCAGCACTGGCAGTGGCTGAGGAGGAAGCCCAGAGGCCAAAATTCTCAGTGGAGAATTCTCTGAAAACACCAACTCAGCCTGAAGATTCCGGGGTGGGATCAGCACTCCGTGAGGGGACACGGCTCAGCCTCGCCTGTGTCAGCACCTCTGCCTGTCCCACCCCCATCCTGAGCTTTTGGGGGAATTTGGATTGAAACTGGGATCTGCCCTCCCACTCCCGAGTCCTTCCCACGCTCATCCTTTGAAAACACTCCAGTGGGGTGACCTCTGGCTCTGGGGCACATTATCCAATGCCCCAGGGAGCTTTCCCAGAGAGTCATCCCAAGTCAGCTGTTGTAGTTCCACTGGAGCCACGCTGGGAATAATAACCCTCAAAGAAAGCCAAAAGCTTTGGGAATCCTCCCACTTCTAATGCCTCTCCTTTGGTGAGGAGGAGGAGGAGGAGGAGGTTGAAGGCTCTTGGCATGGCAGAGCTGCAGTTTCCAGCTGCTCTGGATCCCACCTTCCCAGAGGGTGGGAATGTCGTGCTCATCCCTGAGCAGCTCCAGGTTGAGGTTTTTGTCCCAGTTCCGCTCTCCCCATCCCCTCACTGCCCACCTACCACTCCAGGAAATCCTGCTGGACTTTTCTCCTCAGTATCTGTGTCTCTAATAGCTCCCAGCTGGACTTTGCAAATGATTTGAACACAATGTGGGAAACATTTGTTATCCCACCGTTCTCCCAGCACAGACCCCACGGAACTTTCAGGACTCACAGCGTGTTTTCCCCTCGTGTTTCTCCCCTCCTTCTCCAAGCCAACACCCCAAGACCTCCCAGACCCCCCGCAGCATCCTTGAGGAGTGGGAATCCCCGGGAGCAGCGGGATAAGCCCAAAGCACCCTCAGGGCACGCGTTTACCGGGGTTGAGTCGCAGCACCAGGAGCGCGGCGAGCAAGAAGTTCATTGTCCCGCGACGGTGTCGTCGTTGCTGCTCCGCGGGACTTTCTCGCTGCGTCCCCGAGGAGGCAGGAAATGACTCTGGGAGGGTTGGGCTGAGCACTTGGTTGTCCTTGGCCGTGCAGAGCCGAGCAGAGCGCGGGTTGTGCCCGGGTTGTGCCTCGACGCGGCTCCGGCACAGGCGGAGCGTCCCGTGGCAAAGGCGTTTTGCGATGGCTGAGTTGCAAATCTTGGGAAGTTTTCCCCAGGGAGGGTCAGTGCGGCTGGATGAACTCTGGGATGGAGGGAGGATGGTTTTGATTATGTTCTAACGGAGCGGAGCAGAGCTATAAATAGCAAATCCTTCTGGGAAAGAGGCGAAGGCAGAGACGCCGACTGGGAGGCAGAGTCAGCCCCGACTTCCCGTAAAATCTTGGGGGATTTTTTGTCGTGGCTTCATTTCCCCTTCCCGTGCCTCAGTTTCTTCATCAGGAGAATAAACATGAACAGTCATGGATTTATTTAGTGGTGAATAACACACAAAACCCACCCTGGTTTGGGATGATTCCGGAGCCGCGCTCGGTGTTCGCCCCTCGGTCCGTGTTGGATCAGCTGCTGGTTCTCCTCCTCTAAAACTAAAAACAAAATAAGTCAAACATTCCTTGGAAGAGAAACAGAGAGAAAAAAAAAATGAAGCCCTTCTGCTCTGTGGGGAGTAGCTGATGGAGGTGGGACTTGAGGAGGTGGCAGGATGTGGAGGGGAACTGGTGTGGTCTGGGCACCAGAGGATGATGCTTCTCCCCATGAACCCCTGGCTGGGTCCCTTTTTCCCCTCAGTGGGCATAATCAAGGGCTCCTGCACATTTTAAGACAAGGATTCTAATCGATTTTAAACCAAAAATTATCCAAAGCAGATTTTTTTTCAACCAAGAGTGGACCCAGCTGAAGAACTTGGCCATCCCAAACCCAATTCTCAGCCTCCTGGACTTCTCCCATCTGTAGGGAGATGCTCAGCAAAGGGTTAAGTGCCAAAGAATGTTGAGCAGGAAGTGCATCTCTCCAAACCCTCCTCTCAACCCACAAAAATAACGTCAAATATTAAAAATCCCAACCCAAGCAGAAATCTGACCTGGTTAGGATGAATCCCACCGGGGCTGGAGCTGCTGGGGGAGCAGGGAAGGGTTAAAACATGCTGGGATTGAAGGGATGGGGAGGGAAGGGGCGAGGAAGGGCCATGAGCACAGGGAGGGCTTTTATTGGATGAGTGGATGGGGTTGGATGTTCGGACCTCTTGGTGTGGGAGTTGAGAGTCAGAGTTCAGTGGGATTTGCTGGCTCAGGGCCGGGAGCAGCTCCTGAGGGCTGGGTGTGATGGTGCAAGGCTTGGAAAAACTGGGCAAACTGGGAGAATCCACTGAGGGACCTGGACAAAACATGCCAAAAGGTGGGAAAAGGGGCTGTTCTGCCCTGGCTGTGACCAGCTGGAACATCCCAGCTGCATCCTGCACCCCAGGTGTGGGTCTGGACTTGTGTTTCTCTCTGGAAAAGGAAAACACTCTATTTTTGTTCATGGTTTTTTTTTTCTTATTGATTTTTCACCTGTGGCAACACAGAGTGAACCCAACTCAGCCACAGCCAAGAGCCAACCCAGCAGCTTTTCCACCTCCCATCCCCAAACTTTGTTTCCTATTCCCCAAATTCCCATTTTGCTCCAGCCTTCAATTTTTTTGTAGTTTTCTTTCTTTTTTAATTATTTGTGCTAAAATCAAACAGTAAAATCTGCTGCAGAGAGGGAGCGGCTCCTTTCCTGGGGGAGAGCTCAGAAAAGAGGGAAAAAGGAAGGAAAAGAAAGGAAAAAGAGGGAAGAAAGAGGCTCCTGATCCTTGCCATGCCAAGGGGGGGGGGCGGCATCCCAGGGATGCTCCAGGAATCCCTCACTTTAGAGGCTGCTGGCGTGTCCAGGGGGTTCACCCGAGGAGGAAGGTGGGATGAAGTCACTGTTGTGTCATTTCCCAGCTTTAATAGGCGGAAACGAAACCAGAAGGGAAACTGATGCAGCTGCGACTCTGCCCAAACAATGCCCCGTGCCCAGGAGGTGCCATCCCGGGGGGTTCCTGCGGAAGTGGCCGCAGGGAGATTGTTTGGAGCTTTCCCTGCAGGTGGGTGAAGGAGCCCCCCAGAACACAAGCCCTTGTGGCACTGGTGGCCCGAGGTGGGTGGGATGAGCTGCCCCTGAGGGGATGGAGGGGCTCTGGGCCAGGCTGTTCTCAGCACCAGAGGGGTCTTTTGGGCCAAATAAAGTTTTCCTGCCCTTTCCAGCTCCTCTGTCAGTGTGTGAGGGGTGGGAATCGGAGAGGAGATGTGAGGGACTTGGAATAAAGGAAGAAGGCTGGTTTGAACAGGAATTGCGTGAGGGTGGGATGGGAAGGAATAGAATAGAATAGAATAGAATAGAATAGAATAGAATAGAATAGAATAGAATAGAATAGAATAGTGCTGAGGACGGGTAACACCGGAGATGGGTGACACTGGGGTCAGGTGTCCCCAGCACGTCCCGAGTGTCCCCTGTCCCCAGCCCCGGCTGTGTCAGGTGTCCCCAGCACGTCCCGAGTGTCCCCTGTCCCAAGCACAGGCTGTGCCAGGTGCCCCCAGCATGTCCCGAGTGTCCCCTGTCCCCAGCCCCGGCTGTGCCAGGTGTCCCCAGCATGTCCCGAGTGTCCCCTGTCCCCAGCCCAGGGATGCAGAGAGGGGCTCCCCCCTCCCCTCCCCGCTCAGGGACTGGTCCTACCCCCCCCCCAAAGCAGGCGGCCTCCGAGCCGGCAGGGGGCGCTGCGGGCGAGTCCTCCGGACCGGCCGGGCGAGTCCTCCGGTCCGGCAGGGGGCGCTCGCGCGCGGCCGCCATGGGCGCCGCCGTGTTCTTCGGGTGCGCGGCCATCGCGTTCGGCCCCGCGGCCGCGCTCGTTCTGCTCACGGTGGCGGCGGAGCCGCTGCGGGTCATCGTGCTGGTGGCGGGGTGAGCGCGGGGCGACCCGAGCGGGGCTGAGGGGGGGCGAGGGAGAGATGGAGCGGGGAATGAAGGGCCTCGGGAGGGGATGCTGAGGGGTCTTTGGGGGTCTGAGGGGCCTTTGGGGCTGAGGGGCCTGAGGAGCCTTTGGGGGTCTAAGAGCATTTAGGGGTCTGAGGGTCTTGTGGGAAGTCTGAGGGGTAGTTGGGGGGTAGATCTGAGGGTCTGGGGGCCTGAGGGGCCTTTGGGTCACAGTCGTTGAGGGGAGAGGAGGGGGCAGATCTGAGGGGTTTGGGGGGTCCCAGCCCGGCTGTGCCGCGCGCTGCTCCGCCTGACCCCGGTCGGGATGTCCCGGGTCGGGATGTCCCGGAGCTCGGCCCGGGTGCCCCGTGCCCACCCCCCGCTCCCCGCGCCCCCAGGGCGTTCCTGTGGCTGCTGTCGCTGCTCGCGGCCTCGCTGCTCTGGGCCGTGTCCGTTCAGCTCCGCGGCCGGGAGGACCCGGCGCTGCTGCCGCTCGGAGCCGCCGCCGCCGTCCTGCTGCAGGAGCTTTGCCGCTTCGGCTGCTTCAAACTGCTCAAGTGAGAGCCCTCCGGGGGCCGGGGGGTGTGCTGGGGGCTCCGGAGGGCTCCCCAGGGAGCCAGGGGAGCTGTGCTGGGTGTGCTGGGCGTCTGGGGGGCTCTGCTGGGGGCTCGGGGGAGCCAGACCTGGTGCTGGGCTCGGGGCTCTGTGTCCATGGGAGCCCCGCAAAGCCCCGTCCTGGAGGAGCCCCGGGCAGGGCTCACACTCTCTCTGGCGGCGCAGGAAGGCGGATGAAGGGCTGGCGATGCTCAGCGAGGACGGGCGGTCCCCGCTGACCCTGCGGCAGATGGCCTACGGTGAGCGGCCCCGGCGGCTCCGGGCGGGAGCCCACACGGCTCTCCTGCCCTTCCCGGGGCTGTGGAGGCCAAGGGGGGCTCCCCTGACCCCCGGGGGACCCCCCTGACCCCCGGCCTGCCCGCAGTGTCTGGGCTCTCCTTCGGCATCATCAGCGGCGTCTTCTCCATCAGCAACATCCTGGCGGACTCGGCGGGGCCGGGCACGGTGGGGATCCACGGGGACTCCCCGTACTACTTCATCACCTCCGGTGAGGCCAGGGCTGAGGAGGAGGAGGGGGAGGAGGAAGGCCGTGGGTCTGAGGCCCCGTGTCTCTCCCCACAGCCTTCCTCACCATGGCCCTGGTGCTGCTCCACACCTTCTGGGGCATCATCTTCTTCGACGCCTGCGAGCGGCGCCGCGCCGGGGGCCTGGGGCTGGTGGTGGGTGGCCACCTGCTTGTCTCGGGGCTGGTGAGTGCCCCCCTGGGGGCACTGGGACCCCCCACTCCCTGCTGCAGTGTGGCACCCCCAGTCCTTTGGGGGAGGAGGTTGGGGAGACTTTAAGGAGCTTGTGGGGGACGATCCGCTCAGCTCCAGGGGGGATGTGCCTTGGCTGGGGTCTGGTCTGGGTTTCTGCAGGGCTGGGCCCCTTTTCCCTGTCATGGTTGGTTGAGCTGGGGCTGACCCAGCTCTCTGCATCCCCCAGACCTTCCTGAACCCCTGGTACGAGGCCAGCCTGGGGCCCATCCTCATCCTCACGCTCTGCACCGGCCTCTGGGCCTTCGGCACCGCCGGCGGCTCCTTCCGCAACCTCCTCAAGTGCCTCTCCTGTAAGGGGGTTGGGGGGCACTCTGGGGGGACTCTGACCCCTGCTGGGGGTGGATGAGTCTCACTGAACAGGGGCTGCATTCCCGGGGGCTCCCAGGAGCCCCCAGACTCCCCCCACCCCCAGAACTGCCCCCACACTGCCCCCTTCTCTCCCCCAGGTAAGCAGGAGCCCGAGGGGCGGGTCATGCTCTACTCGGCGCTGCAGGTGCCCCCCGAGGAGTGAGCGGAGCTGCGGCCCCACAGCTGGTGCTGCCACTGCCACCTTCACCCCCTCCTGCTCCTGGGGGTTGGGGTCTGACTGGTGCTCCTGGGGGGAAATTTGGGGTCTGATCAGTCCTCCCAGAGGGTTTGGGGTCTGACCGGCGCTCCCGGGGGGTTTGGGGTCTGACCACGTCCCCCCATTCCTTTTGTTCCCAGATTCTGTTCCACTTTTCCCTCAGGTTGTGGCAGTGGGGAAGGTGGGGGGGCCGAGTGCCCCAGGGGGCACCCACACCTGGGGGGCTCAGGGCTGCACCCCCTTTTGCTTTGTGTTATTCCCCCCCGGGGGGCCCTGTCCGTGGTGCTGGGGGTGATGCCCTGGGGGTGTGGGGGGTAAATTATTTTTTTCATTCAGAGTAAAACCCTTTTCCAAGAGCGCTGTGGCTGCTGAGGGGAAGGGGAGGGGGCAGAGGGGTCGCTCCCCCCGTGTTGCTCTCCAGCCGTGGGGCACTGGGGGGGTCCTGATTTCTGGGGTGCTGACAGGATCCAGCCCCAAAGGCCCCGTTTGCCCCACACAAAGAGCCACCAGAACTTGGGGTGGTGGGGAGAAGGGGCTTTATTTGAGGTGGGGCTGAGCCCCCTCCGGGCCCCTGGGGGGGTCTGCAGGGGGTCAGCGGGGGACGCCGCTGTCCCCGGGGGTGCGGCGAGACGAGGCCTTGAACACGACGTCCTGCGCCTGCGCCCGCCTCGCACTGCTCGGGGACACACACGGGTGAGGGGGCCCTGCCCGGGGTCTGGGCACGCAGCCCGGGGGTCCAGGCCCCCCTGTGCCCGGGGGGTCCCTCCGTGGGGTGAGGGGTCTCACCGAATCCGCTTGGCCCCGAAGTGCACGGCGAGGAAGAGGCCGACGCAGCCGGCGATGGCACCGAAGATGATGGCGATGACTTGACCTGTGTGACCCCACAGGCGGCTCAGGGGGGCCCAGGGGAGACCCCCAACCCCAACCCCAGCCCCAGCCCAGCCCCCTGGCCTGGCTGTACCTGTGGAATATCCCTCGGGCTCTGCAAGGGAAGGGTTGGGTGTCAGTGCAGGATCTCACACCCAGCCAGGGCTGGGGGAGCCGTTTGAGGGGACCCTTCCCACCCTCCCGCTCACCCCTGGGGAAGGACGAGAGCACCGGGCGCTGGTTCAGCTCCTGCGGGGCCCGGAAATTGTCCACCAGGAGCTGCGGCTCCGCCTCGGCCTCCTCCGTGGAGTAAAGGCTTCCCTGGAGCTGCTCCAGCTGGAACAGGGAGTGCTGAGGGGGTGTCCCCCAAAACCTGGGGGGTGTCCCCAAACCCAGGGCGGGTGTTCCCCCCGAAAAGCTGGTCCTACCTGGGCCAGGCTGACACGGACAGGCTGCGGGAAGAGGGTCCAGAGGACGCTCTGGAAACAGGGCGGGGTGGTCAGCGACCCGTTGTACCGGTAATAGCGGTCGAGGCTCGGGGGCAGCAGGTCCCGAATGCTGAAGGAGGGGATGGACGTCGACTGCCCTGGGGGGGTGGAGGGGGAGCAGTTGGGGGGCGCAGGGAGGGGTTTGGGGTCCCCCCTGGCTGTGTCCCACCCCCCCAGCTCCGAGCTCTCCTCACCTGCGTAGCGGATCCTCCCGAGGTGCCTCAGGATGTTGTCATAGGCGGGGTGGGGTTCGGTGCCCACCTGGGGGAGGGAGTGGGAGGGGGTCAGTGAGGGTCTGGGGGGCTGCAGGGGCGGGGTTGGGGTCTGTACCTCCAGCAGGACGCCGAGCACGGCCAGCCCGCCCGCGTGGTGCTGCGCCTCGCTGGCGTCGGCAAAGCGCTCCACGTCGAAGTGCACCACGTGCATCTGCGGCACAGCGGGACCCCCGACAGCCCCCTGGGCCCCTGCCCTGCCCCCCCAGCCCTGCC
>JAWWLY010000070.1:3350939-3361153 GCA_035041215.1 Gymnopithys bicolor
GGAGGGGTGTTTGGGGGGCAGGCTGTCCCCAGACTGTTCTAGGAGGGGTGTTTGGGGGGCAGGCTGGCCCCAGACTGGTTTGGGAGGGGTGTTTGGGGGGCAGGCTGGCCCCACACTGTTCTAGGAGGGGTGTTTGGGGGGCAGGCTGTCCCCAGACTGTTCTAGGAGGGGTGTTTGGGGGGCAGGCTGGCCCCAGACTGTTTTGGGAGGCCAGGCGAGCACCGCCCTGCTCCGGTTGGATTCCCAGCCCTCGGGGCAGAGCGGAGCATTCCTCGCTCCAGCAAACCCACCTCGACCTGCCGTGTCAGCACGTTCGGGGCACAGGTTGTGAGGAACAGTCTCTGGTGACGAGTCCTTGGGCTGTTCTGTTTGTGCTGGAAAAGCTCCTTCTGGGATGAGGGAGCTGCGGCTCTGTGAGGCGGCAGAGGCTGGAGCAGCTGGGTTTGGGATACAAGTTCCTTCTGGGATGAGGGAGCCGGAGCTCCAGAGGGGCTGGGGGTGAGCAGCAGGTGGGGACAGTGGCCAGTGATCCCTGACTTGGCTCTCACACCTTCCCGTGTGTCCCCAGGGCCACCCCGGGCAGGGACAGCTCAGGGACGGGGCTGTGGGAGCGGAGCCTTCCCAAGGGCTGCCTGTCCCTGTGTCCTGCCCCAGGTTTAGGGCTGGATGGTGCTCCCTCTTCCCTCCTGGTGACACTGGCAGCATCGGTGCCACTGGCAGGAGCTCGGGGAGGCTCAGGGACATCGACCTGGGGGGATTTGAGGCTCCATCCCAGCTAAAGCTTTGCTGCATCCTGTGTAAATTCTCCCTGTGCTGGGAAGGCAGCACAGAGCACTGGAATGTTCCTGGTGGGAGCCCTGCTGGGATGGGCTCGGGGGGCACTGACCACCTTCCTGCAGCAGTGGGGACAGTGATATTTGCCTGTCAGTGTTCAGTCAAAGTGCATGAGCTGATTGTTGGCTGGAAAATCCTGGTGGGCTGGGTTTTCCCAAGGAAAAACTGGGATTTGTGGAACCCCTGGGTTCCTTCCTGGCTCCGGATGCCGAGTTGCTGCCGTGGAGTTTTTCAGGTTGTGAGTGAGGGGTGAGCTCCCACCCAGGGCTGTGGACCAGGGAGGGTGCTGAGCTTCCTGACAGGAATTCTGGCAACCATCAGGTTTTGGGGAAGATCTGGAAATTATTTGTCAATTGAAGATTTCCTCTCTAGCCCTCAGTTTGCCCGTTGGGCCTTGGGGACACTGAAACCCTCCCAAAAGCAGCACTGAAATGTTGGGATCAAAGTGGGGCTGATGTTGAATCTGACTTTGTTTTGCCCTCAGCTGCCTTTCCTCATCGGCTGAACCTTTTTTACTTGGCCAATGATGTGATACAGAACTGCAAGAGGAAAAATGCCATTGTCTTCCGGGACACCTTCGCGGAGGTGCTCCCCGAGGCTGCCTCGTTAGTGAAGTGAGTAACGAACTAACGGGATGTGGGAAGGCTGAATGGCTGGAAAAGTGGGAATTTTTCTTCAGATGTTTCAAACTCTTCTGGAAACATCAGCAAAACTTCCAGGGTTTTGTTTGAACAGCTCTGTGTTTGCGTTGGAGCAGACTGGGAGCGAGCGGGGCTTTGGTTTGCACGGGGGGCTGGTTTGGGTGAAATTGTCACCTGAAGGGGTGTGAGGGAAAAGCCTCCACCAATCCCCACGTGCACAGAGAGCCCACTGTGCTCTCTCTCTTCCAGGGATCCATCTGTTTCCAAATCCATCGAAAGAATCTTCAAAATCTGGGAGGACAGAAACGTGTACCCCGAGGAAACCATTCTGGCACTGAAAGAAGCTCTGAGTAAGTTACTTGCCCTTTGTATTTGTCACCATCCAAACTGCCACCTGAGCTCGGGGGAGGTTGTAGAAACCATCTGGGGGCACTGAGGGGCTGTAACGTAGCCGGGTGTGGTACGTGAGCAGTGCTGGATTCTCCTGCTTCACCCCTTCTGTACCTGTCTAAAGGCAGCTGGGAATCCTTCCACGTGGGCTGGAACTGCTCCAGTTGGGAGCAAACAGAGCGTGAGGCTGAAGGGCCTCTACTTGTCCTGACCAGGGTGCCCTGGCTCTGTCTCTGAGTCCTGGCTCTACCCCCCAGTCCTGGCTCTACCCCCGAGTCCAGTTCAGCAATAAGTTGTTTTAACTTAAATATTTGTGGAGTAGGAGGAGGCAGAAGCAAAGCTGGAGGGTGAAGAGCCCTCGAGCCCTTAGGAAAGAAACACGTGGAGTTGGTTCAAACCAGGAATTAGCCAATACTCAAGTACTTGAAGGAAATTAGTCCAGGTTTTGGCTTTGCTCACATCACTGAGAGCTGCAGGTGCTCGGGAAACCCTCAGGTGAGGTCTGAGGTCGTTGTCACAGCAGGAGGAAGGTGAGGTCTCAGGTCAGGCTGTGGCTCAAGGAAAGGTTCCAGCTGGGTGTTGCATGCTGAGAAGGGAGGTCTGAAATCTCCAATGTCTGTAACTTGAAAACAAAGGTATTTGAGGTTCCAGGTAAATCAGGTACTGTGGCTGCTCTCCTGACGTGCACCCTTTGCCTGCTGAATGCTGATTCCATTGCAGCCTCCCTGAAGAGTTTGATTTTTAGATTGTTTGTGTTCTTCTTTTTTCCTGTGATTTTTGAACTGTCTGTAGCATAAGGGCAAACAGAAACTTGATTTAAAAATGGCAGACCACCCCCAGGTTGCTGCATTCCTGAGTAAACTGAGGTTCTCTTGGGCATCCAGCAGCTCCTCTAAGGAAGTTGGTCAAGATATTTTAAAACAAATTTCTGTTCACTCTTCCACTGTGCAACCACGTGGCACCAAAAACCAGATTCTGACAGGGATCCCATAATGCCAGACTGCCAAAAATGAAATGTTTTTCCAGGTACCACTTTCAAAACTCAGAAGCAGCTGAAAGAGTCTCTGAACAAACCGAATAAGCCGTGGAAGAAATCACAAAGTAAGGAACCACTGTGAACTCTGTGCACTAATTCAGAAATTGGCTGCTTGAGGAGCAGAAGGGCTGAGCCCAGCACGGGCTTGGGAAGGCCCTGAGATGTGCACACCAAGGAGGTGTCACTGGAAAACCACTTTGTAAAGGAAAGAAGTGAGACAAAAATAGGATAGGAGAGCACAGGTTGCAGGCAGGAGAGGAAAGAGCTGGTGGAACCTCTTGGAAAGTGGTGTTAGAGTGGTCAGAGCTGGAGAGAAGACAGAGAAGCAGAAGGTGGATGTTCCCTTCATGCTCAGGAACACACCTGTCCCAGCAGGCTGGGCTGGGAGCCAGGAACACAGAGCTGGGAGTGCAGGGACAGGACGTGGGAGTCCAACAGCCCTGGAGACAACTCATAACAGACTGACCTTAATGATCTCACTGTGCACCCAAGCCCTGAGTGGTCCCCACAGCGAGGTGGTGGGACATCAGCTGTGCCATGTGGGACACCAGGCAGGGTAACAGAGTTTGGAAGTGTTTATTGCTGAACCCCACAAGCTGCTTTTCCAGACAGAACTGGGCTGTGTCCAGCGTGGATGGAGGGTTTAGAGCTTTGCTTTTCATCAGCTGTTTCTCCTGTTTTGTCCAGAATCCGATGGATTTGGTGTCTCTTGCCAGCAGGACTTGTCCCCCTGCTCTGTCACCAGGTGTCAGCACAGAGGGGTGACAGTTGTTAAGGCTCTGAGCATGGTCAGCCCTGGGAAGTGCCCAAGGGAGACCCTGCCCACAGAAACCTGGGCTCTGTGTCAGCTCCAGGTCTGGCACTTAGGGAATAACATTCCCTGGCTTGTAGAGGGCTGTAACTCCTTGGATAAGGCCGGTAGGTCGACCCTTGCAAGGGCTTTGAAAAGGTGTGCCCAGGAAGTGTTTGAGAGCATGTTCAAAACCAAAGCTGAGGAGCAGCAGCGTCACCTGCTGAGCTCGGTGCCAGCCCAGCTGTGCCTGTCCGTGTCCCCGCAGCGCGGAGGGACCCCTGCATGGAGGGGAGGATGTGGTGGGTGACAGCCACTGCACGTCTGTCCTGGGTTATCCCAAGATACCTCTTGCTAGTCTGCCTTTTCTGCCTGACTGCCCGTCGGGGTGTGGGTCCTGCATTTCCTGACGCTTTTCCTTTACCCCCACAGCATCCACCAACCCGAAAGCTGCGCTCAAGTCCAAGATTGTCGCCGAATTCCGAGTAAGTCTGACAGTGGCAGTGACCTGTGGCACCAACCCCCACCCTGGGGCTTTGCAGGGTGACCCCAGGCCGAGAGCTGCCTGTGCCTGGGGGGCCGAGTGATGCTCAGGTTGTCCTTGGGAAGGGGAGTTTGAGGTGGCTGAGGAATTGGTGGCAAGAAATGTATCAACATTTGATCCCCTGACGGAGCAGGGCCTGTTAATGAAACGCACAGACCCCTGTGGAGTGAAAAAGGAATAATTACAAAAGGGTGTCCCTGCTCTTAACCTCAACAGTGGGGAGATGTGTGAAATTACAGCCCCTGCCTGAAGCCAGGTTTGCTGATGTGTGAGATTGGAGGTTAAAAACCCAGAGACCCACATGGTTCCTGTGTTAGCTGTTGCTTGGAAGCGTGTGGAGGCAGGGCCGTGCTGGTCAGGGCTTCTCCTGCCTGGAATGTGATGAGGATGCTTTTCCTGTTTGGCTTTTTTCCAGCCCCAGTCCCTCATTGATGAGCTGCTGCTCTACAAGCGCTCAGAAGACCAGATAGAGCTGAAGGAGAAGCAGCTTTCCACGATGAGGGTGGATGTGTGCAGCACTGAGACACTCAAGTGCTTGAAAGGTAAAGCCTAAACTTGAGGGTGCTCCTCAGTCCTCTTGAGCCTTAGGCCAGAAATCAGAGCGTGGCTGGAAGGTGCCAGGATTTCGGAGTGGGGTTAAGAACTACCAAAAATCTTGGTTAGTTTGAGTTGTTGTGGAAAACCTGCAGACCCCAGGCTCAGACAGAGGTAATGACTAGCTGAGAACCAAGATACAGTGGTAGACAAGGGCTCCTGCTTAGGGGGCCCAGTGGATCTGGGAGTGTGTGGATCTGCTGTTGGAACATCCCAGGTGCTGCCGTTGGGGCCGCGCTCTGGTTTGGCACCTGGCAGCTCATTCCCATGGTGTTGTCTCCCTGCAGATAAAACAGGAGGGAAGAAGTTCTCCAAGGAGTTTGAAGAGGCAAGTTCAAAGCTGGAGGAGTTTGTGAATGGCTTGGACAAGCAGGTGAAGAACGGCCCCTCGCTCACCGAGGCGCTGGAGAACGCCGGGATATTTTACGAGGCGCAGTACAAGGAAGTCAAGGTGGTGGCGAACGTAAGTGAACCTTTCCTGGATCCTCTGCATGTGGAACGGTGTCTTCCTGTGTTCCCTGAGCACCTCAGGGGCTGGAAGATGCCTCAGCTCCCTCTCCCTGCGTTACAAAGTTGGTGAGATTGTGGTACAGGTGGTTTCCAAAGAGAGCAGAGTTGAGGTGCCGGGCAAGGCAAGGAGATGCTCCAGAAATCCAGTGGTGGGATGCTCAGTTTGTGTGTGTTGTTGGAATGTTGGAGCCCCCCCTGGATTCTTCAGCAGGGCAAAATTAGTGTGACAAATCCTGAATTCTGGAAAGTTGTGATCCATATGAGGACTAGATGAGCAATAAAGGATTCAGTAAGGAGTTGAAAAAACAACCAACCCCCCCCCAGACCCTCCCAAAACCCCCAAAACAGGCAGAGAGTTTTTGTTAGAAAACTGGGGGGATTTATGAAAATTGTTTTAAGTCACTGGAAAAAGGGTTTGTCTTCTTTTTTTCATGATTGTTGCTCTGTCACACAGACAAGCTGAATTCTCACCACTGCAGGGCCCAGGGAATTGGATGTGCTTTTTCAGTCTGTGTGGTACTTCCCTAGGGAAGTGATTGAGGCATGAAAGATCCTCAGTCCAATGTCCTTTCTTCCTTAGGCCTATAAAACATTTGCTAATCGAGTGAGCAACCTGAAGAAAAAGCTGGACCAGCTGAAAGCAACACTTCCTGATCCCGAGGAGTCTCCTGTCCCTTCTCCCAGCATGGATGCCCCATCTCCAACGGGCTCTGAGTCCCCTTTCCAGGGCATGGGGGAGGAGAACAGCACACGGTCCCCGACAGCTGGAGGCCGCAAGATGGTCACTCCGGAGCCCGCGACGGATAATCGGGATGTGGAGGACATGGAGCTCTCTGACGTGGAGGATGATGCATCCAAAATCATTGGTATGTTCTGCAGGAGCAGCAGGGACTGTCCTGGAGCGATTCTGGGACAAACCAGCCCTTCCCAGCCTCTTTTGGGATGTGGGGGAGGCACAAACCCTGTGCTGGGCTGTGGGCTGGGGCTGTTGGGTTTGAAACCAGCAGGGACATCCCAGTCCTGCTGTGATTGTTCCTATCTCCCAAACCACCCATCCAAGATGTTCTGACATCTGTGGGAATCAGAGCTGATGTGCCCTAAGTCATTCCAGGGGGATGGAGTGACAATTCTGCTCTTGTTCTCCCCTCTCTGCTGCAGTGGAAGAGAGGAAGGACAAACAGGCTGCTCCAGCCCTGGCCCCTGCCAAGACCGAGAGCGTCCCCAAAGCGGTGCCAGTGGCCACTGCGGCTGCCACGGCCTCGGGGACGGTGCCAACACCAGCACCAGCCCCCCCAGCTCCGAAGGCAGCGAGCACAGTGCCTGTCCCGCCGGCACCAGCACTGGCCTTGCCCAACCTGGCCAACGTGGACCTGGCCAAGATCAGCTCCATCCTGAGCAGTTTGACGTCGGTGATGAAGAGCACAGGTGAGTCCTGAGCCAGGCCTTGGGCACCAGCACTGACATGTTGAGGTGATCATTTAGAGCTCTAATTGTCTTGAAATAAACGCGAGTGAGTTACTGCAGTCAAAGGTCTGGCTCGATCTCTGGCACACACCGTTGGCTTCCTGAGCTCAGTGGTGTCCATGGAAAACCCGAGCCAAAAGCGCTGCGCTCACCGGAGCAGCGCAGGTGAGTGGTGTGTGCTCCCGTCCCAGGTGTGAGTCCTGCCTCGAGGCCCTCGCCGGGGACCCCGACCAGCCCCACAGCTCTCACCAGTGGCCTGAAGACTCCTGCCCTGGGGACCCCGTCTGCTCCTTCCAATCCGTTAGCAAACATTCTCTCCAAAGTGGAGATAACTCCGGAAACCATTTTGTCGGCTCTCTCCAAAACCCAGACCCAGACGGCGCCTGCCCTGCAAGGTACCGGGGCGGGTCTGGGGCAAGGGCTGGTGGGTGCAAGGGCAGTGGCTGGGCTGAAACGTGCTGCTCTGCTCGTCCTAAAGTGAAACAGAGGGAGGAGAACTCCTTGGAATGTTTCACGTCTCTGGCACGTGCAGATGGTCTTTCTCAGGTACCACACGTGTCATGGACCAGTGAGTTCTGTCACTTCTCTGTGCTTCTTCCTGCTTGTGCCATGACCGAAGTGCACGTACCTGGCACTCTGTATGAGGCCCCTGAAGGGAACAGGAAGCTGAGAGGTCTCTGTGTTTTCCCTGTGCAGAAAGCTCCCAAGAGGTTCTGCTCCTGCTCTGGCACCTTGCACAGGTCACCTGGCCAGCAGGGCAGGGTTTGCCACACCTGGCTGCAGACCAGGAATGAATTCTTACCCAACTGACCTGATGGAGTAATTTGTGCTTGTGGATCAATCCGAGCATTTGGCAGGAGGTTCCACCTTGCTGGGTGCTAATGTCAGTGCAGCAAAATCCAGTCCTTTTCCTGGCTGGAGCATGGGGGGTGTTAGGAAACACATGGAAGCCTTTCCCTTGGCAGCGGCTCGGGGTGGTTTGCCTCTCCCAAGCTCCTGATGCAGTTCTGTCTTCCAGGTTTGTCGTCCCTGCTGCAAAGTGTGGCCGGAAACACCGTCCAGTCGGGCGAACCGGCCTCCCAGAGCACTTCGGCATCACCAGCCAACACGACTGTGCCCTGCATGAAGGGGAGGAATGTTCCTTCTAATCCACAGTCCTTTATATCCAAAAGTTTTGGTTACTCTCCAAACTCATCCACCGCGGAGGTTTCCTCCACTTCAGTCAATAAGGCTCCTGTAGGACACACCCCAGCTCTGTCAAGCTCCAGTTTTAAGCCACCAACAAATTCCCTGGGATTTTCCAGTTCCCACCCTACCAGTCCTTCTTCCCTTTTGCCAACAGAAACCTCACTGGGTCAGTCCTCTGAAATTTCAAAAGCCAAGCTGGAATCAGAACCCCCTTCTCCCAGCCTGGAGATGAAGATACACAATTTCCTGAAGGGAAATCCTGGCTTCAGTGGCCTGAACTTGAATATTCCCATCCTCAGCAGCTTGGGGTCCAACATGGCAACAGAGAGTCACACCCCTGACTTCCAGCGTGGTCCCACCAGCACTTCCATGGACAATGTGGACGGGACGCCGGTGCGGGACGAACGGAGTGGGACACCCACCCAGGACGAGATGATGGATAAACCGACATCGAGCAACGTCGACACGATCTCCCTGCTGTCAAAAATCATGAGCCCTGGTTCTTCTACTCCCAGCAGCACGAGGTCACCCCTGCAGAGCCGGGATGATGGATATTCCCAAGAACTTCCCAGTTCCGTGCACGGCTACCGGCCCTTTGGCCTCGGCAGAGAGTCTCCAGCCGGCCTGTACAAGCCCCCTGCGGACAGCAGGGAGATCCCCTCCTCTATGATGGACTCTTCCCAGGAGAAGTTTTACCCAGACACGTCTTTCCAAGAAGACGAGGATTACCGTGACTTCGACTACTCCGGGCCGCCGCCCTCGGCCATGCTGAACCTGGAGAAGAAGCCTGTCAAATCTATCCTGAAATCGAGTAAACTCCCAGAGTCTGCAGAGTACCAGCCGGTCCTGCCCAGCTACGGTCAGAGGTCGCAGGAGTTCGGTGTGAAGCCGTCCTTCCCGCCCTCCATGAGATCCATTCTGGATCAGAGCGAGGGCTGTGACCCGCTGGCCTCGTCCCCGGGGCTGTTCGGGAGCTACGGCCGCAGGGGGAAGGACTCAGCCTCGGAGGGGTCCCCGTCGCCCAGCAAGAACGACGTGTTCTTCACACCGGACTCCAACCACAACACGCTGCCCAAGCCCGGGCTCCCGCAGAAGCAATACCCGGACTCGCCTCACGCGCTGCCCCACCGCCCACTCTTCTCCTCCCAGAACACCCTCCCCAGCCCCACCGGCCGAGCGCCTGCAGCGGGCGGGGACAAACCCATGGGCTCTTCCATCTCTGCCACCTCCACTATCGAGTTCAAGAACATGCTTAAAAACGCCTCCCGGAAGCCCTCTGAGGAGAAGCATTTTGGGCAGATCCCCAAAAGCAGCTCTGGCGAGGCTGGGGGCTTGTCCGGGGCCGCCAAGGACGCGCAGCCGCCGGAGGAGCACTATCGCATCGAGACCCGCGTGTCCTCCTCCTGCCTGGACCTGCCCGACAGCACCGAGGAGAAGGGGGCCCCCATCGAGACGCTGGGCTACCACAACGCCTCGAGCCGGGGCATGTCAGGGGAGCCCATCCAGACCGTGGAGTCCATCCGGGTGCTGGGCAAGGGCAGCCGGGGCCACGGGCGCGAGGGGAGCCGGGCGGGCTGGTTCGAGCTGAGCAGCGGCGGGGGCGCCTTCGACAACGGCCCCTCGGGCTCCTCGGAGCTGCCCGGCATGGGCGGCTTCGCGGCGCCCTACAAGGAGCACGTTCCGCCCTTCCCGGAGACCGTCAACAACTTCCGAACGAACAACTTCAGCCCCGCCTTCGAGCACCACCTGCCACCGCCGCCCCTGGCACCGCCGCCCCTGGAGCACGGGACCCCCTTCCCGCGGGACCCGGTGGGGCCGCCCACCGTGCCCCCGCCCGCGCCCCCCAAGGACCACGGCAGTCTCTTCCCGCGGGATCACTCGGTGCCCCCGCGCCTGCCGTCGGTGGATCACGCCAACCCCTTCTCCAAGGAGCCCCCCGCCCCGCTGCCGCTGCCCCACGGCGTGCCCCCGCCGCCCTCGGTGGAGCACGCGGGGGTGCCGTTCCCCACGCCCCCGCCGCCCCCCGTGCCCGGGGAGCACTCCGGGGTGCCCTTCGCCGCGCAGCCGCCGCCGGCCGGGGAGCACGGCGGGGTGGCGTTCCCGGCGCCGCCGCCGCCCCTGGAGCACGGTACGATGGCAGGGACGCTGAAGGAGCATTTCGGGGGGGCGCAGCCGCGGGACCCCCTGCCCCGCTCGCGCGACCCCGCGGGGCCGAGCGCGCTG
>JAWWLY010000070.1:3361458-3377531 GCA_035041215.1 Gymnopithys bicolor
GCCCCCCTCCTACCCCCCTAACCTTCTCCTAAATTAAATGTTCTGTACTTTTCGGTTGGTTCTTCCCCCAACCTCCCCCTTCCCAACCCCAGCTGGGCGAGACAAGGAAACAGACACAAACCAATGTTTTAACGAGAAGAAGCTGCGTTGCTGTTAAATAAAAACTTCAATAGTAGTTGAAAAAGTTAAAAAGAAAGAAAGAAAAGAAAACATTAAAATAAGAAAGCCAAGTCTGCAACCTCGGGAGGAGGACTGAGGGCTCTTGGGGTCTTGGTTTTCCACCGATGCCCAAATTGCTGCTGCAGGAAGGGGAGACCCCCCTGTGCCCCCTCTGGCTGCCAAACCCACCAAAATACAGCAAAAAGGGTCAAAGGACCCCAAAACCCGCCTGAGGCCGAGCCCTGTGGGCAGTGGGACCCCTGGGCAGAACTGTCGGTTGGGCTTTGGTTAATTTGGGGATCTTTTGGTTTGGTTTTTTTTGTTTTTCCCCCGGAATCACTGTTGACTTTCTACCTGTGTGTGTATATAACAATCACTTTCTAATTCCCTCTGGGATCGTTCACCACGCGCAGCCGGAGCCCCGTGGGGGGCCCGGGGGGTCTCCCCCCCACACCCAGGGCCGCCCCCGCGGCTTTTATATGAAGTTGGGATTTTACTTGATTTATTTTAATTATTTTTGTTGGGTTTTAGTTGCCACCATCGAACCTGTTTGATACCGGTGTGGGCTTCAGGATCTGCATAAAAAGTACCAAACGAGCCGGTGGCGGGTCCGTTCTTTCTCTCGTGCGCTAAGCGGGGGGCTCGGGGACCCCCGGCCCGTGCGGGACCCCTTCCCTGGCTGGGTGGGCGACACCTGCGCCCCTGCTGGTCCCCCCCGTCCTCTCAGTGGTTCCGTCCTGCTCTCGGCACTCCCGCCTGGGCGGGCGAGTCCAACGCGGCCTCCGCGGGGGGAGGAGAGCGGGGCTGAGGCTCTCGGGCGGTCCCGCCCCCGGTTCCCGGTTCCGGCGGAACGGGCGGAGCCTCGGCCATGTCTGCCCGTGCCGGGGCTCGGCTGCTGCTCGCGGGACCACCGCGGCGACACCGGGTGCGCTCGGGACCCCGGACCCCGCACCACCCCCCGCCAGCACCCCCGGGCATCCCCTCCCTTCCCACCTCCCACCCCACCCCCGTCCGGGATCCCCCGGGGACCACGTGGCACCGAGGGATCCCCCGCCCCCCGGTGCGGTGACCCCTCCGGTGACATCCCCCTATTGTCCCCCCGTCCCCAGGTGTCCGGGCCGGACCCCGAGCGCCTCCAGCTCTTCCAGCGGCTGCGGGCGGCGGAGCAGCGGGACGGGGATGGGGATGGGGCCGGGGGCGGCCGCCTTCCCCCAGGGACCCCCATCCGCATCGCGCTGCCCGGGGGGCACCGCCTGGCCGGCCGCGCCCTGCAGACCACCCCCTTCCAGGTGGCCACGCAGCTCGGGTACGGCCCGGGGCCCCCAAGGTGCCCCCAGGGTGTCCCTGGGGTCCCCACCAGGTCTGTGGGGTCCCCTGGGTGTCTCCGGGGTCCCCACTAGGTCTATGGGGTCCCCAAAGGGCCCCCAAGGTGTCCCCGGGATCCCCACAAGGTCTGTGGGGTCCCCAGAGTGCCCCCAGGGGTCCCCACGGTGTCCCGATGAAGTTCCCAGGCCCTTCAAAGGATCCCCACAAGGTTTACAAGGTCCCCGCAGTGTCCCCATGATCCCCGGGTTGTTCCCACCGGGTTCCCACGAGGTTCGCGGTGTCCCCACAATGTCCCCGTGATCCCGCCGGGGCCCCCACGGTGTCCCCACGGTGCCCGGTGTCCCCGCAGGGGTGGCCTGGCCGAGGCAGCGCTGGTGGCCCGTGTGAACGGGGCCCTGCGGGACCTGGACCGGCCCCTGGAGCGCGACAGTGACCTGGAGCTGCTCGACTTCTCCTCGCCCGAGGGGCGGGAGGTGAGCCCGGGGGGCCAGGGGGGCAGCCCCCCACCCTGCTGTGCTCACAGCGCCCCCGTGTCCCCCGTGTCATCCCCGTGTCCCTCCTGTGTGCCCCATGTCCCTCGTGTGACGCCCATGTCCCCTGTGACCCCCATGTTCCCCTGTGACCCCCATGTCTCCCCATGTCCCCCATGCCCCTCGTGTCCCCCCATGTCCCCCCATGACCCCCAGTGCCCCCCATGTCCCCCCATGCCCCCCCGTGACCCCCATGTCTCCCCATGCCCCCCGTGTCCCCCCCTGTCCCCCCATGCCCCCCGTGTCCCCGCAGGCGTTCTGGCTCTCCAGTGCCTGTGTCCTGGGCGCGGTGGCCGAGCAGTTTTTCGGGGGGACGCTCTGCAGCGCCCGCGCCACCCAGGACGGTTTCTACTGCGACGTGCACATGGGGGACAGGTAGGGCAGGGGCCCCGCGGGCCTGGGGGTGCCCGGGATGTCCCCGGGGTGTCCCAGCCTGGTCCCTGCCCCACAGGACGGTGCAGAGCGCGGAGTTGCCGGTGCTGGAGGAGGCCTGTGCCGCGTTCGCCCGCGCCCGGCACCGCTTCGAGCGCCTCGAGGCCACGCGCCAGCAGCTGGCTGAGCTCCTCAAGGTGACACCCCGGCCTGTCCCCTCCCTGGCCTGTCCCCTCCCCATCCCAGGATGAGCCTGGGGGCATTGGGACCCCTCCTGGTTGGGGTCATCGACCAGGGTGATGCTCATGGGGACCAGTCTCAAAACCCTTGGTGTCACCTGTGTCACCGTCACCACCCTGGTCCTTCCCCCACCCGGCGCAGTGTCACCTCCCTCTCTGTGCCACCCTCTTTAACTTCACCTGTGCCATTGTCACCCCATCGTTGTCCCCCCCAGCACAACAGCTTCCAGCTGCAGCAGCTCGAGGAGGAGGTGACATCCCCCACAGCCACAGTCTATAGGTGAGCAGAGGGGACAGCGCTGGGTGAGTCGGGGGGTCCCCTTGGCTGTCCCCACACCCATCTGTCTGTCCCCCAGGTGTGGCCCCCTGCTCCAGCTCTGCCACGGGCCCCTGCTCCGGCACACGGGGCTGATCCGAGCCCTGCGCGTCCTCACGGTGGGTGGTGGGGTGGGCAGGAGGGGCACCCCCCAGTGCCAGCCCCACTGATGGCCCCCCATCACGGTGGGTGTCAGGGTGGGCAGGAGGGGCACCCCCCAGTGCCAGCCCCACTGATGTCCCCCAATCATGGTGGGTGTTGGGGTGGGGGTCCCTGGCACCGTGGCCCTGCTGATGTCCCCCTGCTCACAGGGGGAGTCGGGGTGGGGGTGCCCCTGTCCCAGCCCCCCTGACCGCTGCCCTCCCGCAGAGCTCGGCCGCGCTGTGGGGCGGGCAGGGGGGCCGGTCCCTGCAGCGCGTGGCCGCCGTCGCCTTCCCCGGCCCGGGGGAGCTGGAGCGCTGGGAGCGGGCGCAGGAGGAGGCGGCTCTGCGGGACCACCGGCGGATTGGGAGGGTGAGCCCTGGGCAGGGAGGCTGGGGGGCCGCTCACGGTGCCAGGACCCCCCTGGTAACACTCTCCCTACACACACACAGGAGCAGGAGCTCTTCTTCTTCCACAAGTTCAGCCCTGGCAGCTGCTTCTTCCTGCCCCGCGGCGCCCACGTCTACAACGCCCTCGTGGAGTTTATCCGGGTGGGGACCTCCCTCCAGCCCACCCTGACCCCCATCACCTCCCCATCCCCACGTCACCCTGACCCACTGCCCTCCAGCCCACCCTGACCCACCCTGACCCCCATCGCAGCCTGGCACTGCTGTGCCCCCACAGCACCCAGACCCTGCCTGTGCCCTCCACTGTTCCCCATCCTCTCCCACCCAGACCCCCAGCCTTGCTCTGCCCCCCATCCCTCACACACAGTTGATGTCCCCCCTGCCCACCCCGGTCCGCCTGTCCCTGTCCCCACAGAGCGAGTACCAGGCGAGGGGCTTCAGCGAGGTGGTGACCCCCAACCTGTTCAGCCCCCAGCTCTGGGAGCTCTCGGGGCACTGGCAGCACTACAGCCCCCACATCTTCTCCGTGCCCGCCGGCCCCGAGACCCTCTCCCTCAAACCCATGAACTGCCCGGCCCACTGGTGAGTCGGGGGGCCCTGGGGTGCCCGGGGGTGCTCCTGGGGGCCCTGCCCGTCCGTCTGTCCATCCACAGCCTGATGTTTGCCCACCGGCCGCGCTCCTGGCGGGAGCTGCCCCTGCGCCTGGCGGATTTCGGGGTCCTGCACCGCAACGAGCCCCCCGGCACCCTGACGGGGCTCACGCGGGTCCGGCGCTTCCAGCAGGACGATGCCCACATTTTCTGCACCCTGGAGCAGGTGTCTGTGCCCTCCCTGCCCTCCCTGTGCCCCCAAAATGTGCCACCCGCCCCCCTGACACGCCATTCCCAGCTGGAGAGCGAGATCAATTCCTCCCTGGATTTCATCCGGACCGTCTACGCCGTGCTGGGCTTCTCCTTCCGCCTGGCCCTGGCGACGCGTCCCGACGGATTCCTGGGGGACCCCGACACTTGGGATCGCGCTGAGCAGGTGGGATGGTGCCCCCCTGGGTCATGTCCCCCCTGCACTGTCTCCTCCTGATCCCCCCAAATCCGCCCCTGCAGCAGCTGGAGCGGAGCCTGCGGAATTTCGGGCAGCCCTGGGAGCTGAGTCCGGGAGACGGCGCCTTCTATGGGCCCAAGGTGAGGGATTTTGGGGACAGGGGGGTCCCCAGAGGAGGCAGATGGGACCCTGGGGGAACCCCCTGTCCGTGTTATTCCCAACAGATTGATATCCAGATCCAGGATGCGCTGGGGAGGCACCATCAGTGTGGCACCATCCAGCTGGATTTCCAGCTGCCGGAGAGATTCGAGCTGGAATATGTCAGGTATTGAGGGGAAAGGGAGCAGGACTGGGATGGGGGGACAGAGCTGGGGATTTGGGGCAGGGCAGGACTGGGATGGGGGGACAGAGCTGGGGGTTTGGGGCAGGGCAGGATTGGGATGGGGGGACAGAACTGGGGATTTGGGGCAGGGCAGGATTGGGGTGGGGGGACAGAACTGGGGCTGTGAGGGTCAGGATTGGGACTGGGGGGACAGGACTGGGGTGGGAGATTCAGTATTGGGTTTGGGGGAGTTCAGGACTGGTGGGGGGAGTGGGAAGAGTGTCAGGATTGGGAAGGGCAGAATTGGGGATTTGGGGTGGTCAGAATGGGAGCTGGGAGGGTCAGGATAGTGGTGGGGGTCAGGACTGAGGCTGGATAGAGTAGAAATGGGGGGGGGGGTAGAAATGGGAGGTGGTGGGGGCCCCTCCTGACCCACTTTGCCCCCCAGCCCGAGCGGGGGTCCGGAGCGGCCGGTGCTGGTCCATCGGGCCGTGCTGGGCTCTGTGGAGCGGATGGTGGCGGTGCTGGCCGAGAGCTGCGGTGGGAGATGGTGAGGGGGGCCCAAAAACACCTCCTGCCTCACCCCCCAGTCCCCAGAGACACCCCTGATCCCTGGGACACCTTGATCCTGGGGACACCCCTGGAATCCCTGGGTCACCCCCTCCTTGTGTGGCCCCTCATTCCTCCCTGACCCCCTGTACCCTTCCCTGACCCCCGGTGACCCCCTTGGTATCCCCTGTGACCCCTGGTGCCCCTCCATGACCCCTGGTGCCCCCCAGGCCGTTCTGGCTGTCCCCACTGCAGGCCATGGTCATCCCACAGAGCCCTGAGGTGGAGGACTATGCCCGAGAGGTGAGTATGTGACCCCCCTCTGCCCCTTCCATGTCCCCCCACCCCCCTGACCCCCACCCTCCTGTGCCCCCACTGATGCTGGGGGGCAGGTGCAGGCAGTGCTGCGGGGTGGGGGTCTCCTGGCCGACCTGGATGGGGACCCCGGGGCCACCTTGGCCCGGAAGATCCGCCGGGCCCAGCTCGCTCACTACAACTTCCAGCTGGGTAAGGGGGGGCTACAGACCCCCAGGACCCCCTCAGGTCTCCTCCAGGGACCCCCCGGGCCCCCTCAGGAGTGGCTGTGCTGAGTCAGCAGCACCCCAACACCTCCACAGCCTGGATGCTACTGGTGGGGGGGGGAGGCACTGGGACCCTCCCTTGGGAATTCCCTGGGACCCCTCCAGAGACCCCCCTGGGATCCCAGGGGCTCCCACCCACCTTGGGAATTCACTGACACCCCCCTTGAGACCCCCCTGAGATCTTCTTGGGAACTCCCCAGGACTGTTTTAGGGACCCCTCCCAGAACCCTCTGAGACCCCCCAGCCCCCTTGGGACCCTCGGGACTATTCTGGGATGCCCCTGAGGTGCTGCTGAGCCCCCTTCTCTCTTTGGACCTCCTCTGACTGTCCCAGGGCTGTTTTGAGCCCCTCCTGAGCCCCCCACTCCCTTGGGACCCCCCAGGGCTATTCCAAGCCCCTCCTGAGCCCCCCTGTCCCGTGGGACACCCCAGGGCTGTTCTGAGCCCCTCCTGAGCCCCCCTGTCCCGTGGGACCCCCCTATGCCCCCAGGGTGGTGGGTGGTGCCCAGAGCCGGGGTGGGGGTGTGTGTGCAGGGCCGGGGGGGTGCGGGGCCCCCCGTGCCCGCCCCCCGACGGCGGTGCCCCCGCAGTGGTGGGTCGGCGGGAGCGGGAGCGCGGCACGGTCAGCGTTCGGACCCGGGACAACCAGCAGCTGGGCGAGCTGGACCTGCCGCGGGTGCTGCGGCGGCTGCGGGAGCTGCGGGACAGCCGCGTCCCCGACGCCGAGCGGCGCTTCTGACACCCCGACCCTCCCTCCGCGCCCTGGGGGACCCCCAACACCCCCCAACACCCCCCAGCTCAATAAACTGGGAAACGCGCTGGATGTGACGGGAGTGGAGAGCGGGGCAGGAACCCCCCGGGACCCCACCACGCCCCGACACCTGAGAGCCCCCCACCTGTTCCCCTGGGCCCCCCACCGCCACACCTGGAGGGGGGGGTGTATCCCCCCCACCCCATCCCATTCCACATTCCCTGATTCCCATTCCCGAGTTCCCATTCCCTGGTTCCCATTCCCAGGTTCCCATTCCCGGGTTCCAATTCCCTGATTCCCATTCCCGGGTGTCCTCCCTGCCCTTCTGGGTCCTTCCCGCTGGGATTTCCCCCCCACCCATGCGAGGGGAAAGTGGGGGGGTTTCGCAACCCCCGGTCCCGTCGCCGCAGACGGGGTTGGGCAATCGGGAGGGGGACACGGGAAGCCACAGGGGGTTGGCACCTGCCCCGGTGTTGGGGCTCAGCCCGGGCAGGATCTGCCCCCCCGGGACCCCCGTGTCGTGGGGCGAGGGGAGGGGTCCAAGCCGCGACCCTCGGGCGCTGCCGCCCCGCCCCGCGGTGTCCCCGGGGCTGGGACACCAGAGGAGCCCCCCCGGGCCGGGGGTCCCCCCGTGGGTGGCCCCCGAGCCCCCCCCCAGCGCCGCGGGTGACTCAGCGGGCGGTGGCCCCAAAACGGGGCAAAACCCACAAAAATGTGGTCCGACCACTTCCCCCCGCTGTGACGCAGGGGGGGGGGGGGGCTGGCGCTGCCGGGGGGGGGGTCCGGGCCACCAGGATGGGCACAGGACCCCCAGGACCGGCACGGGACCCCCAGGGTGGGCACGGGACCCCCAGGGTGGGCACAGGGCCGCCAGGGTTCCCCGGGGTGGGGGTCCCACCCCGGCCCCGTTTGGGGGTGCGGGCCCGGCGCAGCCCCCCCGTATCCCCCGGGCCGGCCCCACGTCAGGCCGTGACTCAGCCCCGCAGGATGTGGCCCCGCGCCCGTCCCGGCCCTTCATAAGGCGGCGGCGCCGGCGGTGGCCCCACAGCGCCCTTCGCCATGGCCGCCTTCAGCCTCCTCCTCCTCCTCCTCAGTGCCGCCGGTGAGTCCCGGGCCCCCCCGACAGCCTCGTCCCCTTCCCAGACACCTCGATGCCCTTCCCGAGCCCCTGGGTCCCTTTCCTGGACACCTGGATGCCCTGAGTCCCTTCCCAGAATACCTGGATCTTCCTCCAGAACACCTGGGGTTCCCCACAGACACCTGGGTCCCCTTCCCAAACTCCTGGATCCCCTTCCCAAACTCCTGGATCCCCTTCCAGAACTCTTGGGTCCCCTTCCCAAACTCCTGGGTCCCTTCTCAAACTCCTGGGTCCCCTTCCCGAATTTCTGGGATCCCCTTCCTGAACTCCTGGGTTCCACCTGGGCCACCTGAGCTCCTGCCCAGACATCTGGGACACCTCCAGGTCCCCCACCCGTGCCTGGGCTCCCCGCCCCGGACGTGCCAGTCCCTGCCCACACACCTGGGCTGCTCCAAAACGCCCAGGGGTTCCTCTCCCAAACACCTGTGGCCTCCCCCTAAACCTCCGGGCCCCCTCCCCTTGCTGGGGCTCCAAACCCACAGGTTTGGGAGGGTCTGTTGCCCCACGGGTGGGGGATGGAGGGGGTGACCCTGCTGACCATTTGTGTCCCCCCCGGCGACAGCGGTGGCCTCGAGGCAGGTCGAGCAGGTGATCCAGCAGAGCCTGGACCTGCGGCCCCCCAGAATCGAGCAAGGTATGGGGGGAGAGATGGGGACACCCAGGGGTGGGGGACATGGGGGGGGGGCACCCAGGGGTGGAGAGAGGGGGATGATCATGGGTGGGGACATGGATGGAGGGGACACGGGGTGGTCCTGGTTGGGGTGGAGGAACATGGATGGAGTAGCAGGGGGGACATGGGGAGGGGGGGACATGGGGACAGTGAAGGCTGGGGATGGGGGTCCAATGTGGGACGGGGACATCAGAACAGGGAACAAGCGGGGACAGGGGGGCACACGAGGACGGAGCAGGGGGGACCCCCCCCGCGTGTCTCTACACCCACCGCCCTCCTCAGTGCTGCAGCAGGAGCAGGACCTGGCAGTGCCCCCCGACATCCTGGTGGCGGGTGCCAGGGAGCCGTCGGGCCGCCCCCCGACCTGGGGCAGCGCCCTGGCCGGGTTCCCCCCGGCGTGGCCCGTGGCCGCCGCCGTGACCCGCCACTGCCGCGACCCCCCCACGGTGCCCCCCACGCCGGCGCTGCCCCCCACGGCCTTTGCCCACCTGCGCCGTCAGGCGGCGGCGCTGGACGCGCTGCGGCCCCGCATGAGCGACTGCTGCAAACACCACGCACCGCTGCCCTGCGCCCGGCGAGCCGTGAGTGGGGGCACGGGGGGACATGGGGGGGACGTGGGGACACGGGGGGGATGTGGCGACACGGGGACAGAGGGGCTGCGGGGACTCTGCAGGGACGGGGGACACCATGAGGAGGTGGAAGTGGGGACACTGCAGGGAGAGGGACCAGGGGGACAACACCGTGGGGAGATGTGGAGACACCGTGGGGAAGGGGGGGACGTGGGGACACTGCAGGGCGGGGGGCACATGGTGTGGAAGGGGATGTGGGGACACTACAGGACAGGGGGACACCACGGGAAGAGGGGACGTGGGGGCACTGCAGGGAAGGGGGACACCGTGGGGCACGGAGACACTTGGGGGAGGGACAGGGAGACACTGCGGGGAGGGAAGACGCAAAACCAGCGGGTCAGGGGGATGGATGGTGGGGACACTGTGGAGGGAAGGACAGGAGGACACCGCGGTGACACCGAGGGGGCTCCGCAGTGGACGGACGTGCTGGACGGGTTCTGCACCGACGAGTTCGGGGTGAAGACGCGGCAGTTCCACTGTTGCCGCCGGCACGGGGCCGCCCGGCGCCGCTGCTTCGCCCAGGAGACCCCGGCCCCCGCCTGGGACCCCCGCCCCGCCTGGGACCCCAGCCCCGCCTGGAACCTGCTCAGCGAGCCTCCCTTCCCGCCCGGAGAACCCACGGCCGCCAACCTGGGCAACATCTGCGGGCTGCGGGAGCTGCGCCCCGGCCCCCCCGGCCCCGGCGGCCGCTCCGGGCCCCGCGTGCGGCTGCGGGTCCGTCTGGAACGCGAGTACGGGCGGTGCTGCCGCAACAACAGCCTGAGCTGCGCACACAGCGCTGTGAGTCCGGGGACACCCGGGGGCAGGAGGCGTTTGGGAGGGTCTCGGGTGTCGAAGGACTGAGGGGACCCAGGATAGGGTGTCTGGGAAAGGGATCCAGGAGTTTGGGAGCGTCTCGGGTGTCGAAGGACTGAGGGGATCCAGGAATCTGGGAAAGGGATGCAGGTGTCTGGGAAAGGGATCCAGGTGTCTGGGAAAAGGAGCCGGGAGGTTGGGTTGGCACTCAGGTATCCGGGGAGTGGCCCCATTTGCCTGGGAGGGCCCCCGCCATCCGGGGAGTGGCCGCGGCTGTCCCGGGAATGACCGACGTGCCCGGAGCGTGACCCGGAGCCTGGGGAGGCACCCAGGGCTGCGGGGGGTGACAAATGTGTCGGGGGGAACACCCAGGGCTGCGGGGAAGGGAGGAGGTGTCCCAGGAGTGCCCCAGGTGTCTGGGAAGGACTCAGAGATCCAGGAGGAACCCCCTGACCCTCCCCTTTCCCCCCGCAGTGGCTGAAGGGGCTGAATCGGTTCTGCCGGGAGGAGTCGGCGGTGAAGACGGGGCAGCACCGCTGCTGCCAGCGCGGGGGTCTCCATGCCCGGGGCCGCTGCTTCGCCTCCGCCGCCCCCCACCCCGCCTACGACCGGGAGCTGCACAACGTGAGCCTGGCCCGGCCCGGCCCGGCCCTGCTGCGCTCGCTCTGCGGGCCCACCCGGCTCTTCACACAGAGGTGGGTGAGCCCAAAACACCAACACCACTCGGGACGCTCCGGTCCCTCGTGCTGGAGGGGACCCAGCACTGCCCATCCCGGACCCCCCCCACTGCCCCTGCCAGGGAGGTGCCCATCCCCCCGCCCCACACTCCCCTCTGTGAGGAGACCCCCGTGCTCACACCCGTGTCCGTGTCCGTGTCCGTGTCCGCAGGCGGCCGGTGCCGGAGCTGTTGGGGGCCATGACGGCCGCGTGTTGTCCCCTGTCCCACGAGGAGCGCGGGGCCTGTGCCCGCGAGCAGGTGAGTGCCGAGGGGGGCCGGGGGCTCTGGGGGACCCCCACAGCCACCCTGACCCCCCGTCCTCGCTGCCCACAGCTGTCCCAGGCCATCGCCACGCTCTGTGCCAACCCCCAGGACGCCTGGCGGGACCCCCAGGGCTGCTGCGCGTGGGACGAGCCCGAGCGGCGCCGCTGCTTCGACAACACCTACCTGGGCCAGGTGACCCTGGGGGCGGCTGTGGCCCCCCCGCCCCCCGGCCACGACGAGTGACCCCCCCCCCCGGCACGAGTGGGGCAATAAACATGCTGTGGTGTCACCTCTGAGTGTCCCCATTGTTTTGGGGCCCCCCTCTGCCATGTCTGTAGGTGTTCCCATTGTTTTGGGGCCCTACCCCTGTGTCTCAGTGTCCCCATTGTTTTGGGGCCCCCCTCTGCCATGTCTGTAGGTGTTCCCATTGTTTTGGGGCCCCACCCCTGTGTCTCAGTGTCCCCACTGTTTGCCCCCCCCCCCCCGTACCCCCATTCCGGGGTGTGCCGGGGTGTGGGTGGGTGTTGGGGTGTTTGTGCTGTTGGGGTGTGCCAGGCCCAGACTGATACCTGTGTTTGGTTTTGGGGTGTGCTGTGGTCACCTCCTCACCCACATGGGGCACCCAACAGCCTCGTGTCCCCAGGGGGTCTCTATTCCCACCTCCCCCAAAGCCCCTGGATTCTCGTGGCCACACTGTGTCACTGTCACCCGTGTGTCCCCCGTTGCCATGACCCCAGGGGGTCCCTCTGTCCCTACAGCCCCCATGTTGCCCCCCCAGCTGTGTCTGGCAGCCCCTGGGGGGATGTCTGGGGGACCCTGATGGGGCTGGGGGAGTCCTGTGAATCTGTCCATCCATCTGTCCTTCCACGTGTCCTTCCCCCACCCCCAGATACTCCATCTGTCCATCCAAAAATTCCCCAGCACCATCTTCTCTCCCTGTTCTGTCCCCACATGGGGCTCCTGCCCCTTTGGGAGAGGGGCCCCCTGTGGCCCCTTCCCTGCACAGAGCAAACCACTCCCAGCATTTATTCCCAATTTTATTTTAAAAATAATGTTTTTAGCATCCTCCACTGGGATACAGGGTGGAGGGAGAGGGGTCTGTGCTCTCCATTGGGAATATTCCACCGCTCCCCAGTGTTCCTGGAGGCAGAGATTGGCCTGGAACCCATTTCCTGAAGCATCTCCAGATGGATCAGCCTTCATGGATCTGGCCAGGCATGATCCATAGGAAGGCAGAATCCAGCACAGCAAAGAATTCCCAGGAAAACAGAGATGGAGGGAGCTCATTCCCCCTTCACTGCATCTGTCAGGGGGTTTGCTCTCTTTTCTGGGGGGAAATTTCTCACGGAGACTCAGAATTCCCCCTGGGAGTGGCGTCCTTTGTGCCCGGGAGGGCAGAGGCCGAGTGGGAGTGGAAGGCCGGGAGGTGGGGAGGGCAGGGCTGTCACATCTTGGGGAAGCTGGCCAGGTTGGCCACGCCGCAGGCGTTGTCCATGTTGCGGGCCAGGAGGACGTAGCCCTTGTTGCCCCACTCCTCGCCCCAGCTGGGGGTGCAAAAGCAGAGCCTGAGCCTCTGGAAGGGCAATTCCCAAGCCGGTGATGGGCTGTGCCACCACCCCAACCCCCTGTACCTGTTCTTGATGATCCAGTGCTTGGTGCCCTTCTGTGCCCCGTAGCCCACGGCCAGCACGGCGTGGTTGATGTTCTCTGCATTGCAGCTCTCGTCATAGTAAACCCCTGGGGACACAGGGATGTCACCCCCTCCGTTCCCCTGTGCGCCCCCCGGGACCCCAGCACCCCCCCAGCCCCTCACCCCGGCTGTAGAACTGGAAGGAGGGCAGGCTGGCATCAATGCCCACAGAGATGGGACCGATCCGGGCCACCGCTCTCTTCAAAGCCTTCTCATTCCCTTCGGGAATCTCGCGGTAGCCGCGGCACTTGGCGGCCTTCCCGGTGGGGCTGTACATGCAGCTCTCGTCCTGCCAGGCAAGGGGAGGTGAGATGGGCAGGGGGAGGTGGGATGGGCAGGGGGAGGTGGGCTGGGCAGGGAGGGCAGCTGGGGGCCTGTGCCCCCCACACCTGGCCGATGTAGGGATAGGCGTCCTCGGAGTCGATGCCGCGGTTCTGCCGCACGTACTCGAAGGCGTTGGTCATGTAACCCCCGCCGCAGCCGTCGTTGTTGGCCACGCAGTCCACCAGGTTCTGGGGGCTCAGGGACAGCAGTTTGCCCGTCTTCCTCTTCAGCTGCCCCTCCAGGGCACCCACCGAGCTGAACGCCCAGCACGAGCCGCACTGGCCCTGTGGAGACACAGTGGGTGACACCAGGGGGACACCCGGGTGACAGCAGAGTGGCATCAGGGTGACACTGTGCTCTGGGCACCCCTGGGAGCAGCAGGCTCACCTGGTTCTTGACAGGGGTCACGTAGCCTTTCTTGCGCCAGTCCATGGCAGCCGGGGCTCTCTCGGTCCAGTCGGGGACAAAGAGGGTCTCGTTGTGACGTTGGTGGCCTCGGGGCACCTTCAGCCCTGTCATTGTCCTCACCACTTCCTCGCTGGTCTGGGGAAGGAGCCCGGGGTGGGTGAGTGGAGTGGGAGCACAGAGGGGTGCTCAGCCCCCTCCTCACCACCCCAGTGACACCCACCATGTCCCCCAGGTGGTTCATGGCCAGCTCGAAGGTGTGGACGCCCAGTGAGTGCTCCAGGTTGTGGGTGTTGATGTACTTGAGGTTCTTCTCCCAAATCAGCCTCCGTGTCACCTCATCTGCCTGTGCCACGGGGTGAGAGAGAGCTGGGCAGGGGTGTCCTGCCTGTGCCCCACCACGGGGACACCCTCCTGCCCCAGGATCCCCCCCCGGGGACACCCCTGGGGGTCCCCACCACCCTCCCGGGGTCTCTCCTGTACCTGGCCATTGTACTGCTTGCGGTGGGTTTTCTTCCACAGCTCCCACTGCGCGTCCAGTTCTGGCTCTGGGTGCAACTGGGCCAGTGCCACGGGCACCAGCAGGGCCAGCAGCCACCACATCCTGGGGACCAGCTGAGCACTGGGGACGGGGCAGACACTGACCCAGGGGGCTGGGTGAGGGGCAGGACTCTGTACCCACCACATTGGGTATGGGGGACTGGGTCCCTGTGCCCACCCTCGTTTGGGTCTAGGACCTGTCTGCACCCCCTGCCCACCCTGATTTGGGGCTGGGCCCCTCTGTGGGGCCTGGTTGGAGTCCAGGACCTCCTTCCCAGCTTGATCTGGGGTCTGGGCCCCCCTGCCCACCCCGGTTTGGGGCCAGAACTTGCCTGTGGCATTGCTGGCCTGGTGCCGGCATCACATGAGCCGGGACAGCTGGTTCCCATTACGGTGTCCGAGTCTTTCCAGCAGCCCAAACCCATGGAGAGCCCAACTTTGGGGTGCAGGGGGTGCAGGCAGGGGCGTCCCAGCCGTTCTGCCCCTCCATGGCTTCACCCCCCGGACCCCACCCCCAAGGGGGAGCAGGGACAGGAACACCAGCCCGAGCCCGCAGTCCCCTCAGTCCCCTCGACGTGATGTGCCCGTTTCCCCCTTTGTGCCTCCAAGGGTCCCACATGCGACCCTCTTCCCTCCCATTCCCACTGGGATCCATTTCCCTTGGGAAAAAAACCCCATCGCCCCACCGGGCCACCTGCCCAGCCCTGGGACGCCCCAACGCAGGGCTCTTACCCCAGCATGGAGCCGTCGGTGGGAGCACTGGGAGCACTGGGAGCGCTGGGACCGGCCCGGGGCCGCTGCGCTTTTATGCCGCCGGATGGATTGAGGAAGTTCGGAGGCAGACGGAAAATTTTGGCAGGCGTCGGGCTTGGCTGGGGGGCAGGGGAGGAGGGGCCGGGGGGGCTGCCCCGGCTTCACGTGGTGCTGCGGGACGCGCTGAGTCAGCCCCGGCGCGGGGCCGGAGCCGCCGGGTCCTGCCCTGGGGACATCCCTGTCCCAGCGATATCCCTGTCCCAGCGACATCGTCCTGCCCCCGGGACATTCTCGGCCCCCGGGACATTCTCCTGCGCCAGGGACACCCTCTCGCCCCACTATCCCAACTTGGGGATGTCCTCCTGCCCCACGGATGTCCCACCCCACCATCCCGCCACAGGGAGACCCTTCTGTCCCAAGGACCCCCACCCAGGGACCCCCGCCCAGGGACATCCTCCTGCCCCAGGGACATCTCTGGTCCCACCACTCCGCCCTGGGGACTCCTCCTGCCCTGGGGACACTTCCTTGTCCCCGAGTGCTCCCCCGGCCGGACAGGACAGGGCAGCTGATGCTCCTGGGGACCCCACGGTCTCCCCCAGCATCTCCAGCAGCGGACAGACAGCTCGGGGACATCGGGGACATCACGTGACAACAGGGGCAGAGGACAGGAGCCAGTCTCTGTCCTCGGTGTCCCCAGCCCAAGCAAACCCCCCCGTCCCGGTTTGGGGGTCCCAGGTGGTGCTTTCTGCAGGGACCATCCCCCCGTCACGCGGCTCCTGCCGGGACACGATGGAAGGTCCCGGTGGCACCAGCGCCCTGTCCCGGACTTGCCACGCTGGGGACATGGACATCATCAGCACCATCATTGTCACTGTCACCCTCCAGCCACGGGAACGAGGAGGGACCGTCCTGGGACCCCGCTGGGACAGGGCAGAGTGAAGGGGAAGAAGCAGCACCAAGTGCGGGGTCGGGGGCTCAGGCTGGACCTCCCCCCGTGTCACCCCATCCCCACGGGGGTCCCCGAGACAGGGGTCACCCCCCTGTGACCCGGGACAGGGGGGCTGAGTCACCCCTGGGGCTGCAGCTCAGAATCATCGCCCGGAGCACGAGGCCCTGACGTGGCTGTGCATGACCGGGCACCGGGCAGGGGTAAAGGGGGCACCGGGCAGGGGCAAAGGGGGCACCGGGGGCACCGGGTGGGGGCAAAGGGGACACCGGGCGGGGGTAAAGGGGGCACCAGGGGGCAAAGGGGGCACTGGGAGGGGGCAAAGGGGGCACTGAGGGGCAAAGGGGGCACCGGGGGCACTGGGCAGGGGCAAAGGGGGCACCGGGGGGCAAAGGGGGCGCTGGGGGGGGCAAAGGGGGCACAACGGGCTTGGAGGGTCCAACTGGGGGGGCAAATGAGGTCTGGAGGAAA
>JAWWLY010000070.1:3377631-3397932 GCA_035041215.1 Gymnopithys bicolor
TGGAGGAAACAAAACAGGGGGACAGTTTAGGGGGCCAAACCTGGGGCAACACAGAAGGGTTTGGGGGATAAACTGTGGGGAAATGAGGGTTTGGGGGGAAAAACAGGGGAGAAGAGGATTTGGGGGGCAAAATGGGGAGAGTGGGGGCTTGGGGGGCAAAATGAGGGGAAAGGGGGTTATGGGGGGCCACATTGAGGGGATGGTGGTTTGGGGAGTGGGGGAATTTTGGGGGTCACAGTTGCCTGAGAAGGAGACAGAGAGAGGCAGAAATGAGACAAAGCTTTAAAAAAAGGGAAAAATCTCTTGTAAAATCTCTGCTGCCCAGAATTCCTGGGAAGAGGGACCTGGGATTGGGACACACCTGAGGGGGGTTCAGGTCCTGCCCTTCAAGTGATTGTTCAGTAAAATCCCCCCCAAGGGACAAACAATTCAGTTCCCAAAGGGGGGTGAAGGGCCAAAGCTTTGCCCCATCCCTGTCCCTGTCCCCTCCAAGCAGCCCCTCCCAATCCTCCTCCTTCTCAACTGGGCTGCTCCAGCTGGTCTTTTCTCCCAGGACCTGGAAAACTGGGGAAGGGAGGGGTGTTTAACCCCTGTCATCCACAGAGGCTCAGGGAAACGGGAACGTTCCTCCTCCTCTGGCAGCTGAAGGGGGAGGGCCCAGATGTGGCTGGGGAGGAGGATATTGCTGGGAGAAAAGTCCCTGGATCACAGGACAGGGGTGGATCACAAGATGTCTCCCAGTGGGATGTTCCCACTTTTCCATAGAAAAATCCGGAATTTGAAAAGTAAAAAAAACCTCCCAAAACTTCCAAATCTTGCTTTTCCAACAGAGGGAGAGGGAAAAACAACTTCCTGCTCCACTTACAAGAGGAATCTCTGGGTTGGTGACACAAAAGGTTTCACATTTCCTACCTGGATGTTATCCAGGAATCCCAACTCTGGAATCAGCTCCTAGGGGGGAATCTCACCCTTCCCTGCCCCAGACCAGCCTGGGGGTCCCCAGAGCCCCCCAAACATGCAGGGAAAACACCCACATTCCATTCAAAACAAAACCAGGCATTCAGGAAAACTTGGGATTCCTCCCCTGCTGCTGTTGTGCCAAGTTTCCCTCCAAGTCCAACCCTGCAATGAATTTTCCTGTTGGAACTGAAGCAAGAGGGAGTCAAACTGTTCTTCCAGCCCCTGAGAACAGCATTGGCCACAAGTTTGGGGTTTTTTCCCCCCATGGAAGAAGTCAGAAGATTCCAGGTCAAGGTTTAAAAATTAAAAATTTTATATATATTTATATATATATATAAAAAATTCACTCTGTTCCCTGCTTTTCCAGCTCTCCTCTTACAGTTTGTGATTTGGCAACAGGATCATCCCATGGCAGGAATTTTTTTCTTTAAGGAGATGGTGAGTGAGCAAGTGTAGTGAAAACACACAGTTCCTCAGCAATTCCCTGATGAAATCCAGGGATTCTCCTACATCCAACTCCCAGATGACGACAAGGAACTCCTTTCTATGGGATAAAATTCCACAGACTGAGTGGAGCTGGTTCCTTTTCCCCCCAATTGTGGCAGCACAGAGACCCCTCAGCTGGAAAATTGATGCATCCAGAAGAAAGCTACATGGATAATATTTGTATGGCTCGTTAATTATCCTGGGATAACAGGGGGTAAAGGGTCACACTGACTTCATTGCACAGTTCACAGGAGAGGGAAGATTCCAAACAAACACGGGAATCTCCACATGGAGCACCTGGACTGGGGATGTGGTAACAACCCTCCAAAAACAGCCACAATTCCTCCAAAAAGGAGGAAAACGCTGGCTCAGGACACGGATTCTTACTCAAGCATCCTCCAGGATTGTGTTTACAGGGATAACGTTTGGAAGAGCTTCTTCCAATACTTAAAAATTCCAATAGTTTTGTGTTTTATAGAAAAAGTCACGGCAGAGAATGAAATAAAAACAGTCAAAGCCACCTTAAAAGCGTGGAAGGGCTGTCTGTGATCCAGCCAGGAATCCTTCCCACGGAAATCCACTTGGGAGCAGCTCTGGGAACACGGGGCCTTTGCTCTCGTGGCACTCAGGTCCTGGAGCTTCCAGAACAATCCCCCAGGGAGGAGGAGTCCAACCCACACCATCCTCCTCCTCCTCCACGGCCACCCCTCCTCGGAGCTCTGCTTCCAGAGGGTGGGAAGTGTTTGCACAGTTCTTGGAGAGAAAGACTCTGCTGTTTTCCTTTACATGTGGATATTGTAGAGCTTTGTGTTGTCTCCCCCAAGGTTTGTTTTACTCAGAAAAAGAAGGGAATATGTTCAGCTCTGGGAATTCTTCATTGTTGTAGTTGGGCCCTTGGTCTCCCAGCATGGTCAGCATGTCCTGTGGGGGGACAGGAGGAGAGTCGGGATCTGTGCTGGAGTATCAGGTACCAAACGGCCCCGAGTTGTGCTGGGGAGGTTTGGATTGGAAATTAGGGAAAATTTCTCCAAGGAAAGCATGGCCAGGCATTGGAACAGGCTGCTCAGGGAAGTGGTAGAGTTGCCATCCCTGGAACTGCCCAAAAACAACGTGGAGGTGGCACTTGGGGACATGGTTTAATGCTGGCCTTGGCACTGCTGGGGAACAGCTGGACTCGACCTCGAGGCTTTTCAAACCTCAACAATTCCATGACCATGGTGGCAATTTAGGCCTGAGTTTGCTGGAGCAGGTACTGTGGACCACAATGGTTTGGGTCCCAGGCAAATTTAAGGAGCAGCCAATTTAAACCATAACCAGCAACTCCTTGGAAAGCTGACTATGAATTCTCAGGAATTATCTTCATTTTACCAGATTTGGGCTTTTTGAAAATTAATTAGAACTGGAAGTGTTAATCTAACTAGAATTTCACACTGATCCTGCAACAGACCAAGACACAAAGCCAGTCCTGCCCTCTCCACAATTCAGCTCCATCAGGTTATCCCCAAGTTCGGGACTACCCCAGTTGACCTGAACCAGAGGGACAAGCTCCAGGCGGTTCAGCCCAGTGGATCCCACAGGATTTGGGAGGTTAAAGAGCCCCATCTTACTGGGAAGACCTCAGGCTGGCTGGGCTGGGGCTGCTGCACGTGCTGCTCGCCGGATGCCGGGCCGTGGTGCTGTCCTTGCCACTGTGGCCACATTCCCACGGCGTCGGCGGCGCGGGGCGGGAACGGCGCCGGGGCCTGCGCTGCCTCCGCGGCTGCTGCACACACAACACAGTCAGGAACAGCTCCTGGGCTTCTCCACAACTTCAGTGGGATTGGGAAGGGCACAGTGACTGGCGACAGGGGAGGGTGACCCTCCAGGAGTTCCTGTCAGAGGGTTTGCTGTGGGGTGGGACAAAGGGATGCCCAGAGGGGTTTGTTTCCTCTCCCAGGGAGCCTTAAAACTGTTCAAAATTCATCTGCTGGGATGCTCCCAGGTTATCCCCGAGCTGGAAGGGATCCATGAGGATCACTGAGCCCACCACTGTGATTAAAGCTGATCAGTGCCAGTCAAGGCAAGGACTCAGCTCTGCTCTCCCCAGAAAGCCACGCAGAGCCCAGCCCAGCCCAGCCGTGTCCGTGGGACGCTCCACACTCACCGAAGCCGCTGCCACGGCCGGCCAGGGCCGGGTACGGCGCCGCGGTGGGAGAGGCCGTGGATCCCGGAGCCGTCATGGAGCCGAAGGAGGACGGCGTGCCCTGGAATGTGCCCATGCTGAAGGAAGGCGGCCGAGTCTTCGCCGGCTGGGATGCCGCTTGCTGGAAGAGAGGAAAAACACGGGAGAGGAAGAGGAGGGACGGGTTTCCCCCAGCCCAGCAGGGAGCGGCTGCAGCAGCCCCAGAGCAGGAAGCCCACGGACACGCCGGAGAGTGGAAGCAGGAGGATTCCCCAGAGAGCAGGGTCTGGAAGCAGCGGGGCCTGCCCTGGGGGGCCGGGCTGTGCTACCTGGGGTGCGAACACCGGCCGTGTCCCGGCAGCCCACGCGGCGCCGCTGACCTGAGCTGGGCCGGAGTGGCGTGAGATCTGGGGCAGGATCCGGCCGGCGGGCGAGGGCTGCTGCTGCTGCTGCTGCAGGAGGGTCACGGGAGGAGGCACCATGCTGCTGCTCCTGCAAGGACAGCACTCTGAGGCCAGGCAGCAGCACTTGCAGGAGGGGGAGGAACCCAAAGGGCAAGTTATTGGTGGAGGGAAATGGGCTGATCAAGCTGCCCTGAGAAGGGTGGAACTGCCATCCTTGGAAGGGTTCAAAGAACGTGCAGAGGGGACACCTGGGACGCAGGTTAGTGCTGAACAGAGGATGGTCGGATGATCTAAGAGGGCTTTTCCACATGATTATAAATGGGGACACAGCTGGAGGAGCTGCTGGTGTCCTGGACAGGCACGGGGATGCAACAGAGGGAACGGAGGCGGGAGCTGGGAGGGTGGAGCCTCACCTGAAGTTCTCCTGGGGTCGGGCAGCAGTGAAGGTGTTTCCCTGGGGGAAGAGGGGCGGGTTGGCCGGCACGGTGCTGGCAGGGAGGGCCTTGCTCTGGTCTGTGGAGAGACAGCATGAGACATTTTGGGGCTGGGAACAGGGCACCAGATGGCAGAGACGTGTCCATGGGAAGGAAGCCTGCCTTGCTCCTCCTCCAGACAGACTCCAGATGATTTTGTTAAACCCCGTTTAATTTGATTTCCTCTCCATTTTCTAATGAACTCGCACGAAGGTTCCCTGGCGTTGGGGTATCCAGTGCAGACTGGGAAGGGGCAGGAAGGGTGTGCCCAGGGCAGGCAGGAGGAGCAGAGCAGTGCCCTCCTGCCCTGTGCTGCCCACCCACCTGTGCTGATGCTGCTGAAGATCTCCCCGAAGCGCGGATCCCGCTCCTGGCTGAACAGGCTCTCTGCCTTCTCCAGGGGCTTGCTGTGCTCCGGGCCCGCCGCGCTCACGGGCTGGACGGGGACCTGGCACAGGGACACGGGGACTGTCACCCCTCAGCACAGAGGGAGTGAGGACACAGGGGGTGACACCTCTTGGCACAGAGGGAATGATCAGCACGGAGCAGGGCTGAGGGTTGAGCTGCTCCTGGAATTCCACTGTTTTATTGGGATAATATGGCCATTCGGGGCTGGCACAGCAGGACAGGCTGCCCAGACAAGCTGTGGATGCCCTGGAAGTGTCCAAGGCCAGGTTGGACAGGGCTTGGAGCAACCTGGACTGGTGGGAGGTGTCCCTGCCCACGGCAGGGGGTGGGATTGGATAATCCTTAAGGTCCCTCCCAACCCAAACAATTCCATGACTCTGTGATTCCACATGATAAATACTGGAACCAAGCAGCAGATCCAGCAACACCCAGTGCAGAAACACCTTCCCCTCGGAGCCACCTCAGCTTTGTGCCCCCATCCTTAAACCCCCAGCAATGAGGAGATCTGAGCAGTGCAGGGGAACAAGCAGGGAGTGCCCCAAGCCCCGCTCTGGGCAGGACTCACCTGTGAGTGCTCATACCCAGCCAGGCTCTCCCTTCCCGGGCCCACTTCCAGCTCTGGCTGTGGGGGCTGCTGCTGCCTGAAATAGAAAGTGTCTGTAACAGGAGAGCACAACCTGCCAGAGAGAATTCCCAAGGGATCAGCTCCGGGTGGTCACACCAGGGATTCATCAGCCCAAGGCTCTGGCTGCAGAGAGGGGTTTTGGGGTGGAAGGGGGGCAGAAATGGGAAGGGTGGTTGAGCAGCTCCTGACCTCGAGGGCAGTGGGGCTGTGCCCATGTCCAGGGGGAGGCTGACGCTCTGTCCCAGCTGGGGCCTCGGCAGGGAGTTTGCCAGGGCAGGCCGGGACTCCTGGCTTGAGTTCCTTCAAAGCAAACACAGAGAGAAACTGTGAGATGTAAAAAATCCCAGCTGGAAGCAAAGTCGGGTCCTGGGTGTGGCAGGGCATGGCTGTGTCGGGCAAGATGGAAACTCTGTCTGAGTGAAGGTTCTTTCCACCTGATTTCCCTGAAAGGAGGTGCCATGGAATGGGATGCTCTGGATGTGGGGGTTGTGCCTCTCATACTCAGTCCCTGAGCCATTAAAACCTGCACCAGGAACGTGGCTGGACATGCAGCACCCCTAAAGCACAAGCAAAGGTTGGAGGAACCTCCAAACCTTTCCAAGTTTTTCATTTACCTCTGTCAGACACTTAAGAGATCATGAGCAGTTTCAGGTTTTGAGCCCAAAACATGTTCTGAGAGCTGTCAGAACTCAGTCAAATGTTTGAAACACCAAAACTTAATAGAAATCAAACACAACCAGGCCCAGACACTGCTGCTCTGCTCCGAATTTCCACAGGCATTTCAGGTGGATTATGAATGTGAGAATGGCTGTGTGTGGAATGAAGGAGTTCAAAGAGGTGCCCCCCTGACGTGGGGCAGAACATCAGGCCTGCAGCAGATCCCTAGATTTCCCTTTCCCAAGCAATCCAGCCTGTTTGCCTGCTGGAGACTCCAGTGGGAGCTCTGCATCACACACAGGCACTGATTTCTGGGCTTTGCTGCTCTTGTGTAAGAGGCCTGGAGCTCCCCACAGGAAGAGAGGGCAGCTCTGACCATTCCCAAGGGAAATAAAACCCCCTGGACTGCCACAGCAATCCAAGAGCCACATTCTGAGGCAAATTTCACTGATTTCAGGCACTGCTGGAACCGAATTTTGGCAGCTTGTTAAGTCACACAACGAGACAGCCAAAGCATTTCAAGCCCTGCACTTTGCAGCCCTCCCATGCCTGGCACAGCCCAGCAATCGACAGCTCCAGGGACTTGGGAACCATTCCAGGCTTGTGCAAACTGATGGGAAGTTTGGAGAGGGGGAGAGGCCGAGGCTGCCACGGTTGCTGTGGGACAGGAGCCCCCCAGGGCACTCTGGCAGGCACATACTTGACGTTGGTGTTGGTGCAGATGATGTACTCGATCTCATCCGAGTAGGGGTTCTGGAAGGTGAAGGAGCTGGTTCTCATCCACAGCCATTCCCGGTTCTTGGAGCGGAAGCGGAACATCACTGACAGCACCTGGCCTTTCAACTTCACCACCTGAGAAAACAGCAGTTCCATCAGAGGAACCTGACTGAGGGTGTGGAGGAGCAACCTGAGCCACCCCAAAAACCCCTGCGATGGCCCTTTGTCTCCAACCTGCAACATCTCAGCCTTTCCCAAACTAAAGGGCACTATTCCCTTGGGTATCTTGATTCCCAAAGGAGGGGAATCTAAAATCCCCTTTTTGGCTTCACTTCTCTCATGCCTTTGCACTGGTGGGATGTATGAAAAAGCCTCCAAGAAATGGAACACATGCTGTCGCCTCCGATTCCAACGGTTTGGAGCAATGGATATGAGCAGCTGGATTTTGGAGTCATGAAAGCACAGGGGCAGCCTTACCTGCCCTGCCACCAGTCCAAGGCCCTCAGAAATAAGAGGGCAAGAAAACCACCTCCTTTTCGGGTTCTGCAGCACTGGGCTGGGCCCTAGAGATGAACCAGGGTTTCAGCCACAGGAGCACGGCGAGTCAAGCAGGCCCTTGGGAGCCACATCCCTGGCCCTACAGGCAGCCTGGACCAGCAGCCAGAGCAGGGATTCAGGAGTTAAGACATCAGATGTTTCTGTTTTGTTTTGCATTTAATTCTATGACTTGATCTGTAACTGTTTGCAAAGAATTATCTAAGGTTTATTTTTACTCTTGGTTTTCCAATTGATTTTGCTGCTTTGCGAGTGCCAAGGCATTCCAACCTGAATTCCAGCCTCAACTCCAGTCTGAATTCCAGCCTCAACTCCAGTCTGAATTCCAGCCTCAACTCCAGTCTGAATTCCAGCCTGAACCCCAACCTGACTTCCACCCTGCAGGCAAAGGGCAGCTACAACTTTCTCACCTGTTGAAAGCTGTCCCGTAAAAGCTGTTGGTCTTCTGGATGGCAGAAATCCACAATGTCTTTCCCCAAAAGCTCCTGATTTTCAAGGAATTGGGAGAGAGATCAAGTCAGTTCATGTGGCAGGCAGATCCCATAATTAATCCCACTTTGGACAGGTAGTTCCTGCTCCTTCCCCCCAGATCCCTCTCACACAAACCAAGCACAGGGGCTGGTATGCTGTTTCTTGAGCAGAAGCACAACAGCTGTTGACTCATGTTTGATCTTTAACTCAATTTGAGGCAAAAATGGCTTTAATTGACATCTGACACAATCCAGAGCCACCATGATCAAAGCACTTGGGAAACCACATGGAAAAGGAACCAGTGGAAAAGGAACCCGCCTGGATTAAGCCCCGGGTGTGGTTTATCAGCTCTGTGAAAGCAGAGCCCTGAGGGGGAAGGAGCAGCAAGTCTGCAGAGCAGCTCTGTGTTGCAAAGCTGCTCAGGACTCACCTGGGGCTGGTAGCCCACGGTGGCCACGCAGCGGTGGTCGATGAAGGTGAAAATGCCCTCGGTGTTGTGGCGGGAGATGAATTCCGTGGGCTGGCACACATTGTTCATGTCTGTGCAGTTGGGAGAGCTGGTCACCTGGCAGGGAACACAGGGAATGTCTCCAGGCCTCCAGGATGAGGGCATGTTGGAAAAGGAGAAGAGGACACTCACCTGGAGCCTGCCAATGGCCACCAGGCAGAACTTGCTGCCCTGGCCGGCATCAGGGTCATCGTCAGGCAGGGAAACACCTGGGAAAGGGCGGCAGAAATTCCAGCAGTTAATGCAGGAAGAGTTGCTCATTTCACATGAAATGGATCTCAAGACACCTCTCCACCCTTGTTTGTAACTCAATACCCTTCCCCACAAAGGGATTTGGTACATTAAGGTGCCTCCCCCTCCCTTTCATCACCAGAAGGGTTCAAAGTCTCTGAATTTCAGTTTGAGATCATTTTCATCCTCTGCAGACAGAGGTCTCTGATGCTGAGCCTGCAAAAATGAGTTCCATCTTCAAATAAAAGTGATGGACACGTTTGCAAAGCATTTCCTGGGACATTCAGCTCCTGGAACAGCAACTGCAGGCCATGTGCTTTTCAGAGCAGCCCCCCTGACGACCTGAGGTGAGTCCTCACCTGCTGGGGGCCAGGCCTTGATGTACCCAGTGCAGTGCACCACGACATAGTGAGGTTCTCCATCCTTTGCTGCACCTAAACCATTCCTTGGGAGAGAGAAACAGGTTGTGCTGCAGGTTGAAGTGGGGGAAGGTGGGGCAAAGTGTTTGGCTGCATTATTTATACATCCATTGTTTGCATCGTGTGTGTTACTCACCTGCAGCGATTCCTCATGAAGCTGAGCCGATTCACAGCGACTGGATCCACGGAGCTGTTCCCACACCTGTAGAAGAAGGAGGGGAAAGGATTTACCTTCCATGGTCAATATGAAAATAATTCAAATATCCTGAATAAGAGGAAGGTTAACTCCCTAAAAATGGGGAAGAACCTTTGGATTTCCATCACACAAACCCCTCAGTGTGCAGAAGTCGAGGGAGGTGACACATGGGGTGAAAACTAATTGTTAATTTAAACTGGATCTTTTCTACAACAGGAGGGCAAAGAATCATCTCAAGAACTTCACTGTATAGAAAACTCAGCCATGTTCTATCATTCTACATCAAAATGAGCCAAAAAAAGCATGGAGGGGTCAGGGAGCAAGTCCAGCTTGAGGGTCAGAGACTTCCCCAGGGAGTTTCTTCCCACCTCATGCGGCAGATGAAGGATCTCCGTGAGCCCATGCACATCCTCATGGACTGCTGCCCCTCCTTCTTCACAGTGCCCGTCTTCAAGTCCAGGATCCGCCCTACAAAAGGGAAAAGGAGATGCTGCTGCACTGGGAATCCTTCCCCCAGCACAGGTGTGGCTCCAGGTAGCGAACTGGGAGACTGGCAGGACACGAGTGTCACCGTGGTACCTTTAGATGCATTCTCGGGGGGGGCTGCAGCATCCTTGGTAGAAAGGCACCAGGGTTTGGTTCCTTCTACAAAGGGAAGGGTTTAATCCAAGTCTTCCCAGGCTCTCCCCGCTCCCAGCCCTGCCCTGCTGGCCCAGGGGGCTGTACCTGTGAGGGCATTCTCGGAGGTGGAGAGCTGCTCCCTCAGCTTGCCCACGTCGTCAGGGTGCACCTGGTCGTACAAGGTGCTGCCAAACCACTCGGACTGGGGCTGGTTCAGGACGGGGGTCACCGAATCGGACACGTAGACCACGCGCCCCGTCTCGCAGGACACGATGAACAGGAAGCCATCAGCTGCCTCCAGGATCAGGTGTTTGAGTTCCTGTGCACACACAGACACTCTTCAGCTCCACAGACAAAACCCACCCTGGGTTTTGCCCATTCCTCCTGCCCCATGATTTAACTTTCCCCTCTGATTGCTGCATTTCCAACAAAGCAGCACCAAGCCAAGAGGAGAAGGATTCAGGGAGACCTCATTGGGGTCTTCCAGGACCTTAAGGGGGTGATGGTTTTTAAACTGCCAGAGGGCAGGGTTAGATGGGATTTTGGGAACCTGTGAGGGTGGGCAGGCCCTGGCACAGGTGCCAGGAGAAGCTGTGGCTGCCCCACCCCTGGAAGTGTCCACGGTCACAGTGGAGCAACCCGGGGCAGTGAGAGGTGTCCCTGCCCAGGGCAGGGGGGCAGAACGAGATGGGCTTTAAGGGCCCTTCCAACCCAACCACTTCACGCCCTCCAAGGCGAGCCCAGACCTGGTCAGTGAGGAAGGAGGGTTTGTAGGTGCCGTCCGTGGAGGTGTTGCCGGTGCCGCGCAGGGACTTCATGTGGGACACGGCCATGCGCAGGATGGTCAGCTTGTCCGGCTTGCGGGCCAGGGCGCTGCAGGTGGGCACCATGTCCGACAGCTCCGTGATGTAGGCGGTCATCTTGTTCCTCCTGCGGCGCTCGATCTCGCTGTGGTTCTCCCTGCAGCGGCCGGGGGGGAACGGGAGGAAGAGGAGGAGGATGAAGCACCGCGGGGGCTCGGCCGTGTCCCACACGCAGGGGTAGAGGGGGGGCCTCACATGCTGGGCGTGCACAGGGAGTGGGAAGAGGGGAGAGGATACACCTGAGGACCCTGCCCTGAGTCACAGCGGCTCCCTGGGCCGCGCTGGTTCAGCTTCCCCATCCACTCCACAGCAGGCAGGAAACCAAAGGAATTCCTCCTCTGCTCTCAGTGCAGGTGAGACCAGCCCTGGTGCCACGAGGGGGACTCACCCCCAATGTCCATCCCAGGATCCCTGGGATCCCCTCCACCATCACCTCTTGCACAGCCACACAAGAAGCTGCAGCCAAAACTTGGCCACCTGCTCTTCTGGGCAACCTGCCCTAGTGGGAGGTGTCCCTGTCCTCAGCAGGGGGTGGGACAGGAGGAGCTTTAAGGCCCTTTCCAACCCAAACAACCCCAGAATTCTGAGGAACCTCAAGTAGCTGCGTCTCACCTTGCTGTGCTTTTGGGAAGACACTCCTCAGTTACACCAAGAGCCCTTTACAGAATCACAGGAGGAAAACCTGAGAGCAGCTCACACCTAATTTCTGCACAGATCAAGGCCAGCCTGGGCAGACCACGGGCCAGGCAACACCTGGGTGGTGGCACCAACATCTAAAGGGACACCACGGTGACTCCTGCTGCTTTAGAGGTTGTTGACCCCCCTTTGGCTCACAGGGCACAGTCACCATCAACCCCACAGACCAGAACCTGGTTCTTTTTATCCAGAACATGTCATTTAACTGGGTTCCTGTGGTGGGTTTTCCAAAACAGAGCTCAAAAGCCAGGTTTCCTATACAGAAGAATGGATCAGGTGCAAGGAGGAACATGGTGGGAAGTGAAGTGAGATGGAAGTGTTGGAAGGAACAAGGACAGGCAGGTGAATAAACAGGATAAATACAAAAATGGAGCATTGCCACTACCAGGTGTGTGCAAACATTCAGTGACCTCACCTTTAAGGTGTCCCTGCCATGAGTGAGATGAGCTTTAAAGTCCCTTCCAAGCCAAACCATTCCTGGTTCTATGAAATGTTCTTTAGTAGAGGCTCCTGGGAACAACCCCTTGGAAAGCTGGGCTGCCCCTGGTATTCCCAGGCTTCCTGATCTCCTCAAACACCAAAACAATGCCCTGCAGTCCCCAGAGGCTCAGGGAGGGGCAGGTCTGGGTTCAAACACAGCCAGTGGGCAAGAAACTGCCCCAAACTGGGGCATTCCCAGCACCCAGAATGGGCTTTGCTTCAGGACAAGCCTGGGCTGGAACAGCCTTAAAGAGGGACAGGTTAAGGCTGGAAGGTGCTAACCAGGGGCAGGTGTGCACAGGGGTCAATCCAGCTGTGTCCAGGTGTAGCTGCAGGTGTGCACAGGTGTCCCCAGGGCACATTCCCAGTGATGTTTTGGTGGTTTCAGGCACAGCCCCTCATTAATTACAAACAGAAGCTCGTGGGGAAATCAGATCCTAATTTCAGGGTCCCCACCTTTCCTGGGAGGGAAACCCCTGAGCTCACACACCTTTTTGTGCCTGTTCTGAGCCCAACAGCACTGCCAGGACACAAAGCCTTTCCCAGGTGACCCCAGGCCACTTGGCACCCTGACCCAGGACAAGGGAAACTGTTCAGCCCAGGTCATCAAAGCTCCAGGTGAAAGCCCAATCCTGTGGCCTTTGGCAAACAGATCCTTCTGTGTATTCCCTAAAAACACCATCCCAAGGATGAGAGGTGCCTTTCCTAAATGCCTTTCCCCTCTTCTCAATTCCACAGCAATTTCCAGGAGTCTGTTAAATCCTCTGCAGCAGATGAGGGAAGAAGGGGGGGAAAAAAGAGAAGGGATGCCTGGAGACATTAAGGAAAGGAAAACTCTGCTTGTCCATGCTGGAAATCTCCATTCTCCTACCTGGCAAGTCTCTCCTTATCCGCTGAACTCTGCTCATCATCAGACCTAAAAATAAAATCAGCCAGCTAAGCTAAAAATGGAAAAATGTTGAAAGAAATGGAAAAAAAAATGGGAAGATGGACTAGGAAACCCAGCCTAGGGACAGGTCTGTTTTGCAGAGGAGCAATCCCATAAAACAAAAACATTAGTTTGCAATTTTCCACATTAAGTTGGTGTCTGATGTGTGCTGGAGTTTTAAGACATTTACTGAGGCTGTGATTGAGTTCTAATTTGCTGGACTAATTTCTAATATGAGAAGTATTCTACTGTTTCTAACATAGTTCTAATTTGCTTGACTTCAGAATGACTGAAGCCACAGAAAAAGCTGGAGAATCACAGCTTGGAATTCCCTGTAGCCCTTGGCAGGGAATGGCAGGGCAGTGACCCCAGTCCGGGCACTGCTGGGGCTGCACCTCCAATCCCAAGGGCAGTTCTGGGCCCCTCAGGACAAGAGAGACACTGAGGGGCTGGAGTGTGTCCAGAGATGGGAATGGAGCTGGGGAAGGGGCTGGAGCAGCAGGAGGAGGGTCTGGAGAACATCTGTGGGAGCTGGGGGGGCTCAGCCTGGAGAAAAGGGGACTCAGGGGGGACCTTCTCACTCTACAAGCCCCTAGAAGGAGGTTGGAGCTGGGGGTGGGTTGGGATGTTCTCCCAGATAACAACAGGAGGAGAGGAGATGGCCTCAAGTTGTGCCAGGGGAGGTTTAGGTTGGATATCAGAGCTCCTGCCAGACACCAAGAAGGAATCAGAGCCAAAATATTCCCTACAGTCTTCAGGAAACCCCCAATTTGTAAAGTTTCTGCCTAATTCCCCATAAAACACACAACTCCCAACACCTGCCAGGAAACTCTGTTCAAGGAAAACTTGTACTAAGCAGGGATTTTGTATCTCTGCAAGTTCCTTGAGCAGCAGCAAAGGAGGAGAGTCCGAGGCCAGAGCTGAAAGGAACGGGGAAAAAGAGAAATGTGGTTCCATCACACTCCATGAACTGTCCAAAAACATCAGGAAAATGTGTGGATCCTTTGGAGCACCTTCAAAGAGAGACAGTCCAAGGACCAGGGTGCTGCAGGATCTCTATTAAATTAAGGGGGTTTGGCACAAAAAAGCTTTAAAACCAGCAAGTTCTTACCTGGCAAATCTCTCCTTATCATTTGGCATCGGGTCATCGTCACACCTGGAAGGGGAGAGGGCAAAGTGTTTGCACTTCCTTCTTTTCCCAAAAAACCCCACAGGAATCACAAGGTTTGGTGAATCCCACAGAACAGGCTCAGTGCTGAGAGTGGACAACCTTCATTTGTGTCCTTCAAAGCCTGTGGTGGAGCCACTGCCACCCCCTCCATGTCACATTCCCACCAGGAGGGGGGATCCCACTCAATTCCATCCCACACGAGGGAACAGATTTAACTGCACTTGGAAGATGAAGCTCATCCAGATCAAGACCTTCACCCAAAGAGCTTCCAGAGGTAAATTAACCCTCCTGGGCCCATCCCACAGCCATCTTTAGAGGACACATGGAATTCCAGTATCTTTATTCAATCCCAAACCACACAGTGAGGCTACAAAGAAATGACACAAGTCATTCCAGCTCTTCTGTGTCCCATATGGGCCACGAGGAGATCCCTGCAGCTCCCTGGGAATCAGGATGTCTCTGCAACTGAAGCTTCCTCACAACAGATGAGGGTTCACTAACACGTGTCTGGGGCAGCAGCAAAAGCTGCAGAGAGGGGGGAATTCTGCTGACTGGGAGAAAGGGAAGAGTTTAAGGAAGTGCAGCACTTCCCACCACTTCCAGAGAGGAAAAGCCACAGAAGCAGCAAGATCCTGTTCCAGGGAAAACACAAAGACACCCCCAGACCACAGGACAGAAACTCTGGATGCCACATTCCCCCTCACCTGAGGAATTTACTGTTCCCTTCTCCATCATCATCAAAATCTAGCCTGGAAAACAGAAAGAAGATCATTATTAACCAAGTGGCTTCTCCTTTAAGTTGCTTTTTTGTCTGTCCCTGTGGATGCAGATGATTCCTGAAAGGGAATCCCAAAGTAATTGAGTGTTCCTAACGTGGAACAACCCACAGAGTCTGCAAAGGGGTTTCCTTTAGGTGTCTGTGAGAAACAGAGCAAGGAAAAAACCCACTTGGAACCCCCCATGCATCCCACCCTCCTGCTCCAGAAGCTCTGGATCTCCTGGGAGCCATCCAGGATGCTCAAGTGACCATCAAACAGAGCATTCCCAGCTCAAAAGCCTGGATGGGGTCCATTTAAAGTAAAATAAAAAAGAGGAGGGTCAAACCTTCCAGGTGCCAAAGTTCAGTTTGGGCCTGTTTGTTCATACAGGGCCAAACCCTCAGTTCTGACAAGTCCCTGTGGGAAAGACTTCCCAGTTTTCCTTCTGGGATGGAAAACTGTGGATGCAGCAGAGCAGGGAGTGTGGGAGGAGCTGCAGGGGAGTGGGAGCACCAGCAAATGGGGCTGAAGGAAAGATTTGGAGTGACTGGGAGTAGGGCAGGGACTGATTTTAGTTTGCTTAAAAATTACGAGGCGATTTCTCGTGCCAGGAATCTGGAACAGCCACTCCAGCCCCTCTGAATTTGCAAAGGCATTTTCAGCAAACAAAAAGCCTCCCACAAGCACACTGTGGCTTCCCCCAGCCCTCCCAAGGACGGCCCAGCTGCAAAGGTTGGAGTAAAGCCCCCAAATCCAGATTCTCTGTTCCTCCACTTCTTGCAGCAGCTGCTGCTGCTGTTGCTTCAGCGACTCCTGCTTTGCTCCCAACCCCTGGTGTGTGTTTGTCCCTCCCATGAGGTGCAACTCAGCTTTTAATCCCTTTCTGAGATGTGATTTAACCCCTTTTTTCAGAGGTGTAACTGGCACAAAGTTGAATGGAAAAGGATGGATAAATCCCACCTGAAGGAACAAGGAGACGTCTCAGAACCCGCCACATTCCCCCTCCCAGGGCTGACAGCTCCTCCCAGGGAAAAGCTTCCCCCACATCCCCCTTTCCCACAGCCCTCCCCCAAGCACACCCTGAGCTCCCACTCACCCAGGTCTCCTCTTGCTGCCTCTCTGAGCCACCACGGCCCCTCCGGGCTGGGCTCCCGAGCTGGGGGTCCCGGAGCCGACGGCTGCGCCCAGCGAGGAAACGTCCGAAGCCATTTCTGAACAGGAGGGGAAAAAAACCAGGAAAATGAAGCAGAATTACTGCCCAAGCCCCTGTGGCTCTGAGGAACCCCCTCCCCACCAGGAGCAGCTGGTGGGGCTGCTCTGGGGCAGCGTCTGTGCTCCGAGGGGCCGCCCCGGCGCGGAGCCCCCGAGCTGGAGCGCTGAGCCTGCCAAGCTGGAAGATGTGGAATCTCTTCTGGAGGGAGGAGGAGCTGCTGGAGCCCCTTCCCAGCCCTGGCTGCTGGAGCCCAGAGGAGGGAGGAGCAGGGCTGGGAGCTCCCCTCATGACACCAACACACAGAGGGTTCATTGCCCAATCCCGCACAAAGAATTAACCAAAACGCTCCTAAAGTGCCTCAAAGCTCCTCCTGGTTCAGCTGAGCCCGTCTGGTCTGCACCAGTACAGACCAGTGGGCACCAGTGGCACCATCACCTGCCTGCCTGGGCTCTCCCACAGCTGCTGGGAGCACCCTGGATTAGTGGGAGGTGTCCCAGCTGTGGTCCAGGGGGTGTCCAAGGTCCCTTCCATCCTAAACCAGCCTGAGAATCCCTGATTTCCTTTTCCTTTCCTTTTCCCTATCCCTGATTGTTCAGGATCTTGGATCAGGCTCTGCAGTGGTTTCTCAGCCTGGTTTGAGCTGAAACCAAACCACAGCAGCCCCACCACAGCTGCAACCCACATCCCCCTGCACCAGGCCAGCCTGTTCTGCACCACAAAAGCAGCTTTTAAATCCATTATAAACCATTTTTCCCAGTTTCTGGAATAAGTCAGCTCCACGTTCATACCCATGGCTGTGGGTTTGGGAATTCCCTCCCAAACTGCCCCCAAACAGTCGCTCCAGCCCCAAAATCTCCACCACAACCTTTCAAACTGAGCCTGAGGCAGCGCCCAAACCACTTCTGCTTTCCCAAAGCCACCCCAAGCCCCCAAGCCCAGGCTGGGCTCCCAAAGCAGCAGCACCAGGAGCAGCTGGGGCAGGAACAGCCACGGCTGGGGGGGAGAACTAAAGTCGAGTTTCAAGAATTTGAGAAAAAACTGGGGTTTAAGCTGAGCTTTCTGGGGCTTTCTCCAGTTCCCAAACCAGATTTCAGCCCAGCTCGGGTGTGATTTCCCTTCCAGAGCAGGATGGGGGTTTATTTACAGCTGAAAGTGCAGCTGGCAGCAAACAGGCTCCCAAATTTGTGATATTTCTCCCCAAATGAGGTGTATTTTGCCCCATTCCCATCCCCAGCCCCTCCAAGCAGCTGGTTTGGTTTGACGAGGGAGTTTTTTCCTTGCCAGTCCAAAGGATTTCCAGTGTGGAATCAACATCCAGCTCCCCACTTGGCAGCTGGAGGAGTCAATAACAACAATCCCAACCAAGAGCAGGAGCCAGCACAGCCCATCCAACAGCAGCTCCAGCAGGAGAACACCAGGATTTGCTGGAATTCCAAACTGTAAGTGGAGAACAACGAGCTGGGGTGGTGAACAAAGATCTGGTGTTGGATCCCTCGGACACCCCGAGCCCAAGGGAAGGCCCCAGGGGGCCAGCCAAGGATTTTGTTTAACAGAACAGGCTTTCAGGTGGGAATGAAGCAGGTTGGGAGGGCTTTTCCTTTTCCCAGCCCTGCTGAACACCACGCTGGGAACACGAGAGGAGTTTCTGGAGCGCGGCGGAAAATCCCGTTATGGAGGGGGAGGAATTCCCGGCCTGGGCAGGGGAAGGAAGAGCCCCTGGGCTGGTCCTGGCCCAGCTCACACAGGGCTGAGGGGGGGACCTGCTGTTTGCTTTCCCAGCCTTTGGCATTCCCTGGATCAGCACCCAGAGCAACCCGTGTTACCTTCAGCTTCCCACCGGGACGCATTCCGTGGAAAACCAGGAAAATTTGGGATTTGGCCCCACCACGAAGTGACCCCTTTTGTTGGAGGGGGCACAGCCACATCCTCCCAAACCAGGGGGAAGGGATGGGCAAAGGCCTGGCTTTGTCACCCTCTGGAATTCCTAGGGAAGGCACAGAAACAGCAGGACTGCCCCAATCCCAACACGAGCACCTTCCCCAAGAGCTCAGTGGGAATTCCTGGAGCACAGGGTGGAGTTTCTGACTCCTGGAAGAGGGTGGAGCCAGGTGGGGCTCGGGATCTTCTCCCAGGGAACCACAGGACGAGGGGAAGCGGCCTCAGGTTGTAGCAGGGGAGGTTTAGGTTGGCAATTCCTCCTGGAAGGGGTGGGCAGGCTCTGGAATGGGCAGAGTGTCCCCAGGACAGACACATTCCTTGGAAACAATCCCTGCTGAGACTCCCGAGGAGCCCCAGGTGGGGTTTTTCCAACACCCTCCCTGGCTCTGTGTCCCAGCCCTTCCCAGAACCAATTCCTGCTTCCCCTCCCCACGTGCTAATTTTAATTAAGACCAGAAAAGACACATTTGTCAGTCCCGAGGGCTGGCCCAGCCCTCCTGGGAAAGGCTCTGCTGGAACAACCACAGGGAAAAAAGAACCTCCCAAACGAACTCCCAGCAAATCCTCCCAGCTGGGATTTCCCAGAGGGGCTTGGAAAGGCATTTTTATTGTTCAAAACACACCAAACCCGGGGGGTTTTGCTACAGAAACTTCAGCAGGGAGGGGGAACAACAAGTTTGGCTTGAAATTCAGCCATTTCTGAGCCCCCCCAAAGAGTCTGGAGCAGAAAAAGCAGATTAAAAGCACTTTGTGTCTCACTCACAACTACAAGGCTTTAATGTTTCTGCTTTTGTGGCTTTTTGTTTACAAAATGTCACCATTTCTGTGCCTTGGGTACATTAAATGGCTTTTTTTGAGGAAGTTTGTAGCTTGTTTGGGCTTCCCATGGCACTTTCACCCCCAGGGGAACCTCCTCCAAAAAAGAAATACAGGAATGAAGCAGAAAACCTGGAAAAGAAGGTTTTCCCCACTGCTGAGTGGCTGAAATGAACCTAAAGTTGTTCCTGCATTCCCTCAGCCAGCCCTGAACATCTCCTGAGAGTCCAAATTAATTAAAAAAACCTGTAAAATAAAGCCAATTAAGGGAATTAATTGTCTTTTTAATTCTGCCAGTGGAGGCTCTTTGCTTTTCACCCCCAGCCAGGAGGATCTTAACAACATAAAAAGTGATAAATTGGCAAAGCCCAAACCCCAAATAACTCCCAACTTCTTTCTGTGGTCCCTTTTCCTGCCTTTCACCACGGCCCAGCTGAGCTGGGAGGACATTCCAGGCTTTTGGGGGGTATTTTCCAGGTCTGGATTTTCCATCACGGGGAAAAAAGGTTCAGATTCTTTGTGGGAACTCCCCCTCAGAGTTTATTTCTGAATAATCTCCATGTTTAGTGTTTGTGCCTTTCCCTCCCTGTGTGTGTGGAGCAAACTCTGCTCACTCTGCCCGTGGTTATAAACACCAGGCACAGATGTTGGGAATTCTTCCCTCTTTTCCTGGAAAATTTGTTTAAAACTTTCTTATTACGCAAGAAAACACCAAACTCTGGAAACTCCATTTCCACAAATGCCTGGAAATGCAGTTTAAAGCCACAAGTCTCTTCCTCCCTCCCTCTCTCGATGCTCTGAGGCCCCACACGAGCGACCCAAAGCATTTTCTCAACATTTAAAGCCACAAAAACTTCCTATAATGTTGAAATAAAACCCCACGATCTTCCAGCAGGGCCCTGAACTCTCCTGACAAACCTGAGCGAGTCCCACGAGCGGAGCCACAAAACGGTAATAAAGAAGATTAAAACCCTCCCAAAACATAAATAAATTCAAATTCTGACCTCGGCCACCCCATTTTAAATCCATTACAAGGATCAGCCCCAAATCCGGGGATGTCCAGCCCCAGGGACCCCAAATCCAGGGATGTCCAGTCCCAACACCCCCAAATCCGGGGATGTCCAGCCCCAGGGACCCCAAATCCGGGGATGTCCAGCCCCAGAGACCCCAAATCCGGGGATGTCCAGTCCCAACACCCCCAAATCCCCCCAAGCCCCTCTCAGGCTCCCCCAGCCCTTCAACAACCCCCGAGGGTCCTTCTTAGGGTCCCCTCAGCCTTCCAGAGCCCCCTGAAGCCCCTTCGGTTCCCTCAGGGTTCCAGTGCCCTCTCAGACCTCCTGAGACCCCCAGGCCCCTCCTCAGCCCCCTCTATCCCCCTCAGTTCTCCCCCTCTCCCTTCAGGCTCACACCCCGAGACCCCCACGGGCCCCCTCAGCCCCCTCTCACCTTTCAGACCCCCTCAGTTCTCCCCCTCTCCCTTCAGCTCCCCCTCACGCCCCGAGACCCCCTCTCAGCCCCCTCACCCTTCCTGAGGCCCCACGTACTC
>JAWWLY010000070.1:3398292-3408380 GCA_035041215.1 Gymnopithys bicolor
CCCCAGCCCCCTCCCCATCCCCCGGCAGCCCCTCCCGGTCCCCCCGGGCGGGCTCACCGGCGGTGGCGGCCATGGCGGGGGTCCCGGGGCCGCCCCCTCCTCGCTCCGCTCCGCACAGCCAAGATGGCGGCGCAGCGAAACCTCCGCCGGCCGCGCAGCCCCGGGGGCGGGACCAGCTCCACGCCGCGCTCCTATTGGTCCAGCCAGGCTGTGCGGGGCGGGGCTACTACTGGATGCAGCACTGCTATTGGTCTGAATGGGGATGGGGCGGGGCTAAAGCGCTGTGCCACGCCCCATTATCGGAGGCCTGTCCGGGGGGCGTGGTTAATGCAGGGGGCGTGGCTTGCTTGAGTGACGTCATGTGTCTGGATTTGGGATTGGGATAGAATTAGGGCTGGGTTTGGGATTGGAACAGGGAATAGGGGTGGGAATTATGGCTTAGACTGAGATTATGTTGGGGTAGGAACTGGGGTGGGACTGGAGTTGGGGTTGGGATTGGGGTGGGGATTAGGGACGGAATCGGGACTGGAGTTTTAGGGTTTAGACTGGAATTAGGATGGGGTGGGAACTGGGACTGGGATTGTGGTTGGGACTGAGGTGGGAATCAGGGTTGGAACTGGGATTAGGGTGGGGCAGGGAATGAGGATTCAGACCGGACATGGGGCTTGGGTTGGAACTGGGACTGGAGCAGCATTTTGGGTCAGGACTGGGATTTGGGGGCACCAACAGGATCCCAAACTCATCCTTTGCCAAATAATCCCTGGAAACCCCCCAGCCCAACCTGGGGACACTCACACATTGCCACCTTCCCCAAGTGAGCGTTGTTCCCTCGATGGGGGAGAACAGAAAACCTCAAGATTTTGGGGGGATTTTGGGGGTTTTGGGGGTTTGTCACGAGAAGAACCAAATGGGCAGCTCCGTTCAGTGCCTATTCCAAGAGTTTTTCCCAGTTTGTTCCCAAACAAGCCAAGAACCAGCTGAAAATCCTCCCACAGGCTGGGCACGAGCTGGGCTTGCTGCATCTTGGGATAAATCCCCCTCACACCTCCCAAACCACCCGGAGGGCCCCGGGGTGTTGTCCCGACGGGAGAAGGGGGTGCAGGGGGGAATTCGATCCCCTGGGCTGTGTCTCCCGGGCACCAGGAGCGGCTGAAAGGTGATGCCAGAGCGTTGCTGCAGAATTCATGAGGCTCTGGAGCCACCACAGAGCCTGGAAGGGACTGCAGGGAGGTGAGGAAGGGGCTGTGCCCTGGGATGGGACCCTGGAAGGAGGTTGGAGCTGGGTGGGGTTGGGATCTGCTCCCAGAGGACAACAGGACAAGGGGAAATGGCCTCAAGGGGAGGGTTAGGTTGGATATCCAGGGAAATTCCCCCTCTGGAAAAGGTGGGCTTTCCAGAAGTGCTGAGCTGGGTGATCTGAGAGGTCTTTTCCCACCTCAACAATTCCATAATTCCTCACCTGGGGGGTCTGTGGCACCTGAGGACTCACCTGAGGGGGTCTGTGTCACCTGAGGACACACCTGGGGGGTCTGTGGCACCTGAGGACACACCTGGGGGGGGTCCCTGAAGCCTGAGGACACACCTGGGGGGTCTGTGGCACCTGAGGACACACCTGAGGGGGGTTCCTGGAGCCTGAGGACACATCTGAGGGGTCTGTGGCACCTGAGGACACACCTGGGGGGTCTGTGGAGCCTGAGGACACACCTGGGGGGTCTGTGGAGCCTGAGGACACACCTGAGGGTTCCTTCCAGCCAGGACACCCCCCTGAGGGTCCCTGCATGGAGCCCCCGCCGGTGCCGCCCGCCCTGGACGTGGACAGGGCCGTGGCCACGACCTTCGTGGTGCTCCTGGGGCTCTTCCTGCTCGCCATGACCGTGCGCTGTGCCCGCCTCGTGCGGGACCCCTACAGTGCCATCCCCACCTCCACCTGGGAGGAGGAGCCCATCAGCTGAACCCCCCGGGACCCCCGAACCTACCCCTGGGGCCCCGAACCCACCCCGGGACCCCCGAACCTACCCCTGGGGCCCCGAACCCACCCCGGGACCCCCAAACTCATCCCCAGGGACCCCCAAACCCACCCTGGGACCCCCGAACCCGCTGAGACCCCCGAACCCACCCCCGGGACCCCCGAAGCTGCTGGGACCCCCAAATCCATCCCCAGGGACCCTCAAACCCACCCCGGGGCCCCTGAACCCACTGGGACCCCCAAACCCGCTGGGACCCCCGAAGCGGGTCATTCCCGAGTTATTCCCAGTGTATTTCCCGTTATTCCCGGGTCGTTCCCGGTTATTCCCGGTTATTCCCGGATATTCCCGGGCCGTTCCCCGCCCCACCGCCAGAGGGCGGCACCGCCGGGCGCGCGCAGCGGATGTGACGTCACGCTGGTTCCGTTCGGAGCCCCGGGCCCCATCCGGCCGGTCCGGCCCGGCGGTGAGAGCGGGGGGGGGGGGACACCGGGAGGGGACACCGGGGGGGGGGGACACCGGGAGGACACTGGCGGGATAACGGCGGCCATGAGGGCCGGGGGACGCCGGGGGCACCGAGGGGACCGCGGCGGTGAGAGGAGGGTCGGGCAGGTCAGGGGGAATGGGGGGCTCTGAGGGGCTGGAGGGGGGACAAGGTGGCTCTGAGGGGACAGCGGGGTCTGGGGGGGCTCTGAGAGAATGAGGAGCGACCGGGGGGGGATCAGGAGGGTCTGAGGGGATGGGAGGTGGGACTGGGGGCTCTGAGGGGACTGGTGGGACTTGGGGGGGCTCTGAGGGAACAAAGGGATTGGGGGCTCTGAGGGGACTGGTGGGACTTGGGGGGGCTCTGAGGAGACTGGGGGAGCTGAGGGGACTGAAGGGGATGGGGGACTCTGAGGGGACGGGGGGTTGGGAGGGCAGGGGGGAGCTGTGAGAGGGCCTGTGGGGGACACGGGAGGGGCTGATGAGGGGACAGGGGTGGCCACTGGGGACACTGGGACACAGGAGGGGGGACCTGCCTGCCCTCCCTCACCTGCCTGCCCTCCCTCACCTGTTCAGGGGCAGCAGGGATGGAGTCCCAGGACACGGAAGAGCTGCAGCAGGAGGTGATGGAGGAGCTGGGGATCTCCCTGGAGGAGCTGCAGGAGATCATCGACAAGGAGGTGGAGAACTGTGAGTGGGTGAGGCAGCGGAAGCAGCAGCTGGAGGAGCTGGAGAAGTGTGTGAGGCACAAGGAGGAGGAGGTGGCTCATGTTGACCAGCTCATTGACAATGCCACAAGGTGAGTGGAGCTGGAATGAGCTGCAATTCCAAGGAGGGGGCTCTGGGGGGGGTCTTCTCATTCCCTTCAGGGCAGACCCAGCTCTCTGCACTTGCCTGTGCTTAACAAGGGACAGGGACAGTTAAAAGGCTTCAACTCCTTGCTGTGCCCACTGCCCTCAGCTGTAACTCCCAACTCCCCAGCTGCCTGTTCCTGGTTATCCCACTGGGATTCCGGGATGGACAGCAGGATTCCTGCCCTGTCCCACAGAGCCATCGACAAGTGTGAGACCCTGGCCAGGGAGTTGTACTCCATGATGGGCCTCCAGTACCGGGAGAGCAGCTCCGAGGACGAGGCGCCGGCGGCCGCGGAGGTGATCGAGATCCCGGACGAGGAGGACGACGTGGTCGTGAGCGTGGACTCGGGCTGGAGGCACAGTTCAGTACCCCCAAATGTGCCCAGGACACCAGGGGGATCGAGATGAGGGACTGCTCTTTTGCTCCTCAGGAGCATCTGCCACATCCTTCCTGATCTTCCCTGATTCCTGGAAGCCCCAACTGGGATTTCACCCTTTCCCCACCTCCCTGACTGTTGTCCCCATCCAGCACTTTCCCACATTAAAAAAGGTGACTGAGGAAAAGCCTTGTTTGAGTGGTTTTCCTGATGGTGGTTTTCCCTGTTCCCTCTTTCCCCTGGGCTTTAATTAGGGTGGATTTTTCCCCCCCAAAAAATGTTTTCAACCACTTTTTTCTCCTCACTCCCAGGCACCACCAACAGTTCCAGAATCTCCAAGGATCAGAGTCTGGTGAGTGAGAAGGTCCGGACTAGACATGATTCTTCAAGTAAACTTTTCCTGACTCACAATGTTATGTTTGCATGAAAAAAAACCAGGAATTTCTTCATCTTTCCCTTCCCTTTTCCCCTCCAGCTGCGGGAGGCCATGGCTGCCATGAGGAGATCTGCCCGGGATGTTGCCAAGTTCATGGATGCTGTGAGCAGGAAAACCAACTCCCAGGAAGCACAGAAAGGTGTGGGGAACTTCCAGGGGCCAAGAGTCCCCCATCTGTGTGCCCTGACCCTGGGCTTTTGCTTCCCAAAAAAGGCAAACAATGATCCAGTTTCTGTGCTGGGATTTATGGAGTCTGGATTTCCATTTTTCTTTAGTTTTTTTGGGGTGTATTGATTATAAATTGCTGGTTTTCTTTAAGCCCTTTCTATCCAGTAAGACAGAGGCACTTGGGCTGCCTGAGGGGAAGGAAAGCAGGAATTGCTCCTGCTGCAGCTCCCAGGGGTGTGATTCCAGCTGTAATTCCAGCAGAAAAGGGGACTCTGGGTGGGTTTTAATGGATTGTTGTTCCTTGGCAGAGGCACAGCCCCCCCAGGAGTGCCCTGGCACTGCCCAGCCCGTCGTCCCTGCGGCCCCTCTGGATGATCTCAACACTGATGGTGATCTCAAAGTGGGAATGAGGATTTTGGGCAAGAAAAGAACCAAAACTTGGCACAAAGGGACTCTGATTGCCATCCAGACAGTTGGTAGGTGCTGGTTGTGGGGCTTTCCCTGGCATTTGGGTGGGAAACAGGGGTTGGAAGCACCTGGAAGGGATTGTGGCAGCAACACACCTGCACTTTCCCCCTCCAAATTAATTCCTGACAGGATTTACTCTGAGCTAATTCTGAATAAACAAGCTCAGAATGACCCAGGGTGCTGCATTTCTGGGATGAAACCACTCAGCTTTTATTTCATTTTCCCTTTGATTTCTCTTCTGATTCTCTTAAAGGTGCTGGTAAAAAATACAAAGTGAAATTTGATAACAAGGGGAAGAGTTTGCTCTCGGGCAACCACATTGCCTACGACTACCACCCCTCTGCTGAGGGGCACCACGTGGGCAGCAGGGTGGTGGCCAGGTACAAGGATGGCAATCAGATGTGGCTCTATGCTGGGATCGTGGCTGAGACCCCCAATGTCAAGAACAAAGACAGGTATTCCTTATTTCCTCTGCTCATGAACCCCCATCTCTGGGGTTTTTTTTTAATTTTAGGCAAAAAAACCCCTTATTTGAGCATCCTTTGGGTGCTGAATTTTGCCCTCCCCTGGAGTGAGCTCTGACTTGCTTTAATCTTATCTCTGAAACCTCAGGGTGGAGCTTCCACTCTCCTGCTCGTGGCCCTGAGTCAGGAATTAGATCTGCTAATTTATTCAAATTACCACCCAGATGTGGAGTTTGGGCTGCCTGAGGTGTGAAACAGTGGGAGGAAATGGGAGCCCTGGGAGGGTTTAGTGCCTGCAGTGCTGCCAAAGCACTTCAGGAGGAGAAGGAGCAGGTTTGGAGCAGCTTTTTTAGGAATAAGGGGCAGGGGTGCTCCAGTCTATTAAAATCAAAGCTTGTGGTCTCATTAAAGAGACTGATAAAGGATTTAATGACTCTAAATTGTGCCAAGTTCTACCTGACCTGTGTTTAATAATGAAAAACGAGCTGCCTTTGTTACTGACATTGCAAATTTCCTCCTGGTTGTGGTGCTGAGGCCTCATCCTGCACCTTTTGTACAACTCCAGGGCCTGGGGTTGTTCCTCAGTGACACGTGGCACTCAGGGGGTGCCTTGCCCAGAGTGTGCCCTTCCTCCTGTCCTCCCCCAGGGCTGGGCTGTGTCTGCAGGAGGAACAGGAGGGGTTCTCCCCTTCCATTCTGTGATGGGAAGCTGTTTCTGTTCAGCTCCATTCCTGATTCCTGCCTCTTCTCCAGGTTCCTGATCTTCTTCGACGACGGTTACGCGTCGTACGTGAAGGAGTGGGAGCTGTACCCGGTGTGTCGGCCACGTGAGTGACCCCTGTCCCACCTGCAGGGCCTTGGGGGGGTTTGGAAGGGCCTGGGCTCAAAAACCAGGGGGCAGAGGGTGCACCCCCTCCAGTGCTGTGCCTGGAGACATCTGAAATCCAGGGTGGGATTCGGGATGTGCCCCACCACCAAAATTCCGGCCCCTCGGGATCACCCTTTGATTGACCTTGTGTAAAAATCCACTCCTAAAAAAGAAAAAAAAGGGTTCCTTGTGTTTCATTCTCTTACCTTTCTCCCATCCATCCCTTTCCAAACAGTGAAAAAGTCCTGGGAAGACATTGAGGATGTTTCCTGCCGGGATTTCATCGAGGAATACATCACTGCCTACCCCAACCGGCCCATGGTGCTGCTGAAGAACGGGCAGCTCATCAAAACCGAGTGGGAGGGGACCTGGTGGAAATCCAGGGTGGAAGAAGTGGATGGAAGTCTGGTCAAAATCCTTTTCCTGGTAGGAATTTCCCTGCTTCCATTAGGAAAATAGGATTAAATTTGAGTCTGGGGGGCTGCTCAGCTCCGTTTTCTGTGCTAATCATGGAGTCATTAAGGTTGGGAGAATCTCTGAGATCTTGGAGTGCAAGACCCCCACTTGAGCCATGTCCCCAAGTGCCACATCCACAGGGGTTTTGGACACTTCCAGGGATGGGGACTCCACCCTGAGCAACCTCTGCCAGGGCCTGACCACCCTTTCCCTGGAGAAATTTTCCCTCACAGGCAATCAGGGGATTCCAACCTGAATAACCCCACACGATGCTGCTGTTTGTGAAGACTCACCCTTGTCTCCTTCCCCTCAGGAACCTCTTCCCATGGGCATTGTGAGTGTGTCCCTCTCCTTCATGCGGGAGGACAAACGCTGTGAGTGGATCTATCGTGGCTCCACACGCCTCGAGCCCATGTTCAGCATGAAAGCCTCCACAGCCTCCACCCAGGAGAAGAAGCAAAGTGGGCAAACCAGGACTCGTCCCAACGTTGGTCCGTGGCATCTCCTGCCTTCATTCACATCCTGGGATTTTACTGTGGTTTGGGCTCAGTGGGGGTTTTAACAGAACTCTGGAGATTTCAGCTTTCCAGGGTTTTTTTTCCTCCTGGCATATGAGATTTTAGATTTCCAGGGGAATTGTTTAGCAGAACTCCCAGAGATTTGGGGTTTCCAGGTGGTTTTTTCCCCTTGGCACAGTGGGATTTTTCACCAAAACCAAACTGCAGCTGGGTGAAGTGACCAGAATTTTGAGGGGAGCTGCTTTGCCCCAGAGCTCAGCCACAACCCCCTTAATCCCAAATCCCTCAGTGTTGGTTCCTTGCAGGCACTGACTCAGTTTTTTGGGGCTGGTACAGCCAACTTGGGATAATGCTGGAGATTTTTCCTGTTGATTCTTTGGTTTCCCACCTTCCCCTCCAGGTGCTGTGAGGAGCAAAGGCCCTGTGGTCCAGTACACCCAGGATTTGACAGGAGCTGGTCCCCAGTACAAGCCCGTGGAGCAGGTCCCGGCCGCTCGCCCTGTGTCCCCTCTGCCTGCAGAGATGGAGTAAGTACTGGAGCCACTTCCAGCACTTCCACCTCCTTTGCTTTCCCTCTCCCATGCTCAGCTCTCTCAGGCATCACCTTTTCTGTGCAGAGGGATCCTCAGGTGCAGGTTTCCTCCATGGCTGGGCTTGGTTTATGTCGTGATTTTGGGGGAAAACTATTGGCTAAAGCTGAAGGATGAATAACTGGGGGTGGGATCCAACGACTTTGTTCCTCAACTGTTCCATAACCAAGAAGAGGCTGGATGCTGAAGGAGGTCCCAAAACCTCCAGTGTGCAGGGAAGGGCTGGGCTGTGCCTGGCACGGGGTCACCCTGGGCTGGGAGGGCGTCGCGACCACAGCCGCTGTCACGACATGAAGGTGACCAAATTGGGACTGCAGCCCTGTCATGGCCGAGTCCTTCCCTGCTTACTCCTTGCAGTGGTTCTGAGGAATCCTTTCCCTCTCCCCCACAGAGGGTTTGGCTTTAGAATCTGATTTTCATACAGGCAGACACTGCAGCTGCTTCCCTGCCCTCCAACCCTGGGTGCTCCAGCCCAGCTGGGGTGAGCAGGGCCGTGTCCATGTCCCTGCTGTGCCTGGGGATCCTGCACTTGGATTAAAACCAAGAGTGGTTTCTCCATGCTGGTGTTTGGATTCCTCTGAGGAAGGCCTGGGTCTCTTTCCCCTCTGGTCTCACTTTCAAGTTCTTCTTGGTGCTGTCAAGCCAGTTCTGACTGTTCTAAGCTGATTTTTCCTCTTGCTCTTTGAGATGTGTTTGAACACTTTGGTTTCAGGCAGAAACCTTCCCTCTTCCTGCTTTCCATGTCTCCTCCCTTTCTCCCCCATGACTTCAGTGCTCTCCCACTTCAGTGGCTGATTTGGGGTGGTTTTCTGTTTAATTGGTGCAAATGGGTTTAAATGGGAACGGGTTGAAAACCTCCTGGAATTCTTTGAAAAAACGTGAAATAGGTTGGAAACCTGTTTTTTGGGAGCCTCTCGTAGCTCTTTCATCAGGGATGTTACTAAATTGACTTGCACAATCATGGATTGTTTCTTAACCTTGCCAAAGGTGTCCTGTGGATTAGTTCCTCCCACTCAGGGAGGCTGAGCCTCTGAAACCTCTGGTTTCTGCTGTTCCAGGGGTTTCTTCATGGCCTGGTTTCTCCAGCTGCCTGGGATGAAGGCCTTGGGCATCTTTCTTACCTTTGCCTTACTTACCAATCACAACTCACTGTTAACTGTAGCTCTGGAGTTTGGGGTGGTTGTGGGATTGCTGTAGCAGAAATAGTCAGGACTGGGCTGATTTTCCCACTTAACTGGGGAACAAAAAGCCTGTTGGGATTCTCTTGGATTTTGGAGTTCCATGGGGGAGTGTTGCTTGGATTCCCACCAGTTGTGTTTCCACCTTCCCAGTCACCTCCTCCTTGCCTCCCGCAGATGCTCGGACAGCCAGTTGGCCCAGTCCAGGAAACAGGTGGCCAAGAAAAGCACTTCCTTCCGCCCTGGCTCCGTGGGCTCCGGGCACTCATCCCCTTCCTCCCCTGTCCTTGGAGATGCTCCGGCTCCAGGAAGGGCCAGCACGGCCCCGCAGCACCGGTGAGCAGAGCTCAGGGGTGGGCACAGATCCAAGAGTGCTCCTGAGCTTGGGGTGTTGGGACAGGTGTGTGTGTGCTGGGGAGTGTCTGTTGGGGCTCAGCAGGTGGGATCACAGAGTCATGGAATCCTGGAGGCTGGAAAAGCCACTGCCAAGGCCACCACTGAGCCATGTCCCCACATGGCACATCCACACTCCCAGGGGTGGGAGCTCCACCACTGCCCTGGGCAGCCAGTGCCAGGGCCTGACCACCCTTTCCATGAAGAAAGTTTTCTGAATATCTACCTGACCCTCCCCTGGCACAACTTGAGGCCGTTTCCCCTTGCCCTGTCCCTGTTCCCTGGGAATGGATCCCGACCCCACTCCCGATTCCCCGCTCCTGTCAGGGACCTGCAGAGTGAGAAGGTCCCCCGCGAACCTCCTTTTCTCCAGGATGAGCTCCCTCAGCTCCCTCAGGAGTTCTCCAGACCCTTCTCCTGCTGCTGCAGCCCCTTCCCCAGCTCTGCTCCCATCTCTGGCCACACTCCAGCCCCTGAGTGTCCATCTTGTCATCACCATCGTGATGCCTGGACATACCCCAGCCGTGCCAGCACAGGGCCAGGCACTGCCGTGCTCATGCTGTGGGTGGTCCAACCCTGGTGCTATTGCCCAGCTGGGCACTCCCTGCCCATGTCCCCCCTCCCTGCTCTCCCTCATTCCGTCACCCATCCCCATGTCCCCCTCCCTGCTCTCCCTCATCCCACCACCCATCCCCATGTCCCCCCTCTCTGCTCTCCTTCATCCCACCACCCATCCCTTGCCCCCCTTCCCTACTCTCCCTCATCCCCCCACCCATCCCCATGTCCCCCTTCCCTGCTCTCCCTCATCCCACTGCCCATCCCCATGTCCCCCCTTCCCTGCTCTCCCTCATCCCACTGCCCATCCCCATGT
>JAWWLY010000070.1:3411730-3426144 GCA_035041215.1 Gymnopithys bicolor
GGAACGGAGGGATGTGGGAATGGGAGAGTCAAAAAGAACCAAGGAATGGTGGAACGGAGGGATGTGGGAATGGGAGAGTCAAAAAGAACCAAGGAATGGTGGAACGGAGGGATGTGGGAATGGGAGATCTTGCCTGGATGCCTGGATGAGGAGGCACACAGATGTGGGAATGGGAAGTCCTGCCTGGAGATTTCAATGAGACAGAGATGTGCTCGAGTGGCTTCTCCAGCCCTCCAGCACATCCAGGGGGACTGTGGGGCTGTTGGATGTCCATGTGCCTGGCTGCCCTGGCTCCTGTGCTGGGATAGGGAGGCATTTTTCCCCTGCCAGGAAGGGAATTTGTGGCACAAGAGACTACAGAAGTCCCTCAGTGTGAGCAGAGCTGAACATCCTTCTCCCTGGGGACCGAGGGGCAGGGACTTGGAGGGGTCTCTGGGGTGGCAGACTTGGAGTCCCCCCATATGGGACATGGAAAGTGGAGACCTGTGGGGCACCCCTGGGCTCAGTGTCACTGGATGTGACCCTGAGCATGGGGACAGGGGGTGTCTCACTCCCAGACTGGTATTTTGAGGAGCAATTCCACACTGGAGAGTGTTCTGAAAGGGAGAGATTGTAATCTCTGCTTCTCCCGTCCGGCAGGAACCTGAAGAGCCAAGCACAATTACCGGGTAAGATTCCTAAAATAGTGTTTCCCTGTCCCTGCCTGGCCTGTGTCTTCCCTGGCCAGCCAGGCATGACCCCCTGTTGTCCTGACCCCCAGGCTGAGCTCCCTGGGAAGGAGGTACGGGTACAACCCGTGCCCCCCGAAGCTGGAGGGGATCCGGCGGCCCCTGAGCCGCACGGCGCTGCTGCAGAGCCGGCGCCGCTCCCTGGCCCTGCAGCCCCACCCCGAGGTAAGGGGGCCCCGGGGCTGGCTCTGCCCCCCTGAACGGCGTCATGACGACCCTGACCCTCAGCTTGGGTGGGTTTCTGTTGTTTGTGTTCCCAGCTGAACACGGGGTTTGTGGCTGTCGTGGTTTCCTGGTGGGCTGTTGGTCTGCTTTGGATTGTGAGGGTGTTTCATGGATCTGAAAGCCCAAAAAACTGGGAGAGTGTGGAATGTGGGCTGTGTTCTGTGGGGATGGAGCACCTTGGTTTGCACACCTGGGACCCACTGCTTGGCAGAGCCATCTGGAGGAAACCATCCTGGGGACAGCCCTTGGTTTTTTGGGGTCTTCTCCCATCCTCTCAAATCCCAGAGTGCTGAATGCTGCAGGATCCCAAGCTCTGGCATTTTGGCTGCTGCAGAACTCCCCAGGCCCCCAAAATCCCACAGCTGTTCCAGACACTGACCTGTGGGATGGAGTGGCCATCTGTCTCTATTCCCATCACCATCTCCATGGGTGGGATCCCCTTCCAGAGGGTGGCCTGGAGCACAGGGGTTGTGTATTCCTTGGGAAAAGGCAGGCTTGGTTGTGGCTCAGGAGCTGTTCCTGCCCCCAGGACGTGCTGACACTGTCGAGCAGCACCGACAGTGACATCGAGAACGGGCAGGTCCTGGCGGGGCAGGCCCCGGGCACCACCAACGACAGCGACGACATCCAGACCATCTCCTCGGGCTCTGAGGAGGAGGAGGGAGAGGACAAGAAAAACCCCTCGTCTGGGTCAGGTGAGGGGCAGGGGACAGGGCCCTGAAGGTGGGGAATTTGGGCTGGAGAGCACCAGGAAGGGCTTGTGAGGCTGAACCCTTTTCTGGGTGGTTTTCAAGGCGAAACTGCAAAATCTCATCCTCAAAGCCAGATGTTTTTGGGTATTGTGAGGAAAAGCAACTGAGGCTTCTGGGCAGGGCTGATGGTGGGAGCCGTCCCGGGTGGGTGGTTTGGGTGGGAGGCGCGTCCCTGCGGGGTTGGTACCCCGAGCAGAGCAGGAGGGGGTGATGGGCAGGCCCTGGGGTTCCTCCTCTGGCAGCTCCTGTCTCGTGGCAGGTCCCGTGAAGAGACAGGTGGCTGTGAAATCCACCCGAGGCTTCGCCCTGAAATCCACCCACGGCATCGCCATCAAGTCCACGCCGATGGCGGCGGCCGACAACGGCGAGAGCGCGGGGCCCGTGCGCAGGAGCACCCGGCAGTTCTACGACGGGGAGGAGAACTGTTACATCATCGATGCCAAGCTCGAGGGCAACCTGGGCCGCTACCTCAACGTGAGCCTGGCGGGGAGGGGAGGGGAGAGAGGGGGTGAGGCCACCTCGGGGCTGGTCCTGCCCACGGGCTGATCCGCCCTGCTGAGGGCAGCGGAGCGGCTGCTGCGGCCCCGAGGGAGCAGGAGGGCTCCGGGAGGGCTCTGTCTGTCCATCCAGCCCCGTTACCTGCGAGGGTGGATCGTGTGCTCAGCCCGGGCACGCAGCCTGTTCCAGCAGGATCCTGCTGGATGCGGCGGGCAGGCCAGGAATGCTGCTTGTTTGTGAGGGCTGTTCTGGGCTGGCTGCTCTGCCCTCCCGCCCTGGCAGCAGCTCAGCCCGTCCCTGTTGCTGTTACAGCACAGCTGCTCCCCAAACCTCTTCGTGCAGAACGTCTTCGTGGACACCCATGACCTTCGCTTCCCCTGGGTCGCCTTCTTTGCCAGCAAGTGAGTCCTGGAGCCCCAGGAAGGGCTGAGGGCTCCTGGGGCTTGGTGGGACCTGGCTCTGTGGCCAGGGCTGGGTGTTCCCTGCTTTGGGTAACCCCTTTCCCAGTTTCACACCATCCTGAGCAAACCTTGGGAATGAGACGGGTGAGATTCTCGTGCTGGAGATCCTGGTGTGATTTCCATTAGTCTCAGACCTTCCCAAAGGGCAGAGTGAAGCACAGAGCAGCTGAATGAATCCCCAGCCTGTTCGAGTCCCTGCCACGTTCCTCTCAGCTCCTCTGTGAATTCCCATGGGAATGATTCATCAGGAACTTTGCCCCTTTCCTCTCCAGCTGCTTCACCCTTGACCTGGGGGCAGCTGGACTGTCCCACTCAGGTCACAGGGAGTGTGGCTTCTCTTCCATCCTCCAGCTTCTCCTCTGCTCTGGAACTGCCTCTCCACCCACCCTGTGTGTGTTTCCCTTTGCCAGGAGGATCCGGGCGGGCACGGAGCTGACGTGGGATTACAACTACGAGGTGGGCAGCGTGGAGGGCAAAGAGCTGCTGTGCTGCTGTGGGGCCGTCGACTGCCGGGGCCGCCTGCTCTGAGCCCGCCCCCCTCGGGAAGGGAGGACCTTCTCCACAGCCCCACAGCGCTCCTGTCCCCTTGGGAAGTCACAGATGGATGTGGAGCAGGAAGGGAATCTGCCTGTGCCGAGGGGGTTCCCAACGCCTGGGCTTATCCCACCTTCCAGAGGCTCCAGTTCCCACAACAGTCGCCCTCAGGAAAGGAGCTTTTCCTGCTCTCTTCCAACTCTCCACGGAACTTAAGGCACAACCCCCTTTTTCAAGCAGGAAATACTTCCTTAAGACTCCCAGGAAGTGCTTCATGGTTGGGACTGAGGGCTTGCAAGTGGGAGGGAGGGAGAATAGGACAGAGATGCCTGGAAAACAGGACCAATCTGGATTTATGTGACATGAATCATCTTGTGAGATGCTGTTGTAAAGAATCTTTTGCTTTTTTGATTGTTAAAAAAGCAATAAACTTATGTTTTTCTACTAAAAGGCATCTGCCATGGCCCTCAAGACACAGCAATGCCCTGGAAGAGCAGCTCTGAACCACTTCCATCGTCCTGGTTTCCATGGGCTTTGCAGGAAAAATGCCAGAGGCAGATGGGCCTGGGAACAAGGAGGAGTTCCCACATTTTCATCTTTCCTCAAAACAAACACTCCTTAAATCCTTCACTTGGGAAAATTAAACAGACACTGGTTGGAGTTTTCTTGAGGAAGCAGATCCAATGCTGATTCCCACCTCCAGTCCTCCCAGAATGTTCCTGGAGGCTGAAAACACAGAGTTGGGCTTGAACTCCTGCCCTGAAGAGGCAGCTGGGACAGCCTTGAACTCGACTTGGGCACCTGGGGAGGGTGGGTGGGGCAGCCCAGCCCAGCTACTGGACACAAATCCACGTGGGAAATCACTGGGTTTTGGCAACAACACACAATTCCAAGTGTTGGAGTTTGGGGTTTTTGTCTGGGGGGAGTGGAGGGCGCCAGGGCAGCTCCCACATGTTCAAGAAACCACCTTGAAAACCAGATAAAAGAGGCAAATTTTTGCAATCTGAGATCAAACCTCCCATTATTGATGTGGAAAACTCCAATCCAGGGGGTCCTGGAGCAGATTCTAACCCAACCCCAGCTCTGCACAAGGGAGGTTTGTTGTTTTCCTGCTAAACAACTTTTTGTTTTTGTAAAATAAAACCTTTCTGGGGCCTCCTGGAGCTCCAGTGCCATCCTGAGCATCCACCTGAATAGAGGCTTTGTCATTCCTTGGGAACCCAAACCCACAGCCCAGCCTGGCCTTGGACACTCAGAGAGCTTTTGGGAGGAAAAAAACATAAAATCCATAAAAACCCTCAACTCTGCCCATTTTTAGCACTGCCCAAGGGGGCTGTGCCAAAATAACCCCCTCCATGCCATCATTTCACCCACAGAACATGCCCAAATCCTGCAGGGTTTTTTTTTACCCAAGTTTATTAGTTTTTTTAACTTTTAATATATTTAACCTTTTATTTATTCTTTTTTTTTTTAAAAAATGATAACAACAAAACACGTTTTGGTCTGACATTGGTTAATGGTCCTTGTTCCCCCCACCCCTCCACGCTGGGCTCTCGCAGCATCCCAGACAGAGCCAAGCCCGGCTCCTTCTGTCTTCCAAATAAATAGAAAAGAAAAAAAAATATGGAAAATCACTTGGAAGTTTGTCCTGTTACAGCTGGGGAAGGGACTGGGAGAGGCCACAGAGAAAGAGACTCAAAATTCATTTACAGAAGAGAAATGAGGGGATTAAACTCTGTGAGACACCAAGAGTGACTCAACCCTGCAGCTTTCCTTCCCCAAGTGTCATCCCATCATTTAGGCACTAAAACACCCAGGAATCCCCTGCTCCTCCCTCCCAGTGTGGGGGGACAGGGAGTGAGCCGGCTTTTCCAGCCAGGGAAAGGGCCTTTCCCCCTCCCCAGTGAAGGAATGGTTGGGAAAGGGGGAATAACACCAGGCAGGAGCCCAGCGAGGGGCCGGGCCGAGCTCTTCCGAGGGGCTGTGGGAGGAGGAGCCATCCCGGTGGGATCCCCGCCTGTCCCGGGGACCGAAGTGGATTAAGGCAGCAGGTGAGAGGCAGGAAGGGCACCGATGGTGAGCGTGAGGTGGACCCACAGCCCCGCTCTGGGGGGCACAGGTGGGCACTCGGGGGTCCCGGAGGGGCCAGGCCGGGGGGAGGCAGCGGCAGCTCAGTCGGTTTTGCGGTGGTTGTTGTTGAGGACGGGGTGGCCGTTGGACAGTGGCCCGTTCTTCGCTGCCTCCTCCTCCTCCTCTGAGTTGTCCGTCTCTTCTCTGTCGCTCCTCTCGTCCTCCACCACCTGTGGGGATGGGGCAGAGGGGGCTTCAGGCAGCAGCCCCCCACCCCGGTCTCCCGGCCATGCCCCGGCTTCACCAGCACGGCGGTTCCTCCCACCGAGGGCTCCCCGGGCTCTGGGAAGCCGAGGGCGGGTGGGATTCAGGAACTGAGGGTCTCCATCCACCCCAGGGCAGCGTCCCCAGACCCCCCTCACCTTTCCAGTTATGAACTTCTGGGCCATGCGGATGATGAGGTAGGCCCAGAAGATGTGCAGCGACTGCAGCACCACCATCATGAAGTTGAAGAAGTAGTAGCCGAAGAAGGCGGGGTAGAGATCCAGAGGATAAACCACCGTGCAGTGCATGATCCTGCCAGAAAAAGCCACCCCTGTTACGGGCAGGAAGCAGCAGGAATCGGCCACCCACCCCCCATGGGACCCCCAACCTGCTCCCCACCAGAGCTCACCAGAAGGGCAGGATGACCAGGCGGGTGATGATGAAGACGGCGGCAAAGACGATGAAGATGTTGTTGCAGGTGTTTCTCCACCCAGCATAGTTGAACATCTTGGCAGACTGGGGGGGCACAGGGGGTTGAGTTGGGGGGGCACAGGATGCGGTTTGTGGCCATGGGGAGGATGGGGGGTTGGTACCTCCAACAGGTAATCCGAGGAGTCGTGCAGGGCCATGATGAGTGTCCCGGCACGGATGTAGTTGGCAAACCAGGAGAAGCTGATGAGGATGATGGTGGCCACGTGGTGGATGATTTGCTCCTTGAAGTCCTGTGCCCAAAAGAAGGGGGGCAGTTGGGGGTCACAGGAGCCCAGGGATGGGGGAGTTGGGGGTCACAGCAGCCTGGATCCCACTCACAGCACTTCACCATCCCACGTCCCCTCCATGTGCCCAGATCCTCCCAGCTGGTGCCCACCATGAGAGGAAGGAAGGCCCTGCCAAGGTTCCCAATGTCTGCAGCCCCTCCCAGACCCCCCAGCCCAGCCCACCTTGCGCTTGACGTCGGAGGCGATGCTGAAGAGCAGGGACCAGTAGAAGGAGAGCTCGATCATGTAGTACCAGTACTGGGAGGGCAGCATGCTCTGCAGGGCAAGGCACAGCTTGGGGGGATGCCCTGTGCCCCCCAGAGGGGTTTGCTCCCCTTCTATGGGCACCGAGTCCTGGGGACCCTCTGCCGCACCCAAATCGCCCACAGGTGCCAGGGACAGCGGGTGACCCCAGAGAGACCTCCCTGTAACCCCAACTTCCCATCTCTCACCCTGATCCAGGGGGCAGGACGGGCTGGGCTGGGCTCAGGAGCTCACCTGGATGGGGTATCCCTTCCACACCTCCCGGAGGTCGTAGAACCAGGGTTTCTGTGGGATGGGGAGGGGGCACAGACAGAGGTGTTAGAGGGGAGGGGGCTCAGGGGGACCACGCACTGCAGGGCAGGGCGATACTTACATCCACTATAACAGCCATGCCAGCAATGAAAGCAATAAGGTAAAAGGTGAATCTCCAACTGGAAAAAGGAAGCAGACGTTCCTCAGACGGGCACAGGGGGCAGCGAGGGAGGAGGACGGACCCACCGGCCCCACATCCCGCCCGCCCAGGAGGCTCCCAGCCCAAAGGGTGCCCCCCCAGGCCTCTCCCCACCCCGGGAGATGGGGGCACGGCGCAGGGTCTCACCTGGCCTCCCGGAACTTCTTGAGCAGGCTGGGCCGGTCCTGGTTGCGGCGGCGGCGGAACCAGCGCTCGACCTGCCGCACGGAGCAGCCGCTCCTCTTGGACAGCAGCTCCACATCGGCCTGGGGACACTGGGGATGTCACCACGGGGCCCTGGCCCTGCTGCTCAGCCCCTCCCAGCCACCCTCTGGGGGACCCCCAACCCCTCACCTGCTTGGGGTGTTTGGTGGTGGCAGCGTAAAACTTCTCCAGCACAGCGTTGGGGGCAGCTTTTAACCTGATCTTCTCCTTGACGTTCAGGAGCCCGGCCAGGGGGGTGGCCACGTACCTGGGGAAGGAGCAGGGGGGACATTTGTCCCTGTCTCTGTCCCCACCTGCACGATTTGGCCCCACCAAAGCCACCCAGGGACCCACAGCCACTCAGTGCCTCAGTTTCTCCCATCCCGCTGGGCCTTCTCCCAGGGGGGTTTTGCCACAGGGGGACTCCCCTGGTCCCTCTGTCACCCCGGGGTGGGGGATGGGGCTGGACCTGCCCCTCTGAAGGGCCCCCCCTCCCCTTTCCCCTTCTCCCTTCTCCTGCCATCCCAACAAAGCCGGGTCTGTTCCCATTGTTTGCCCAACAAATCACTCCTTAAACGCGGCAGTGCCGATAAGGGCGGCGGGGGCTGCACAAAGCCACGTCTGTGTGGGGGCACGGGGGGCACGTGGCTTGGGGGGGCACAGGATGGGACCCCCGCGGTGCCAGGGGCACCCCCAGGCAGGCTGAGGACAAGGAGACACACGCAGGGGGGTCAGGGACAGGGCAGAGCCGGGCCAGGGGCTCAGGGCAGGGACTCACGTTTCAAAGAGGTGCCTGACGATGAGGAAGAGGAAGGCCAGGGGGAGGGTGATGTACAGGTCGGAGGCTTTGGCGTAGACTCGCCCATCCCGGTCCTCCAGGTCGGCCCAGGTGAGGTTTGCCGGGAGCCAGAGCCGTTCCCACCAGAAATAGCTGTACAAGGTCTGGAACATGCTGGGGGAGGAGAGAGGGGGAGCTGAGGGGGGCACCGGCACCCCGGGGGGGGTCCGACCCCACCCTGGCAGATCCCACCCAGCCAGTGCCACCAGTGCCAGGGCTGGGGCCCCCCCGAGCTCCACCTCAGCTCCCGGGGAGCCCCCGGCTGAGCCCCCCGGCCGCTGAAATCCCCCCAGAGCTCCGAGCTTGGCCCGGCGGGACTTTGCTCCTGAGCCAGAGGTCAGTGGGTGATCATTAACCCGGCCCTGCTCCTGTCTGGCAGGGCCGATCCGGGGCCAGCCCGGACCCCTGGGATCAGTCTGGATCTCTGGGACCAGTCCAGATCCTTGGGATCAGTCTGGATCCCTGGGACAGCCCAGATTCCTGGCACAGCCTGAATCCCTGGGATCAGTCCGGATCTCGGACCAGTCCAGACCCTTGGGATCAGCCTGGATCCCTGGGATCAGTCCGGATCCCTGCGATTAGCCCATATCCCTGGGACCAGCCTGGATCTCTGGGACTAGCCCAGCCCCCTGGGATCAGCTGGAGGGAATAACTGGGCTCCCAATCCCCGGATCGCCCTCCGGGAGCGGCTCAGTCCGATCAGGAGGAGGAGCAGCCCCTCTGCTTGGTTTTCCCCCCAGCGCTGTGCCCTCACCCCGGAGTCGATGCCACCGCAATTCCCGGGGGGACAGCGACGCCGGAGCCCCCGGGCAGGGGCCCAGCATTGGATTAGGGATTTGGGGCGGCACAAAGAGCACTTTGTGCACGGGAAAGGCTCAACCGGCCCCGGGGAGGGGGAGGATACGGGAGAGCCCCGGGGCGGGGAGAGCCGGTTTGGGGGTCGCTCTGCGGGGCCGGGTGGGGAGGGGGACCCCCAATTCCCAGTGTGGGCAGGGATGGGAAGGGGATCCCCAGTCCCCAATTCCCGGCCCGTCCGGGCCGAGGCACAGCAGCCCCGGGCGGTCTCGCAGGGCGGGGCGGGCGGAGCCGCCGCAATTCCCGGTGCGGGCCCTCCCGGGCAGGTAACGGGGCGGGCGGGGGCGAACCCGGGCACGGCCCGCCCGGGGCACCGGGACAGCCCCCGCGGCTGCAGCGGCTGCTCCGGGGCGGGGGTCACGCCCCAGGCGGGGTTCGAGGAGTGAACCCGCCGGGAAGGCGGAAAATCCTGGAATTTCCAGGACTGGGGATAAAACCGGGGCTGGGAGAGGCGGAGGGGAAGGGAGCGGGGAGAGAGCGCTGAGGGGACAGACCCGGGTGGGGGGAACAGACCCGGGTCGGGGGGACAGACCCGGGGTGGGGGGGAACAGACCCGGGTGGGGACAAACACGGGTGGGAGAAGGGGACAGACCCGGGTGGGCGGACAGACCCAGGTGGGGACAAACACGGGTGGAAGGAGGGGCAGACCCGGGTGGGGACAAACATGGGGAGGGGGGACAGAGCCGCCTGGGCCCCGCTTGGGCCCGGCCCCGCCCGGGCGGCCCCGGATCGCGGCCCCGCAGTCCCGGGGCGGGGGTCGGTGCGGCCCCGGTGCCCTCTCGGTGCCCCCCGCCCCGCACTCACCTCCCGGAGCCCTCGCGGAGCCGCCGCTCGCCCCCCCCAGTCCCGCGCCAGGCAGCGGCGGCCGTGACGTCACCGCTACGCCGCGAGTGACGTCACCGCAACGCCGCGGGGAGCGCGGCCCGCGGGGAGGGGGCGGGGCCAGGCGTGAGCAATCGAGCGCCGGGACGGGTCAGCGCGGCCCTGTCACTGCCCCAGGGACACCCCTACAGACCCCACAGACACCCCTATAGACACCCCACAGACACCCCTATAGACACCCCACAGACACCCCGTGTACACCCCCATGTGTGCCCTGCACACCCCGTGTACACCCTACACCCCGCCCCTATGGACGCCCCATACACAGACACGTCACTCCTGTCACCCCGGGCACCTCCCAGAGGGTCCCCAGACCCCTCCAGACCCCGTGTCCATGGAGGGTCCCACCACCCCAAACCCCCCCAAACCCCCCTGTCCATGGGGTGAAAGAGGAACCTCCACCCCAAGCCCCTCCGAACCCCCTGTCTGTGGGGATGTGGAAGGTCCCATCACACGCAGAGCCCCCCAAACCCCCTCCCCAGCCCCCCATGCTGTGGGTGCCAGTGCCAGACCCGTGTGCAGGGGCACAAGTCCTTTACTTGCCAAAGGCTAAGGCCACGTTTGGAAGAGGGGGGTGTCCCCCCCAGACACGTGTCCCCTGTGAGTGAGGTATGGGAGCCCCTGAGTGGAACCCCCTGAGTGGGACCACCCCCATGTTAAGGCCACTGGAAGAACTGGGGTGGTCCCAGCGCTGAGCCCGGACGGTCACCCCTCCTGTGTGTGTCTGTGTGTCCTCTTCAGCCCCCCAGGGACCCCCCGTGGGATCCCCTGGAGGACACAGAGTGGGATTTGGGGGGCTCCAGGTGTGGGGACCCCACGGGGAGGCTACAGGAGGGTACAGTCCAAATCTGGGCGCAGCCGCTGCCTCCGCTCTCCGGCTGGGTGCCCACCCACCTGCAGGGACAAGGGGGTGCTGGTGGACCTGCAGAGGCCCCCCCAGACACCCCCCCAGAGGGGCAGAGGGGTGGGAGGGGATGGGAAGTCGCGGGATGGGGCACTTGGTTACCTGGCCTGGCACCTGGTGCTGAGGAGGACGAGGAGGAGGAAGGGGAGGATGAGGATGGTGCTGCTGATACTCCTCGTGCTGCAGCTGCCGTGCCAGCTCCAGGTCACTGAGCACTGAGGGGGGGTCCTGTCCCTGCTGCTGCTGCAGGGACAGGGCCACCATGTAATCCTGGGGGGCAGGAGCACAGACAGGGGGTCAGCAGAGCCCAGACCCTGCAGGTGGGACAAGACTCAGGTCTCCCACTGCCACCACTCGTCCCCTACCTGGTCCACTTGTCTCTGCTGCAGCTGGTGGTCCGGGGGGGCCGTGGGGTCCCCACCCTTGCCCAGAGTGTGGCTGAGGTGGAAATCAGTGTCACAGAAGCAGCTGTCCCCGTCCACGGTGTGGAGGCTCTCCCAGACCACCCCCTCCTCCTGCAGGAAGCCCTGGTCTGTCACCAGCAGGTAAAGATGGCCCTGGGGAGGGGGCACAGGGGACAGTCAGCGCAGGTGGGCACTCTGGGGGGGCGCAGGAGGGGGTTTGGGGCCACACCTGGTGCTTGGTGATGGTGCTGAAGTGGTTGTTGCGGAAGAAGACGCCGAGCTCGCCCTCGCGCGCCGCGGCCGTGAGTTCGCACAGCCCGTGGTACGAGAGCTGCGACGCTGTGGCCTCCAGGAACTGCTCAGCCACCAGCCCTGCGGGCACAGCCGGGGGGCAGCGGGGCTGGGGGGTCCAGCTGTGTCCCCAGGGACCCCGGGGAGGGCGCTGGGCGGAGGGGAGGGCCGGTACCTTCGCTCACCAGGCTGGAGTCAGTGGCCTGTTTGCAGGTGATGATCTTCTCCACCAGCTGGTTGTAGCTGAGCTTGCCCACGGCTTGGACCATGTCTGGGCTCTGCAAGGAGGGCAGGGGAAGGGGTGAGCTCCTGGGTTCCAAGTGGTGGCTCAGTCTGAAGCTTTCCCCAACCAGCTGGACCATCATGGGGACGTTCCTGATGGGTCCCACTGTGGGGGTGGACCCGTCATGGAAGCGTTTGAGGTGGAAAGGACTGTCAAAGATCACCTGGTGCAACCTCCTGCCATTAATCATCCATTAGCTCCAGTTTAAAGCCCCATCCAAAACATCCCAGAAGGGTTTGAGTTAGAAAAGGACTTTCCAGGATGATCCAGACACCCACTGCCATCGGCAGGGACACCCTCCCCTGTCCCAGGCTGCTCCAAGACCTGTCCAGGCTGGCCTTGGACATTCCAGGGATGGGGAATCCATCCACAACTTGTCCCCCTTATGCAGGATTGAGCCCAGCTCCTCAGAGCAGAGGTTCTCCAGCCCTTGGATCATTCCCTTGGCCCCATGGAAGCCACCAGCCGGGGTGGGAGGGTCCTCACCTGGGGGTCCACCAGCCAGCCGTGGTAGAGGGGGATGTTGAGGAGGTCGAAGACGATGCACTCAGGTGTGTACTCAAAATCTGAGACCCCCGTGAACCTCACGTTGACATCCAGCCCCGTGGAGAGCTTTGGGAGGACCGTCATGGTGTCGCTGATGTTCTGGGAGGGAGTGAGGGGGGACAAAGGGGGTTTGCCTCTGAAGGTGGAACCCCAAGTCTTGCAGCCAACTGTGCTGCCTGAAGGAATGGGGTTGGGTGATGGGGGTGTTGCTCCTCACCTGCTGGAAGTTGAGCTGGAGCCCCTCTGATGTCTCCCGGGGTTGGGTGGCCAGGATACAATCCCCTGGAAAGCAGCGGGGTCACCCCTGGCATCCCCCCAGCAGGGCAGGGATGGGGGTCCCAGGGCAGCCTCTGCTTCCCCATCCAGGTGGTGGGACTGTGGGTGTCCCAGGGCAGCCTCTGCTCCCCCATCCAGGTGGTGGGACTGTGGGTGTCCCAGGGCAGCCTCTGCTTCCCCATCCAGGTGGTGGGACTGTGGGGGTCCCAGGGCAGCCTCTGCTCCCCCATCCAGGTGGTGGGACTGTGGGTGTCCCAGGGCAGCCTCTGCTCCCCCATCCAGGTGGTGGGACTGTGGGTGTCCCAGGGCAGCCTCTGCTCCCCCATCTCCACCCCAGTGGTGGGACAGGACTGTGGATGTCCCAGGGGAGCCCCCCACTCACCCAGATGTGCCATCAGCTCCTCAGCCGTGATCACCTCCTTCTGCGGGGGCAGCTTCACCTGGAAGAGCGAGAGGCTGGAGCCCCTTCCCGGTGCCCTCCCGCCGGGATTCGGGGAGAGCCGGCTCCGAGCCCCCCGCGCCCCCCGGAGCCCCCCCTTGCCTTCCAGCGCAGCAGGAGGATGTTCATGATGGCCAGGAGCGGGCAGGGCCCGTTCTCGCTCTGGGTGATGACGGGCGTGCGCTCGCCCTTCCAGCGGATCCACTTCACGCAGTAACACTCGGCCCCCCGTGCCCGGGTGGGCCCCGCGACCCCCGCACCGGGCGGGGACTCCCGTCCCTGGGGACTCTGCGAGTCCCGGGGCTTCCCCGGGGGCTCCTCCCGGGGCACATCCCGGGGCTCCTCCCCGGGCTCCTCCAGGGGCACATCCCGGGGTTCAGCCGGGGGCACATCCCGGGGCTCCTCCCGGGGCACATCCCGGGGTTCCGCCGGGGGCACATCCCGGGGCTCTTCTCGGGGCACATCCCGGGGCTTCCCCCGGGGCTCCTCCGGCGGCTCCTCCCGGGGCACATCCCGGGGCTCCCCTGGGCACGGGGCACATCCCGGCAGCTCCTCCCTGGAATCCCCCCCGGTCAGTGCCGGGCTCTCCCGCCCGACAGCGGGAATTCCTTCCCCCTCCGGGGGCTCGAGGGTCCCTTCGCTGCTGGAAGGGGCCGGGGGGGTCTCTTCGTGCTCCATGGGAGACCCTCCTCTCGAGCGGGTCTGGATCAGGCTCCTGGGAATGCTCCGGGTCCGTCCAGGAACAGCCACATCCCAAATGTCAACCTTGGAGGAAAATGTTTCGATAGGTAAGGAGAGAGATAAATAAATAGAGACACAGACAAATTCTTTATAAATCCACAGAATTAAATTATAATGAAATACCAAATAAATAAAATAGAAAGCGAAATAAAATAAAGTTATATAAAGTATGACATGAAAAAGTGATAGAAAATAAAGAAATGAAATAAAATAAATAAAATAAACCCATTAAATACATAAATAAAACGAAATAAAAATAAAATGAAATAAAAGGAAATAAAAGGCAACAGAATGAAATAAAATGAAACAAAAAGGCAGTAAAAGGCAGTAAGAGCAGCCGTAACCGAGCCGGGGCACGTGGTGGGCGCACATTCCCATGGGATGTTCCCAGCGCTGCCCCGCCCGTGCCCCGAGCGGGGCCGGACCGACCGGCCGGGCCGGGGGCGTGTCGGGGGTCCCGCCGTGTCCCCTCCCCGTGTCCCCTCCCGTGTCCCCGCCGGGGTCACCCCCGACCCCCCCCTCCCCCGGTGTCCCCCCGAAGCTCGGCAGCCGCTCCCACCTCTTTCGCCGCCTTCTTTCCTTATTCCTTGTTTTTCTTCCTTTTTTCTTCTTTATTCCTAGTTTATCCTCCTTTTCCCTTCTTTCTTCTCCTTTCCCCCTTCTTTTTCCTCCCTTTCCCTTCGTTTTTTCACTTCGTGTCCCTCCTTTTTAATACTTTTTTTTCCCTCCTTTATCCCTCCTTTTCC
>JAWWLY010000070.1:3457001-3467080 GCA_035041215.1 Gymnopithys bicolor
CTCCTTCTCCTCCTCCTCTTCCTCCCCTCTGCTGTCATGGCCCAAGAGGATCCCACGTTCCCTGCTCCAAAATAGACCCTCAGGCTCAGCTTGGCCCTGCCAGTACCCAGCACAGGGAAAGTTCCAACTGGGAGCCCATGGCAGGTTGTGGAGCCCTCCAAAGGGTCAAGCTGCTGGTTTTGGGAATGCCCAGGCCATGGAAGATGGCTTGGCTGAGCAATTCCATAGGGAGCTGGATGTCACCCATCTGCTTCTCTTCAGGGTCTCTGTCATGTGTGTCACGTGTGACAACCCAAAACCTGCAACATCCCTCTCCAGGAAGGGACCCGGGGCTGAACCCCCTGGTGGGACATGGCAGTGGGCACATGGCTTTGGACTTGGTGGTTTTGGGAGGGCTGTGAGGGGGACGAGGTCCTCTGGCAGCAGAGGGACCAACAAAACAGGCTCTTCAGCTGGAATGAGGTCACAAACACTCCAGGGATCACCAGCCAGGGCCACCCTAAGGGCTGGGGACAGGCATGGGACAGAGACCCCGCTGAGTGGGGACAGTGCTGCCTTGTTCAGGATTCCTGCAGTGGGAGTGGCAAGGACGGTTGGAGTTTGGGGGCTGACACGGGAAGGGACACTCCAGGGCTCGCCCCTGTGTGGATCCCTCCAGGTGGGACAGGAAACTGCAGGAGGGGACAGCCCAGAGGTCACAGTCCGGGTTTGCCAGTGTGGAGCCGTGGGGTTGTGTCAGCAGCTGTGGCAGGACCATGGCAGAGGTGGTGGTGGTGGGACCGTGGTGGGTGATGGCAATGGCAGGACTGTGATGGCAGTGGCAGGACCATGGTGGCAGTGGCAGGACCCTGCAGATGTTGTGCAAGAGGAAGGGCCCCGAGCTGGAAATGGTGAAACCACTCGACACTGCCTGCAGGATGGTCTGGGGTTCCCACACCTTCGGGTGCTTCAGTCCCCCGAGGGCTCTGGTGTATCCATGGAAAAAGTAGGAATAAGGCTCGGGGGCAAGTGGGAGTATAAGCAGGACCTGCTGGGCACCCCCGTCTTCCCGGGCACCCCCAGTCCTTCTGGGACCCTGGGAACCTCCAGCCCTGCAGGGACCCCTCGCCTTTCTGGGATCCCGGGGACCTTTATCCCAAAGGACCCCCCAGCCCTACGGGGCCCCCAGGGACTTTATCCCAAAGGACCCCCCAGCCCTACCGGGCCCCCCAGCCTTTCTGGGATCCCGGGGACCTTTGTCCCTAAAGGACCCCCCAGCCCTGCGGAACCCCCCCGCCTCCCCCTGCCCGGCGCAGCCCCTGCAGTACCGGCGGTGCCCAGCGCAGGGCGCTGTGCCCGGGTTGGGTCGCGCCGGGCGGCGGGAGCTGCGCCGCGTCCGCACCGGGCCACGCCTGGGCTGGCACCCGGCACCGGGAACGGGACCCCCGGGCCACGCCTGGCGCTGGGAACCAGGACCGGGAACGGGACCTGCATCGGCACCGGGGGCCGCACTAGGACCTTCACGCCCGGGTCGCGCCTGGGGCTTCGAGCGGGGCGCCGGCACCGGGACCTGCACGGGACCCCCGGGCCACGCTCGGTGCCGCCGGGAACCGGACACCGAGACCCGCACCCGCGTCGGGGCAGGTAGTGGGGCCGTCAGCGGGACGGGACGGGGGTGCGACCCCGCGGAAGGGCCCCTGGAACCGCCGTAGGGGGAGGCGGGAGCGGCACCGGAACGGGAGGGGGGTGGCCGGACGACCCCCTTTGCAGCCCGCTGGTGGAACTGGGGAGTCCTGCCGGGACCCCGACCCCTACCCGAACCCCTCAGATGTACAGGGACCCCCAGCTCTACCGGGACCAGTGAGACCCCTGGCGTTGCCAGGACCCCCCAGCCTTACCAGGACCACCGAGAATCTCAGCCCTTCTAGGCCTGGGAGTCACAGCCATAACCATTCCACTCTAGGGAGTTTCACCCCCCACTTTGCTGCCCCATCCTGGGGGTCCTGGGCTTACAGCCGGGGCACCCCAGGACTCACCGAACACATCCCTGACTCCCTTCCAAGCTTTGGGAGAGCCCAACAGCCACCCTTGCAGTGGGCGACCCCCAGTGCTGGGGGCTCTGAGAGGGCCCCCCCTCCCCGGACCCCGCCGGTGACGCAGAGCTGAGCGGTGGTTTCCCAACCGGGAAGTCATTTTGTGTGTGCCGGCACAGGCCCGGCCTAAGCCGCCCTCGCCGTGGCCAGCGAGCGCCCAGGTGGTCTGAGATCGGACACGGCTCATCGCAGGGGTGGCTGAGGGCGGCGGGGGAGGGGGCGTGAGACCCCCACAGAGTGGGGAATTGGGGCGACTGCAGCAACCGCCCGGAGCCCGGAGAGTGGCCGGACCCGTCACCCTTCGCTGGGCACGAGAACGTGAGGCCCCAGTGGGTGCAGGGAGGAGGTGAGGGGGTCCGAGCAGGGGGTCGTGGTGGTGGGAACCCCCTGCAAGGGTTCCAAGGGGATTCGCTGGTGGCTCGTACGAGGCTGAGCCCATTCTCAGGTCTCCCCACGGAGGCTCTTCCAGCACCTCCAGGACTGGCTGGGATGGTGAATTTGGGGAATGCTCCCCCAGCAAGGCCTTTCCACCACACGGATGGATCTGGCAGCCTCGTTTCCCAAGGAAATCACTCTGGGAAGGGAAGGCAGCCCCCTCCTGCCCCGCCTGGGCACAGACCGGGCTGGGGGCTGCCGGGGCGCAGACCACACATGTCACAACCTGCCTGTTCTCAGCAGCTGCGCTCGAGGTTGTTGGGGAACAGGGCCCAGGGTGAGGGGCACAGGGTGCCAGGAGCTCCTTTGGTCCTCCTGGCTGGGACGCAGGGCCAGACTGACACTGGGGGCAGTGGGCATGGTGGGCACCCAACCTGGCTTGGTGCACAGGAGTGGGCTGTGGGTTCTGTTCTGTGGGGTCCTTGGCTGCCCTGCCCGCTGACCCTGGCCAGGCTGCGGATGGGGCAGTGCCAAGGCTTGGCTCAGAGCACCCCTGTTCACCCCAGGGGGGTCAGCCCCCATTTTGGGGGCTGCCCCCAGCCCCACTCCTGCGCCCCAGGAGCAGGAAGTGCAGGCCAGCAGCCACGGACTTTGGCCCATCCGGTGTTGCCAGCACAGGGACAGAGGAAGGAACTTTTCCTGTTTGCCTGTGTGGTGGGTCCAGCACCCACAGGCTGAGCTCGGGCTAAACTTGGCCTTGGGCCGGCGTGGGGACTCTCTGGTGGCTCACACAGGGTTGTGCTCAGGCCACGGCCCTTCGTGGGCGGGTGAGTTCCGGGTGCTTCTGCAGCAAAGGAGTTGTCTCTCCTTGGGATGAGGGGAAGTGCCCATTTTAGGGGTGAACCCCCTTCTCACACCCCCTTGCCTACCCCAGGCAGGGCTTTGGGGTAAAATCCCAACAGCCTCTGTTTATTTTCCCCCCGTCTGCTCTTTGAGCCACAGCGGAAGAGCTCGGCCTCCGGCCCCTTTTCGGAAAGGCCGGGATATTTATAGCTCCTGGCTCAGGGAGTTGGGATTTGCCATGGCTGCCTCCATCCCCCCATCCTGCCGCAGCATCCTTCAGCTGTGTCCTGCCCTGATCCAGCCCTGGCCACAGGGACAACCCAGGGTCCCTGAGGGCTCTCTGTGTAATCTCTGAGGGTCTCTGTGTGATCCCAGGGTGTCTCTGTGTGATCCCTGGTGGTGTCTGACCCCTGTCAGTATCCATGGGATCCCAGGGGTTCCCTGGGGGACTCTGTATGTTCTCTGTTGGTCTCTGTGATCCCAGGGGTTTCCTGGGGGTCGGTGTGCGATGCTGGGGACCCCTGAGGGTCTATTTGCAATGCCAGGTGTTCCCTGAGGGCCTGTGTGTGATCCCAGGGGTCTCCTGGGGGTCTCCAGCTCTGTTTGGCGGACGGGAAGTTGATTTGGCATCAATTTGGGGCAGTCAGGACTGCAGGCATCACCCCTGTTTCCCACTCCCAGCCAGCTGCTCCTCCCCACGCCGTGCCAGCCTGACCAGGTGCCCCCACGTGTCCCCATGGAGTGACCCCGCAGGGGTCTCGTCGCCGGGGGGCCCTGGCGCTCGCCACCAGCATGAGCGACTTCTGGCACAAGCTGGGCTGCTGCGTTGTGGAGAAGCCCCAGCCCGTGAGTACCCTCAGGGTTTGGGGAGGGTCTGGGGCCATAGGGCTGCCGGGGGCTCAAGGCCTTCATTGTCCCACAGAAAAAGAGGAGGAGACGGATCGACCGCTCCATGATCGGGGAGCCCATGAACTTTGTGCACCTGACACACATCGGCTCCGGAGACATGGCCGCGGGAGAGGGGCTGCCCATGGTACCCCCAGGGCAGGGCAGGGTGGGGGGACTCAAGGTTGGGTGGGGGGGTGTTGCTTTTGGGGTGCTGAGCTGTCAGGGTTGGGCAGTGTCAGGGTTGGGGTGGTGTCTCAGGGTTGGATGGGCAGTGTTGCTTTTGGGGTATTGGGTGTTGCTTTTGGGGTATTGGGTGTTGCTTTTGGGGTGCTGGGTGTTGCTTTTGGGGTGCTGGGTGTTGCTTTTGGGGTGCTGGGTGTTGGTTTTTGGGGTGCTGGGTCTCATGGTTGGGTGATGGGTGTCAGTGTTGGGTCTCATGAGGGGCTGAGGGTGTTGTTTTAGGAATCGTGGGTCTCATAGTTGCATGATGGGTGTTGCTTTTGGGGTGCTGGGTCTCACAGTTGGGTGGTGGGTGTCCCTGTTGGGGTGGTGGGTGTTGTTTTTGGGGTGCTCGGTGTCCTGGCTGGGTGGCACAGGTGGGTGACAGGTCCTCCCTTCAGACCGGTGCCGTCCAGGAGATGCGATCCAAGGGCAGCCGGGAGCGACAGTGGAGCAACTCCCGGGTGTTGTAGCGTGTGAGTCCACACCCCCCCCAGCACCCACTGCCCCCCTGGAGGCACCACCACCGAGTGACACCCAAAGGAGCCTCCACTCCTGCGGTCCCGTAACTCGACCTCTGGGATTTTGCAGATTCCTGTTGTTTTCAGCCCGAACTTGAACTGCCTGCCCACCCCGCCGGAGGAGAGGCCGCCCTCGAGTGCTTGAGCCCTGCGGTATTTATGCAGCACCTCGCCCAGCTCCTGGTGACTTCTGGTCATTGTCCCCCTGGAAAATCCCTCCTTCCTGGGGGCCTCGGGCCGGTGACACAGGGAGGGGGTGAGGACAACAGCCCCCCTCCTGCCCCACCTGGAAAGGACACAGCCTCCCCCTGGACCGTGCCAGGAGCTGCCAGGCGCAGCCCACGTGTGCCAAATCCTCCTGGGTGTCCCTTTTTTCACTCCAGTGTCTCCCATGGGCTGTGTGGTAGTCCCACAGTTTCCCCAGGGAAATGGTCTGGAGGCGGATTTGGTGCCTCCTGGAACGGCACAGAGAAGCAAAACCGGGATTAAACCCTGACATTCTGGTGCCAGACTGGGATTTAACCCAAATGTTCTGGTGCAAAACCAGGACATGGTGTAAAATGGGTGCAAAACCAGGACATGGTGTAAATCCTGATGTTTCAGTGCAAAACTGGGATTAAACCCAAATGCTTCGGAGCAGAACCAGGATTAAGCCCCGCTGCTTTGGGATTAAACCCTGATGCTTTGGTGCCAAACCAGGGTTAAACCCTGACGCTCCGGTGTCTCACCATCTCCGAGCCCGCAGTGCCTCCATCTGGCATTCCCACCGCCACCAAACTGCCCCCTCTCTCCCTTTTTTTAGGATGTGTTCTTTTTTAAAGCTCCCAAACCTACCTGAGCAGCCTCTTTGTTGGGCCAGGACCGTGGTGGGTTCCCCTCCACCCGGGACTGTCACCTGCTGAGGCAGGACAGGGCCTGGCCCAAGGAGGGCTCCCGAATTCAGGCGCGGGTGTACATAGTTTAGTTAGCGCCAGGATTAAAGGTTAAGCAGCACGTGCTGGGTGATGAGCCTTACCCTTCCCTGGGTTCCACTGGGATGCTCTGGGGCAGAGCTGGGATTTACTAGTTCTGCTTCACGTTTGTAAGGGGGAGTTGCACCCCAGGAAAAGAGGGGCTTCACCCCATGGGGTGGGTGGGGAGCACCCCTGGCATGAGTGGGGCAGCAGCAGACCCATCCCACAATAAAAGCCAAGAGCCCAAAGTGGAAGAAAAGGGAGATTTAATCCTTGGAAAATGTGGGTGACACTCCTGGACAGGCTGCACATCCGGACCTACCATCTGGGGCCCTGCCACAACTCCCCTCCCAAGGGAGGAAGAGCATTAAGAACTCATTAAAACCACCCTCCCCTTCAGTGCCTTCATCAAGTGCGTGCAAGTGCTGCCCCCAAAACCCACCCTGGGGAACCCCTGGGGCAGGGGGAGCCTGTTGTGGGGGCAACTCACAAGGACCAGGAGCTGAGCTCTAATGAGGGCTGCAACCCCCTCATGCCTGGGCACCCCCCTGGGGCCTGCTCAAGGACCCCAAACTTCTCATCCAGCCCTCCAGAGCCGTGGGGTTCCCGTGTTACTTGGGGGAGCCGGGGGGCTGCCCCGTGGCGATGCGGCTGACCCGCTCCAGGACATCCTGGGGGCACAGTGGGGGCACGGCCTGTGCCAGGGGACACTCCTCCACCAGGCTGTTCATGGGGGTGGGTGGGGGCACCACCTCCTCCTCAGGCCCCCCAGCAGCCCCTGGGCCCCCCAGCGCTGCCCGCAGGATGGGCAGGACCTTCTTCCTAGAGGCCAAGGCATTGCCCTGGGCGAAGGCGCCCACGCAGGGCCAGGGGCTGGGCAGGGGCTGCAGGTGCAGGGACGGTGTCGTCGCCTCCTCCAGTGCCCGGCACAGCTACGAGGGAGCAGCCAAATCAGGAGGTCTTGGGGCAAAGCACAGCTAGAGCTGCCCAGACAGGCCAGGCACAAACTAGAACTGCCCAGAGAGCCCAGGCACTGCCAAAAACTGCCTGGCCCTCCAGCTCACCGTGCCACGGAGGGTCTCACACTGGCTGTAGACCGCGAGCTTCCGTGTGGGCTCGTGGCGCTCGTTAAAGGAGACGGTCATGGCCACCAGCCCCACGTAGCCACGAGCCTGGCAGAAAGCCTCCAGGTCCTGCAGCAAGCCAGGCCGGAGCAGGAATATCTGGAGATGGGAGAGACTCTTTGGTGTCACTGTGGTGTCCCCAATATGCCACTCCCTGCCTCGGTTTCCCCCCACACCGAGCCTCACTTCCAGGTCCACGTAGATGCCGCTGATGGCGAGGGCCAGCTCGTCACTGGAGATGACTTTGAGGTCCTTGCGCAGCATCTGCTCTGTCGTCAGCCCTGGGAGGGGACAGCATGAGTGTGAGCCACGGGACATGTCCCTGTCCCTGTGCCAGGCTCCCCGGGTGCCACCACACCTGTGACATCAAACTTGGCTGCTTGCAGGGCTCCAAAGACGCTGTCCCGGGGTGGCAGCTCGGGGAACCTCTCCTCAAGCAGCGCCACGCACGCCACGTCCCGCGGCGTCACCTTGCCCGCGGCCGGGCTCAGGTTGATGCAGTCCAGGAGGATGGTGCCTGCAGGGGACACGCGGGGCCGTGTTGGTGCTGTCCCCTTGGCCTGGGCTGGGCCAGGGCCCCCTGTCCTCACCGTGCAGCAGTGTGGCTGTGGTTCTGTCCAGCAGCCCCGGAGGGCCCTGGGCGATGCGCTCGGTCACCAGCGTGGCACAGGAGCCCACCGGCTCCACCGTCACCCGGCAGGGCGGGGCGCGCTCCTGCTCCAGCGGCCGGTGGTCCAGGACCTCCACCACGGCCTCCTCCAGGGCTGCGTCGGCACTGGCAGGCAACACGGTGAGGGTCAGCCCCGGCAGAGCCTGGGCACCCCCTGGCATTCCTCTCCTTCCCTAAAAACACCCCGGAAAGGGCCAAATCCAACCCGCGCTGGGCAAAGCGAAGCGAGGCGAACATGAGGCTCTGAGTGGGTGTCCCCGTGTCCCCTCCGGCTCACCCGGGTAGGACGTGGTGATCGACCAGCGTCAGGGAGAGCAGCCCGGCGTGGTGCAGCCCCCGCAGGTCGATCTCATCCCGAAAGATGAGGGAGGCAGCAGGGATGCCCCGATCCCGCAGCAGGAACGTCGTCTCTGTCCGCAGCGCGAAGTCGGCGCGGGGGATGTTCAGCACCGGCACGAAGGCGGCTCTGGCAGCCGGGGAACTCTGCGGCGCGGGGTGACACCCGGTGAGGCGTCCCCCGGGCCACCGTGTCCCCGAGCCAGCGGGAGGGACCCACCTGGGCCAGGAAATAGGCCAGGGCCAGCGCCGAGACGGTGGAGTCCAGGTCACAGGCCTCATTGCCCATCACCACGTGGATCTCCTGGTGGTGCCGGATGTGATCCTGCCGGGATAAAGGACATCAGGCATGGCAGCAACGCAGCCCCGCCCTCCAAAAGCCCCCACAAACTGGTCCCTTTCCCTTTGAGAGGTCACTCCAACATCCCAGGAGACACCCCCTGAAGGGCTCCGGGTGACCCTGGACCTGGCTGGGATCCACTTCTGGCACTAAACGCTCAGTGTTTTGGGTACGTGTGTGAAATGGGGTGTCCCTGGGCTCCAGGGAGAACAGGAAAAATCACCTCAGCCACCGCCCACCATGGGGACAGGGACCTCCCAACCCCATAGCCCTGGAAGCATTTAGTATTTTAATCCATTTTCCCCAAAAATTGTGAGTTTGGGGCTGGTTGTCGCCCCCAAACCTGATGTTTCATCCCTTTTTTTCTCGCCTGCAGCCGCAAGAAAAACATGTCAGTCCCCCAGACGTGCGTTCGCAGGTGCTGCACCCGCCTGTCACACTCCAGGGAGCCGCCCCATCCCCGGGCTGGTTTTTGGGGACAGTTCTCTCCTGCCATGACCCAGATTCACTCAATTCTTCAGTAGAAGCCGAGGACATAAAGCCCCAAGAGCAGCAGGTCGGGGGTCCCCCACCCCGTGTGCTGCAGGGGTTGGGGAGGGGGGAGTGCCCCGGCCAGGAAAACACTTCGGGGGGTCCCTCGTGTAGCTGTGGAGGGACTGGCCCCTCTGTCAGGCGAGGTGAGTACACCCCATTTGGGGGTATCGGTCCCAGACCCCCCTGCACCCACACCCCTGGCCATGCAGACCCCCAGCATCCCGCTCTGAGCACCCCAATTTCCTGGGCCCCCAGACCCCCCAATCCCTGACTTACCAAACCCCAGACTCCCCAGTAGACCCCAAACTCGCCAGGCCCCCACTCGCCAGACCCCCGAACCCCCAGACCCCCCGTGCCCCTCGGCCCCGCACCCCCCGTACCTGCAGAGCCGCCCGGTTGCCCTGCACGAACCGCTCCATCACGGCGCCGACCCGCAAGGCCCCTCCCAGTATAACCCAGTACCGCGCAGTATAACCCAGTACAGCCCAGTACACCCAACCCCCCCTCCCAACCCCGCGCCGCCGGGGCTGCTGGGAAGGGGCGTGGCCTCGCTCAGTGGGCGTGGCCCTTCCCAGCAACCCCCCGAGGCTCGGGGGGTGCAGGGGGGAGCCCCCAAAACCCTCCGGACCCCCCAAAGCTCTCCCGTAACCCTCCAGCTCCCCTCTATAACCCCGACCCCCGCCCCACACCCCTCGGACACCCCAAAACTCTCCTGGGACACCAAAACGCGACACCCTCTCCCTCCTCCAGGGACCTCCTCTCCCTACAGGTGCGACCCCCCCACAGTTCGTTACACCCCCAAAATTACACCTTTAATCCTCTTCCTCCTCCTCCTCCTCCTCCTCCTCCTCCCCCCGCCCTAAATCCGCCTTCCCACGGAAAGCCGGAGCGGGCGGCTGGAGGTGGAAAACAGGCCCTTGTGGAGCCGGGAAAAGGGGGGAAAGAGGGAAAAAAGAAGGGAAAAGAGGGGGAAAAAAGAAGGGGGAAAGGATAAAAGAAGGGAAGCGGCCAAAAGAAAAAAAAGGAGGGGAACGAGGAAGAGGAAACAAGGAGTAAAAAGGAGGATTGAAGAGGAAAAAGGGAAACGGAAGGAAAAGCAGGAATAAAAGAAGAAAAACAAGGGAAAAGGAGGAAAGACGAAGGGAAAAGGAGGGATAAAGGAGGGAAAAAAAAGGATTAAAAAGGAGGGACACGAAGTGAAAAA
>JAWWLY010000070.1:3517001-3527559 GCA_035041215.1 Gymnopithys bicolor
ATCTGGTAAAGGGACTGGAGTTGGACCAAGGGTTGGACTTGATGATCTTGGAGGTCTCTTCCAACCCAATCCATTCTGTGATTCTGTGATTCTAACTGGGATCATGGAGCTGAGTGGGAGTCAATGACTCCTCTGAGAGTTTATTGAGGTGGAAGAGACGTGACCAGTACAGAAAACTGGTCCTAACTGGGATCACTGAGCTCAATGGAAGTCAAAGACTCCTCTGAGAGTTTATTGAGGTGGAAGAGATGTGACCAGTACAGAAAACTGGTCCTAACTGGGATCACTGAGCTCAATGGAAGTCAAAGACTCCTCTGAGACTTTGTTGAGGTAGAAGAGATGTGACCAGCACAGAGAACTGGTCCTAACTGGGATCATGGAGCTGAGTGGGAGTCAAAGACTCCTCTGAGACTTTATTGAGGTGGAAGAGACGTGACCAGTATAGAAAACTGGTCCTAACTGGGATCACTGAGCTGAGTGGGAGGCAGTGACTCCTCTGAGAATTTGTTGAGGTGGAAGAGCCATGACCAGTACAGAAAACCGGTCCTAACTGGGATCACTGAGCTCAATGGAAGTCAAAGACTCCTCTGAGACTTTATTGAGGTGGAAGAGACGTGACCAGCACAGAGAACTGGTCCTAACTGGGATCACTGAGCTGAGTGGGAGGCAGTGACTCCTCTGAGACTTTGTTGAGATGAAACCATCTCCTGGGAGGGAAAGAGGAAGGTCAGGGTAGGGCAGAGCCTTGGGCAGGTGGATGAATCCTTGTTCAACACTTTGCCTTGGGGCCCAATCCTGGTGGGAATGGGAGGTTTGGGAGGAATTTTTTCCACGGCCTGAAATTGCAGCTCCCCTTTGAGCTGCCTAATGAGAGGATGGAGGAGTTGCCTGGTGAGTTCCCTCCCTGCTTCCTGCCATCCTCAGGGATCCCTGGGGTGCTCTGCAGGGGGGTCCTCTCAGCTGAGCTGCCACCAACCCCAGGGACACTCAGGGTGGCTTTGATTCCCTTTGTGCCCAGTGCAAGGGGCACCAGGTTGGCATCTGGGGGCTGTTTCACCCCTGCAGGAAATGGTGCCAACTCCTTTCCAGGCTTCTCTGGCACGACAAGAATTCCTTGAGTGGAACATCAGGGAAGCCACACATTTAATTGCAGCTTCTCCAGGACATGAGTGGCATTTCCTTCCCATCAGGTCCCCTCTGAGGAGGAACCCACTTCCCCCAGCTCATTGGAATGGATTAATTTATTAATTTATAAGGGATTAACGAGGCAGGAGTGAAGGGAATCTCTTCAGTTGTGCCTCCAGAGGGGAATTTCCATAGGGAAGTTGTGGAATTGTGGGAAGTGCTGACCCAGGGGGGCATTTCCCACCCGGGGGAACCTCGTTGGGTGTTGGTGTCACCCCTGGGGGGTGGGATCTGGACCATAAAGCAAAGAAGGGCCATTTCACTGTGCAAACACAGGGAGAAAAAGGCAAGAAATGCACAAAAAGGGCTGTGGGGCAGATTTTGGTTCAACTCCAACCCCTCCTGGCGCTCCTTGAAGGCAGAGAAGTTTTCTCAGGATCCTTCTCCCACTTCAACTTGATGTCTGGTGATTCAGACACTTCAGCAGAGGCAAGACCTGCATGTCCTGAGTGTCAAACTGTTCATTTGGCTGGCTGTGGGTCCTGGGGCAGGTCTCTGGTTGGTTGGAATCCAGGGAGCTTTTCCTGTGTCAAACCAGGTCAGAAGATCTTCACGTCCTCCAGGAGTTTATTGTGTTATTTTTAGGGAATCATGGAATGGTTTGGGTGGGAAGGGACATTTAAGATCATCTCATTCCACCCCCTGCCATGGGCAGGGACACCTCCCACTGTCCCAGGTTGCTCCAACCTGTCCTTGGATGGAACACCCATGGAATAACCTGTGCCAGGGCCTGCCCACCCTTCCAGGCAACAATCCCTTCCCAAAATCCCACCCAAATTCCCCCTCTGTCAGTCTGAACCCTTTCCCCTTGTCCTGTCACTCCAGTTCCTGATGATCAGCCCCTCTCCAGCTCTTCTGGACCCCCTTCAGGTCCTGGAAGTTGCTCTGATGTCTCCACACAACCTTTTTCTTCTATTTTCTTCCTATTTCTTTGTTATTTTATCCAATGGGATAATATTTTATGGGAACTTTTGCTCACAGAGGTGCCAGAAGATCACCTGGTGTTGAAACTGAAGCATCAGGAATGTCCTGATTTTTTCTGGGGGGGTGGGAAACCACCTTGTCCACTGAACCCTTTGGAGACAAGAAAATCCCAACCCTGGAAAAAAAAAAACTGAGGAAAAACCTCGAGGAAAAACCCTGAGGAAAAACCCTGAGGAAACCCCCCCCCCACTGCACACCTTGGAGATAAGACAATCCCAACCCTGGCAAAACCCTGAGGAAAAACCCAAGGAAAAGGCACTTTGGATCCATCAGTGAACAAACTTGATGATCTCAGAGGTCTTTTCCAACCCAATCGATTCTATGATTTTATGATAAACTCATCAACACCAGGAGCTTTGCAGGGTCACCAACTACAGTTTATTCAGGGGTTTTTGGGGTGATCAAAGCAAAATGATGCCAAGAAGGAAATGATGCCAAGGAGGAAACATCCCACACACCAAGAGGGACACGAGGAGCAGGAGGAGCACTTGAGATGGAGAACCACGTCCATCGCCGGGCAGCGACTTCAGCGCCCACCACAGGCCCTTGGGGGTGGAAGGCAGGAGGAGAAGGGAAGTTCTACACTCTCCAGGCAAAGGAAGAAGATCCACATCCATAAATATCACGTCCCACACGGGGTGGGCTTGGCTGGGTGGGCTCAGTTGCCTCCACAGCAGCCGCCGCTGCTGCCGCCGCCGCAGCAGCCGCCGTTGTTGTTGCTGCTGATGGTGTAGCAGGGCATGGGCATGCAGCAGGACATGGGCATGCAGCAGGACTGGACTGGCATGCAGCAGGACTGGGCTGGCATGCAGCAGGGGCTGCAGCACTGCATGGGAGAGCAGCACATGGGCCTCTTGCAGCCCTTGGGGCTGCTGACGCAGGTCACGGAGTAGCTGCTACCGCCGCCACAGCATCCGTAGCCCATCTTGGTGGTTGGGGTGGAGGCAAAGCTGGAAGGAAAACAGAGTTGGGGGGTTATTTTGAGGGCTGGTCTCAAAACCAAACTCTGGTTCTTAAACCGTTATCTGGTGCCAAAACCAGTCCCTGGTTCCAAACCCAATCTCTGGTCCCAAACCTGATCTCTGGTCCATAAACCAATCTCTGGTCTCAAAACAAGTCCCTGGTCCCAAACACAATCTCTTGTTCCAAAACTAGTCCCTAGTCCCCAAACCAGTCCCTGGTTCCAAACACAATCTCTGGTCCCAAACCCAGTATCTGGTTCCCAAACCAATCTCTGGTTCCAAACCCAATATCTGGTTCCAAACCTAAACTCTGGTTCCAAAACAATTATCTGGTTCCAAACCCGATCTCTGGTTTCAAACCTGATCTGTGGTCCCAAACCCAATCTCTGGTCCCAAACCTGATCTGTGGTCCCAAACCCAATCTCTGGTCCCCAAAACAATTTCTGGTTCCAAACCCAATGTCTGGTCTCAAAACCAGTCCCTGGTTCCAAACACAATCTTTGATCCCAAAACCAGTCCCTGGGACCAAACCCAAAATCTGGTCCCCAAACCAGTGTCTGGTCCCCAAACCAGTGTCTGGTCCCAAACCCAATCTCTGGTCCCAAACCCAGTGTCTGGTCCCAAACCAGTGTCTGGTCCCAAACCCAGTGTCTGGTCCCTAAACTAATCTCTGGGCCTGAACCTGGTCTCTGGTCCCCAAAACCAATGTCTGGTCCCAAACCCAATCTCTGGTCTGTAAACCAACCTCTGGTCTCAAAACCAGTCCCTGGTCCCAAACACAATCTCTGGTTCCAAACCCAATATCTGGTCCCAAACCTGGTCTCTGGTCTCAAACCCAATGTCTGGTCCCAAACCCAAACTCTGGTTCCAAAACAATTATCTGGTCCCAAACCCAATCTCTGGTTCCAAACCTGATCTCTGGTCCCAAACCCAATCTCTGGTCCCAAACCTGGTCTCTGGTCCCAAAACCAATTTCTGGTTCCAAACCCAATCTCTGGTCTGAAACCCAAACTCTGGTCCTAAACCAACCTCTGGTTCCAAACCCAATCTCTAGTCCCAGCTGATCACCCAGCTTGAAGCATTCTAAGCCCAAAGTTCATCCCAAACTGGCTGGGGAGGTCCTTGGTGTCCAGAATCCCAGCACGTGCCTTTAGCACGTTGTCCAGCACTGGTTCCATCAGAGAGGAACCATCCAGGTGGTGCCCAAAACCAATCTCTGGTCCCAAAACCAACCTGTGGTCCCAAACCTGATCTCTGGTGCCAAACACAATCTCTGATCTCAAAACCAGTCTCTGGTTCCAAACTCAACCTCAGGGTCCAAGCCCAATATCTGGTCCCAAAACCAGTCTCTGGTTCCAAACCCAAATTCTGGTTCCAAACATAATCTCTGGTTCCAAACCTGATCTCTGGTCCCAAACCTGATCTCTGGTCCCAAAACCAAACTGGTTCCAAACCAACCTCTTGTTTCAAGCCCAATCTCTGGTCCCAAAGCTGATCTCTTGTCCCCAAAACAATTTCTGGTTCCAAACCCAATATCTGGTCCCCAAACCCAATCTCTGGTCCCAAACCTGGTCTCTGGTCCCCAAAACCAATGTCTGGTCCCACAGCCAACCTCTGTCCCCAAACCAATCTCTGGTCCTAAACCTAATCTCTGGTTCCAAACCCAATCTCTGGTTCCAAACCTGATCTCTGGTCCCATACCTGGTCTCTGGTTCCAAACCTGGTCTCTGGTCCCCAAACCCAATCTCTGGTCCCAAACCCAGTCTCTGGTTCCAAACCCAATCTCTGGTCCCAAACCTGATCTCTGGTCCCAAACCAATCTCTGGTCCCCCAACCAATCTCTGGTCCCAAACCTGATCTCTGGTCCCAAACCAATCTCTGGTTCCAAACCCAATCTCTGGTCCAAACCCAATCTCTGGTTCCAAACCCAATCTCAGGTCCCCAAACCAATCTCAGGTCCCCAAATCTCCTCATCCCAAACCACTCAGCACCCCAAAACCCCTCAGAGAATCCACAGAAACCCAACAGAGCCCCAAAGTAAAGGCCAGCAGCAAACTCCAACTTACCCTGCTGAGCAGTGAGGACTGGAGAGGAGAGGTGGAGCTGAGTGAGTGAAGGACCCTCTGCTGGGGAGCCTTTTATACTCTCCAGAGCCTCCCCCATGGAAATGAGACATTCCTTGGCAATTCCCACCCCTGATGGATCACTCGGCACATCCTTCCCACGTGGCTTCCGGTATTCAATCTTTGCCTCTTTGCCTTTGCTCACCACCTCAATTTTGCCCCTTAATTAGTCGTTCAGATGATCAACAGATGCAAATTTCTTAATGAATTTGCATTAATGGCACCCGAGGCAGCTCTGAGGAGGCTCCACTTGCCAAGGAATGACCTCGGGAGACGCTCGGGGCCGCTGAAGGAGTGGGACAACCACGCCTGGAACTTGGAGGTGTCACCACTCAGGTGTCCCCTCTGGCCTTGGCTGGGATTTTTGGGGGTCATTGGTCAATGGGAATCTTTATTTTTCTACCTCTGTGGTCAGAGTTTAGGCTGAAGAGTTTCTCCTTTCTCAGTCCTGCTCTTGGGTGTCCCTTCAGGGTCCTCCTTCTCCTCCTCCCTACGTCTTATTTCTGTCATAAATGAAGATTTTCCTTCATTTCCATGCATGGAAGGGGTGGATTAAGCCTAAATTAAGGAGCTTTGAAAGCAGTAGTGGAGATGGAGATGGGAATTCCAATAAATCCCATTTTCTGAGATCATTCCTAAGCTTTGTGAGATGGAGGCAACTCGTGATAACCACACTGGAGTGTCTCACACTCTTTGGGACATTCTGGCCATGTGCAGAGCCACCTGAGGAGAGGAGGAAGGTGATGATGGTGTTGTCTTGTGATGAGAGGAGCCACCAATGAAAGCTGAGAGTGCCAGGGTGCTGAGGCAGCTCCTGCTCATGGCAAATCCCGTTCAGCAGACTCTGACTGTGGGGCTGATGTGGTGGCAGGTGATCCCTGGTGGCTGGGGCATGATGTGTGTCCCCAGGATGCCACCACGACCTCCTGTGACGTGGGGTGTCCCTCTGGAATTGTCCCCAGGGGAGCACTGATTAGGTCACTCCATAATGGCCCAAAAATTGCCTGCAGGGAGGAACATCCTGCTTGTGTAAACCCTCAAACATCTGCCCAGAGCAAGTCACTCATCACGTTTCCATCGGGATTTGTTGTTGCTGTGTTGGCCAAGAGGGTCCCAATCACCAGAGAAATAATAAATCTACAATCATGGGAATACAGAATGGGTTGGGTTGGAAGAGACCTCTAGAAATCATCTAATCCAACACTCCTGAATGGGCAGGGACACCTCCCACTGTCCCAGGTTGCTCCAAGCTGGCCTTGGACACTCCCAGGGATGGGACAGCCCATCCAGTCCCACCCCCTGCCATGGGCAGGAACACCTTCTGCTATCCCAGGGTGGTCCAACCTGGCCTTGGGCACTGCCAGGGCTGGGGCAGCCACAGCTTCTCTGCCCAACCTGTGCCAGGGCCTGCCCACCCTCCCAAGGAGGAATTCCTTCCCTATATCCAGCCTAACCCAGCACATGGAATGTGGAATTGTTTGGGTTGGAAGGAACATTAAAGATCATCCCATTCCACCCCCTGCCATGGGCAGGGACACCTCCCACTGTCCCAGGTTGCTCCAGCCTGGCCTTGGACACTTCCAGGGATGGGACATCCATGGAATAACCTGTGCCAGGGCCTCATCACATTCACAGGGAAGGATTTATCCCTGATATCCCATCTGACCCAGCACCTGGAATGGTTGAAGGGAGCTTGAAGCTCATCCAGACCTTGCCCTGGGACATGTCCCACTATCCCAGGTTGCTCCAACCTGACCTTGGGCACTTCCAGGGATGGGACATCCATGGAATAACCTGTGCCAGGGCCTGCCCACCCTCCCAGGAAGGAATTCCTTCCCAATATCCCATCTAACCCTGTCCTCTGTGAGTTTGAACCCATCCCCTTGTCCTGTCCCTCCAGGCCCTTGGGAATTGTCTCTCCCCAGGTTTTCTGGAGCCCCTTCAGGTCCTGGAAAGCCACAGCTGGGTCCCCCCCAAAGCTTCTCCTCTCCAGGTTGGACAATCCCAACTCTGTGTTTTCACCAGCTTTAAGTCATGGAATCCTGGAATGGTTTGGGTTGGAAGGAACATTAAAGATCATCCCATTCCACCCCTTGCCATGGGCAGGGACACCTCCCACTGTCCCAGGTGGCTCCAGCCTGGCCTTGGACACTCCCAGGGATGGGCAATCCATGGAATAACCTGTGCCAGGACCTGCCCACCCTCCCAGGGAGGAATTCCTTCCCAATATCCCATCTAACCCTGCCCTCTGCAGTGGGAACCCATCCCCCTTGTCCTGTCACTCCAGTCCCTTGTCCAAAGTCCTTCTCCATCTTTCTTGGAGCCCCTTTATGGTCTGGGAGGGGCTCTGAGGTCTCCCTGGAGCCTTCTCTTCTCCAGGCCAAACCACCCCAACACTGCCTCCATTTATGGCATTTTTCCTGCTGTTAAATGTCATTTAATGTCCAGTTGGATCAGAAACAAGATCTCCATTAAGTCCCTTTACAGGCCATGCCCTGTTGGGCGATGTCTTTGTGAACTTCCCTGCTGGTTCCATGAGTTGGACCTGCAGGACCTTCGTGAACGAGGCAGGATCTGGCCCTGCAGCTTTTCCAGGTTGGATGGAGCTCTGAAGGTGGAAGATGTCCCTGCCCAAGGCAGGGGGTGGAGTTGGATGATCTTTAAGGTCTCTTCCAACCCAAACAACTCCATCATTCCACGATGTCATGAATATTCCCAAGATTTCCTCAGCCAATCAACTTCTCCTCTAGCATGTTCTGGTATAAAATATCCTCCTGCCAGTGCATTGAATCTGATTTACCCCTCACCAAACCCCTCCTGAGAAATGTTTTAAACAGGTGGAGAAGATGATTTGGATGCAAACTGAGGAAACAATCAAGGCAGTGCTCGAGGCACCTTCCCCAGACATGCAATTCAGGGCTGAGTCCTGCATTTTAATAGCAAAGAAAGTCCCAGCCAGCCAGGAAAGGTGTGGTTGACTCATGGATCTGCTATTTTAGGAATGAAGTTTTCAAGCTGTGTGTTGGGCTCTGGGTTTCAATCCAGCTCTGGGAGTCCAGGAGGAAACTCTCTGCTCTCTACAAACAAATCAAGGTGCTTTCTGGGCTCTTCTCTTTGGAAGATGGAAGTGGAAGAAGATGTGTCTGTGCTCAGTGAGTAGTAAATTCCTCTCAGGACCTGCTGAGATGCCCCTTCCAAGAGCAGGGATGAGTTTCCAGACACCTCATTGGGGTCTGCAACTTCCTCATGAGGGGCATCAATGATCTCTGAGCTCTGGTGAGCAGGGGCAGGACCTGAGGGAATGGCTGGAGCTGTGTCAGGGGAGGGTTGGTTGGATCTCAGGGAAAGGTTCTTCCCCCAAAGGGTGGTGGGCACTGACCAGGCTCCCCAGGGGTCTTCCCAACCCCAAACCTGCCAGAACTTCAGGAGCATTTGGATAACACTCTCAGGGACAGGGTGGGATTTTGAAGTGTCCTGTGCAGGGCCAAGAGTTGGACTTCATGGTCCTTGTGGGTCTCTTCCAGCTCAGGTTATTCCAGGACTTTCTGACTTATGGAGTGGTGGAATTATTGGCCCGACCAGACGATGCCTTTTGAGGTTTAACCACCTTAACCTTTAAGTTTTGTAGCAAATAAACTGTGGGAGATGGTCAGAAAGTGAAAGAAGGGACCTCAGAATCATGGAATGCTTTGGGTGGGGCCATTGGTGATCCTGTTCCACCCCTTCCATGGGCAGGGGCACCTCCCACCAGCCCTGGCCTTGGGCACTCCCAGGGTTGGAGCAGCCACATCTTCTCTGGCCAACCCATTCCAGCTGCTCAGGTTGCTCTGCCTGTTGCCTTCAGGCATGACCCAGTTAGTGCCAACCAACTGGGCAGCTCTTTGTTGCCTGAATGTTCTGCTGTGCCCCTGGAGCTCCTCTGCACCCAAAGGCACAGATGGCACCGGAACAACCGGATAAACTCTGGGCAAAGTGATGGAAGAACGACCAAAGAGCAGATGCTGCGTTTTGCTTAATGCTCAGTTTTATTGTCTACGAGTCAAGAGAGGACATGAAGAACAGTCACATCAACAGCAAAGGTTTCCCAAGTCCCAAACACCAAGAAGAGAATTAACACCCCACTAACATCTAATGGCTCTTTGCCTCATACAGGGGATGATAAAGTCAAGTGTGTTGAAGATACTCCACAGAGCCCGAGATCAGCTCAGTTGGTCAAAACTTGGCTTTAATAAAGCCAAGGTCAAGGGTTCAACCCCCTGTATGAGCCACTGACTTAAGAGTTGGACTCGATGATCCTTGGGGGTCCTTCCAACTCAGAATAGTCTGTGAAGAACAGAAAGAAGCAGCAGAAGAAAGAAGAAGAAATAAAATCACTACGTGTTGGCTCCATCCTGACGAGAACCAGAAGCAAACGAGAAGGTTTTCACCTCCTGGTGGCACAGCAGAGGTGGAGCTGGCAGAGGGTGCTTTACCACCCAGGGGTGGCTCAGCAGCACTTCTTGATGCTGGCACAGCACTGCTGGATGGGGATGCAGGGCACACAGCACTTCCTGACCGGGGTGCAACAAACCACCACGGGCTTCTTCTTCACCACGTAGGAACAGCAGGGCCCGCAGGGGCAGCAGCAGGGCCGGGGGGCACAGCACACCGACTTCTGGCACACCTTGGTGGAGCACACGGTCTGCTGGCACGGGTCACAGCACACAGACTGGCACGGGTTGCAGCACACAGACTGCTGGCAGGGGTCACAGCACACAGACTGGCACGGGTCGCAGCAGACAGACTGGCACGGGTCAGAGCAGGGCTTCTGGCAGGGGTCACAGCACACAGACTGGCACGGGTCACAGCACACAGACTGGCACGGGTCACAGCAGACAGACTGGCACGGGTCACAGCACACGCTCTTCTGGCACGGGTCACAGCACACAGACTGCTGGCATGGATCACAGCAGGGCTTCTGGCACGGGTCACAGCACACAGACTGGCATGGGTCACAGCAGGGCTTCTGGCACGGGTCACAGCACACAGACTGGCATGGATCACAACAAGGCTTCTGGCACGGGTCACAACACACGGTCTGGCACGGGTCACAGCAGGGCTTCTGGCACGGGTCACAGCAGACAGACTGGCATGGATCACAACAAGGCTTCTGGCACGGGTCACAGCAGACAGACTGGCATGGATCACAGCAGGGCTTCTGGCACGGGTCACAACACACAGACTGGCACGGGTCACAGCAGGGCTTCTGGCATGGGTCACAACACACAGTCTGGCACGGGTCACAGCAGGGCTTCTGGCACGGGT
>JAWWLY010000070.1:3554021-3567522 GCA_035041215.1 Gymnopithys bicolor
AGGCTGGAAAAGCCCTCCAAGGTCACAGAGTCCACCCTGTGCCCCATCCCCACCTTGTCACTCAGTGCCACCTCCAGGTGTTCCTTGGACACCTCCAGGGGTGGGAACTCCACCCCCTCCCTGGGCAGCCCCTTCCAAGGCCTCCCCACCCTTTCCACAAAGAAATTCCTCCTCTTGTCCCCTGGCACAGCCTGAGTGTCCTCAGTTGCCCCGAGATTTGCAAAGCTTCAAGAAGGGAGGACGGGATGTCATTGTCCACTTTGGGCATCAGCTGCTGCTATTGGGTCATCCCCAACCCCAGCTCTTCTGAACTGAGCCTGGTGGGCCTGGTCAGGTCTCGCATCAGCCCCACAGATGTGGCCATTGGGTGGTGGCACCTCAGAGGACGTGGAGCCACGAGCTGGGGTGGCACAAGCACCAAAGGGGGGGTGAGTTCTGTGCTCTTTGGGCACTTTGGGCCCTTCTGTTCCTCTGTCATGGAAAATGAAGGTACAAACTCTGGAACAATAAACTGGGTGAGTTTAGAACTTCATCTCCAGCAGAGCACTCCCAAACACATCATTTCCTCTACAGAGAGGAGGGAAACATCTCATCACATGGACTTCTCCTTCCAAGCCCATGAGATGTGGTTGATAGTACATGAAATAAACAAACTTCCCCCCAAAAGACAGTCTAGAGTTGTTATAACATTTATTAGATATCAAAAATGCCTTTGGAGAAGCAGCAGGACCTTGTCAAAGGCCTCCCAACACCAGCAGCAGGTACACCCTGGAGTTCTCAACACAGGGATGGAGCATCCAGGGAAGAGGAGAGGACACAAGGGAAGGATCAGCCCGTCAGAGACAGGTCTGGGGGTACAAAGGTGCCATGGCAGGGGCTCAGCTGGTCCTGCTGAAGCTGTCCATGGATGTTACTTCTTCTGGCTGGGGGGGTAGCAGCAGCTCTGCTTGGTCTGGTGGGACACGATACTGGGGATGACAATGGGGCACTTCTGCTGGGAGGACTGGGAGGACCCTCCGCTGCCACCTCCGGAGCTGATGATGATGGTCTGGCCTGAGGAACCACCACCACATCCTCCTCCCATCCCGTAGCTGGATCCACCACTACAACATCCAGAGGATCCTCCACTGCCTCCCCCTACAATGATGCTCTTTGATCCTGAAGATCCACCACTGTATCCTCCTCCCATCCCATAGCCTGAGGATCCTCCACCACAGTATCCAGAGGATCCTCCACTGCCTCCCCCTACAATGATGGTCTTTGACCCTGAAGATCCACCACCATAACCACCACCATATCCTCCTCCCATCCCATAGCTGGATCCTCCACCACAGTATCCAGAGGATCCTCCACCACAGTATCCAGAGGATCCTCCACCACCTCCACCTACAATGATGGTCTTTGACCCTGAAGAACCACCATAACCACCACCGTATCCTCCTCCCATCCCATAGCTGGATCCACCACTACAACATCCATAGGAACCTCCACTGCCTCCCCCTACAATGATGCTCTTTGACCCTGAAGAACCACCACTGTATCCTCCTCCCATGCTGTAGCCACCACTGGATCCTCCACCACAGTATCCAGAGGATCCTCCACTGCCTCCCCCTACAATGATGCTCTTTGACCCTGAAGAACCACCACCATAACCACCACCACATCCTCCTCCCATCCCGTAGCTGGATCCACCACTGCAGCATCCAGAGGAACCTCCACTACCTCCTCCTCCAATTATGACCTTGGTTCCTGAAGATCCACCACTGTATCCACCTCCCATCCCATATCCTGAAGACCCTCCACTGCAACATCCAGAGGAACCTCCACCACTACTTCCCCCTCCAATTATGACCTTGGTTCCTGAAGATCCACCACTGTATCCTCCTCCCATCCCATAGCCTGAGGACCCCCCAGTGCAGCATCCAGAGGAACCTCCACTACCTCCACCTACAATGATGCTCTTCGATCCTGAAGAACCACTGCTATAACCACCACCGTATCCTCCTCCCATCCCATAGCTGGATCCACCACTACAACATCCAGAGGAACCTCCACTGCCTCCTCCTCCAATGATGATCTTGCCTCCTGAAGATCCACCACCACATCCTCCTCCCATGCCGTAGCTGGAGGAGCCTCCACTGCAGCAGGATCCTCCACCACCTCCAGAGCTGATGATGACCTTGCCTGAGCTGCCCCCACAGCAGGAGGAGCCCATGGACTGGTAGCTGGAGGAGCTGCCCCCATGGCAGGAGGAGCCCCCACTGTGGCATCCACTGGATTGGGAGGACATCCCATGGCAGCCTCCGGAGCTTTGTCTGGAGCACATCTTTGAGCTGTGACCCTGCAAGAAATGGTGTTGTCAGAAAGGAGAACTTTGGAGGTGCAGCTGAGCCTTCACAGCTGACAAAAAAAATTGGAAGAGTAGCCAGAAAATGCCCCTTTTGCCCCATTTCTGGAGCTTTAAACTCCCTCACCCTTGGGAGGCACCAAGACCTGGCATGAGAAGGCTCCCAGGGAGTGCCCTGCAGGTCACAACAGTTACAGGAGAACTCTGTGTGCTGGAAGATCATGAACAATGCCAGGGATGTTCACACATGCTCTGACACGCCCTGAGCCGTCAGCCTCGAACATTCAGCCCTGCTGGAGACCCTTCTGGCCACCTAAAACTCACAGCAGCTGGAAATTCAGCCCTCAGAGCATCATCTGTGACTCCCTCTGCTGAGGAAGGTGGTTCTGTTGGCACATCAAACTGGTTTTTGGAGCCACCACCTTTCAAAGAATGCTCAAAGATCAGCTGGTGGAGTTCTCATTCAAAGAACACTCAAAGACCAACTGGTGGAGTTCCCCCATTCAAACAACACCCAAAGATCAACTGGTGGAGTTCCCCATTTGAAGAACACTCAAAGACCAACTGGTGAGGTTCCCTCATTCAAAGAACACTCGAAGTGATGAAGTTCCTCTCACTCAAAGAGCACTCAAAGACCAACTGGTGGAGTTCCCCTCATTCAAACAACACTCAAAGTGATGGAGTTCCCCTCATTCAAACATCACACAAAGACCAACTGGTGGGGTTCCCTCATCCAAAGAACACTCAAAGATCAGCTTGTTGGGATTCCCCCCTTCAAGGAACACTCAAAGACCAACTGGTGGAGTTCCCCCATTCAAAGAACACTCAAAGACCAACTGGTGGAGTTCCCCATTCAAAGAACACTCAAAGACCAACTGGTGGGGTTCCCCCATTCAAAGAACACTCAAAGACCAACTGGTGGGGTTCTCATTCAAAGAACACTCAAAGACCAACTGGTGAAATTCCCTCATTCAAAGAACACTCAAAGACCAACTGGTGAGATTCCCTCATTGAAGGAACACTCAAAGACCAACTGGTGGGGTTCTCAATCAAAGAACACTCAAAGACCAACTGGTGAGGTTCCCTCATTCAAAGAACACTCAAAGACCAACCAGAGGAGGGACCTCCCTGCTCTGGGGCTCCAAAATTTCCCTCTCAACGGCCTTACCTTCAGTGGAAGTGGGACCCGTGTGATGCTCAGTGGCTGTGGATGAGGAGCCTTGGCATGGGTGAGCTTTTATGTCGTGTGCCTCGCGCTCCCGAGGGAAGTGAGACACCCTGAGGAATGCTGAGAGGTTTATTTACAGAACTTGGCTCTGGTTGCCTCCTTCCTTGACTCACTTGGAACACGGAGGTGATGGGAGGGAGATGCACCAACCACGTTTCTGCAGATTGGTTTATAATTCTAATTAATGATTCGCTTCCGGGAGCCTTGCTCGGAAATGTTGGGGTCAAACGGCTTCTTGGGGTCTCCTGTAAGGGGATCCCTCATGTGTTTCTGAGGAGCTGCAGCTTCTTGGGTGCTCAGCAGACAGTGGAGACAGAGGAGATGCCGAGGGGTGAAGACTGGAGTGAGTTTGGGCCAGGGAGAGATGGAAGGATGAGGGTAAAGGGTGTGCCAGAGCAGAGCCCCAGGGAATTTTGGGGAAGGAAGGAGGGTGTCCTCAAGGACTGGTGAGATGGAGAGCTGGGTGGGGAGCAGGACTATGTCCAGTATGTCCTTTCATACTGGGAAAGGCTCAGCAGGCCAGAGGTGCCACCTCAGATGGGGTGCACTCCTTTGGAGCAGCTCAGCCCAGACCCATTTAGGAAGATCCTGTGTGAGTGAGAGACAGGGAGGACATTTCCCCTCATCCCAAGGTGGAAGCTGCTGTAGGATTGAGCAGAGAGGTCTGTGCTATCTCCATCTCCCAGAGGTCCCAATCTCCAGGCTGGAGTGGGGAAAGTCTTGAAATCCTTCTACTTGCAAAGGTGCCTTTGAAGGCCATCAAGCCCCTACCCTTGAACTCTTCAATATTAACCATTTCCTCTGCCTCAAGAGGACCTGTTTGATGAGGATCTTCACTGACCAACCAGCTGGGGAGTCACCCAGATGTTTTCCTTGCTGGAGAGTGACAGTTTGTCAGCAGAGCTGTCCCAGCACTGGCTGGTGTGTTGTGCAGCTCCATCCTGCCACTTCGTCACGCGTGTTTGGAGACTGACACCACATCCACCCTCCTGGGACACTGAGTAGACAAGGACTAATAGGGGGTTTTAGCTCTGAGTGTTCCTGCCAGCAGCAGCAGGTTCCAGCCCTGTCACCACGAACGTGATTGTGGGAATGCCCACGATGCCATGGGCATGGGGACAGGACCATCAGTGCCAGGAACATGCACAGAGGGGGCTTCTTTCATTGTGCTTTGGGCTCCTTCCAGCCCCAAGAGCCTTATCTGTGCTCTCATCACCAAATCCAAGGTGGCACCACAGTTTTGGCTCTCAGCTGAGTGTGGGTGTTGCACTGCTGAGGATCTCAACATCTTGATGATCTCTTTGTGCATCCAACGTGTAGGGACTTGCTCAGAGGGACAGCCAAGATGAGCAGCTCATCAGCACCAAGGGACAGCCAGGATTTAACACCTGATCAGCACCAAGGGACAGGCAGGATGAGCAGCTCATCAGCACCAAGGGACAGGCAGGATGAGCAGATCATCAGCACCAAGGGACAGCCAAGGTCAGCAGCTCATCAGCACCAAGGGACAATCAGGATGAGCAGCTCATCAGCACCAAGGGATAGGGCAGGATCAGCAGCTCATCAGCACCAAGGGACACCCAGAATGAGCAGCTCATCAGCACAAAGGGTCACCCAGGATGAGCAGCTCATCAGCACAAAGGGTCACTCAGGATGAGCAGCTCATCAGCACCAAGGGTCACTCAGGATCAGCGGCTCATCAGCACCAAGGGACACTCAGGATGAGCAGCTCATCAGCACCAAGGGACACTCAGGATGAGCAGCTCATCAGCACAAAGGACACTCAGGATGAGCAGCTCATCAGCACCAAGGGACACTCAGGATGAGCAGCTCATCAACACCAAGGGTCACTCAGGATGAGCAGCTCATCAGCACCAAGGGTCACTCAGGATCAGCGGCTCATCAGCACCAAGGGACACTCAGGATGAGCAGCTCATCAGCACCAAGGGACACTCAGGATGAGCAGCTCATCAGCACAAAGGACACTCAGGATCAGCAGTTCCTTGGGCTCCATAGTGTCAGCAAAGGCTGTGGAGGCTTTTGGAAGGGATGGCAAGAGGGACTCCTGCAAACCAGGGAGTTTGGAGACCCCAAGGCTGGACCCTGCAGGGACTGGAGACACTGAACCCGAAGCACATGGATTTGTTTGGCACCTGCTGGGGTGGAGGAAAAGAGTCCCTGGGAGCAAAGTTGTTGGAGGGGTTGGCACTGCCACAACCTCTGCCAGGCTGAAAGAGCAACTTTGATGCCTGTGTTGGGGAAGGGGAAGGGAGCAAAAGGTTTCATGGTAGAGGCTGCCCAGAATTTGGGCCACACTGCCTGTTCTGTGATGCTCTGCCTGGGCCCTGCCCTGCCCTGAAGTGCCATCACCCTCAGGATGGGCTGGCAGGTCATGCCACCCTTCAGTCTCATCACTGCAGTCACCTCACCTTGGGCACGTTGTCATGAGACAGGACAAGTCCTTGGCCAGATCCCACAGTCCCTTTTCCCAGCAGTTCCTTCATGGATGGTGATGCCCACACTGAGTGTGGGACTGGATGGAGGCACTTCTGGGGTGAGAAGAACTCCCCAGTTTTTCTCCAAATGGCAGGAGTTGGTCAGTCATGAACCCTCAAGAGTTTGAATGGCCAATGATCCTTTTTATTCCTCGTTTTGTTTCCTCCCCACCAGTTGTGTTTGTCAGATGGACAAAAACCCTCTTGCCTTCAAGTTTACTGGAGCCAAGACCAATCACACCTGTCCCAAAGAAGACTTTGGGCATCTTCTTTAAGGGCACTTTCCCACTTGGAGAGAAAAGCACAACCATGTCCTGGGAGGCATCCAAAGGAAGCAGATGAGGGGGGGGATTCTTCAGCTTTGGTGAGATCCCACCTGGAATATGGAGCCCAGTTCTGGTGCCCTCAACATAGAAAGGACATGGAGCTGTTGGAGCAAGTCCAGAGGGAGGCAGGAAGTTGATAAAGGGACTGGAGCTCCTCCCCTATGGAGACAGAGTGGGACAGTTGGGAATGTCCAGCCTGGAGAAGGTTGTTTGGAGATCTCAGAGCACCTTCCAGGACCTGAAGAGGCTACAGAGAAACTGGAGAGGGGCCGATCATCAGGAACTGGAGTGACAGGACAAGGGGAAAGGGTTCAGACTGACAAAAGGGGAATACAGGTTGGATACTGGGAAGCAATTCCTTCCTGTGAGGGTGGGCAGGCCCTGGCACAGGTTATTCCATGGCTGCCCCATCCCTGGAAGTGTCCAAGGCCAGGTTGGAGGAATCTGGGCTGGTTGAAGGTGCTCCTGCCCATGGCACGGGGTGGAATGGGATGATCTTCAAGGTCCCTTCCAACCCAAACCCTTCCATGGTTCTGTGATTTCATGCCTTGCTGCTGTCCACAACGTTGAGCATTTCCTGCCCTAATTAATGGCTTTATGAAAGTGTGTGGATAAAAATCCAACTGTGTTTCCACTGAGCCTCTTTGCACTGGGAGATCCTTGCAGGGAAAACTATCACCGAGGGTTTCTCTGGGATGGGAAAACTGAGGTGGAGCAACTTCTCAGGCCAAAGCTGGAAACCTTGGTGGACATTCTTTGCAAGAGGGACAAGGACCATCTTTTTCCACAAGATCTGGAGGCTGAGGAACACTTTGCTGTGGAATGGTTTGATTTTTTGGGGGGGTTGAAGTAAAGAGGGATGTGAGAAAGGATGAAAACAACCTCACACAACCAGGTCTGCCTGGACACAGAAATCTTTATTTCCCATCACACTCATGGGCTGGAAGAGCCACCTGGGAATTCACAGCTTGGGGATGTAGCACCGAGGGAACAGGGAAGGGGATGGGCTGGGAGGGGACAGCAGGCTGGGAAGGCAGAGATGGGCTGGTCCTGCTGGAGCTGGAGCTGCCCATGGATGTTACTTCTGCTGGCTGGGGGGGTAGCAGCAGCTCTGCTTGGTCTGGTGGGACACGATGCTGGGGATGACGATGGGGCACTTCTGCTGGGAGGACTGGGAGGACCCTCCGCCGCCACCTCCGGAGCTGATGATGATGGTCTGGCCCGAGGAGCCACCACTGGATCCTCCACTGCAGCATCCAGAGGATCCTCCACCACCTCCACCTCCCATGATGATCTTCCCTCCTGAAGATCCACCACCGTATCCTCCTCCCATCCCATAGCTGGACCCTCCACCGCAGCATCCGGAGGATCCTCCACCACCTCCACCTCCCATGATGATCTTGGCTCCTGAAGATCCACCACTGGATCCTCCACCGCAGCATCCAGATGAGCCTCCTCCTCCTCCTCCTCCACCAGAGCTAATAATGATCTTCTGGCCTGATCCCCCACTGCCCCCACTGTATCCTCCTCCCATGCCATAACCACCACCAGATCCTCCACCGCAGCATCCAGAGGATCCTCCACTACCTCCACCTGCAATGATGATCTTCCCTCCTGAAGACCCACCACTGGATCCCCCACTGCAACATCCAGAGGATCCTCCACCTCCCATTATGCTCTTTGAAGAACCACCACCATATCCTCCTCCCATGCCACCACCATATCCTCCTCCAATGCCACCACCATATCCTCCTCCCATGCCACCTCCAGATCCTCCACTACCTCCACCTGCAATGATAATCTTTGTACCTGAAGAGCCACCACTGGATCCTCCACCGCAGCATCCAGAGGATCCTCCACCTCCCATTATACTCTTTGAAGAACCACCACCATATCCTCCTCCCATGCCACCACCGGATCCTCCACCACAGCATCCAGAAGAACCACCACTACCACCACCTCCAATGATGATCTTTGTTCCTGAAGATCCACCACTGGATCCTCCTCCCATGCCACCTCCGGATCCTCCACCACAACACCCAGATCCTCCACCTCCCATCATGCCCTTTGAAGATCCACCACCAGATCCTCCTCCCATGCCACCACCAGATCCTCCACCGCAGCATCCAGAGGATCCTCCACTACCTCCACCAGCAATGATGATCTTCCCTCCTGAAGACCCACCACTAGATCCTCCACCACAGCATCCAGAGGATCCTCCACCTCCCATTATGCCCTTGGAAGATCCACCACTGGATCCTCCACCGCAGCATCCAGAGGATCCTCCACTACCTCCACCTCCAATGATGATCTTTGTTCCTGAAGATCCACCACCGGATCCTCCTCCCATGCCACCACCAGAGCCTCCACCACAACATCCAGAGGATCCTCCACTACCTCCACCTCCCATCATGCTCTTTGATCCTGAGGAACCACCGCTGGATCCTCCACCACAGCACCCGGAGGAACCCCCACTGCTTCCCCCTCCGATGATGATCTTTGCTCCTGAAGATCCACCACTGGATCCTCCTCCACAACATCCAGAGGATCCTCCTCCACCTCCCATTATGCTCTTTGATCCTGAAGAGCCACCACTGGATCCTCCACCGCAGCATCCAGACGAGCCTCCTCCTCCTCCTCCTCCACCAGAGCTAATAATGATCTTCTGGCTCGATCCTCCACTGGATCCTCCACCGCAGCAGGACCCACCTCCTCCACCTCCTGAGCCCCCACAGCAGGAGGAGCCCTGGGACTGGTAGCTGGAGGAGCTGCCCCCATGGCAGCAGCAGCAGCAGCTGTGGCACCCACTGGACTGGGAGGACATCCCGTGGCAGCCTCCGGATCCTCTGGAGCACATCTCAGCAGTGACCCTGCAAGGAGCAGCTGTTTGCTCAAGGGCAGCCACCACCCTCAGGAGAACTTCCCACAGCCCATGTGCAGCCCAACAACCCTTTGGAATGTCCAGAATCATCATTTAAAGTCTTTGATCCCCAAAGTTGTTCCATCTCCATCTCAATTTGAGCAGCACAGGATGATCCTTCTGCTGCATCCCCAGGAGATCCAAACTCATCCTGCCCTTCCACCTCCACCCACCAGCCAGACTTCACCAAAGCTTTTCTATTCTGCAAGCAGCAAAGCAGGAGAAGAATCACTCCCTGGGGCAGGCCTGGACTTACCCTTCTCTCCTCCAAGCGTGTTCACCACAGAGCAAAGCCGAGCGAATGAAGCCCCAGGAGATCCACCAACGTTTATATCCCTTTTTCCAAGTGGGAAGTGAGGCATCCAAAGGAATGGTGATGGGTTTATTTACTGAGCAGTGGCCTCCTTCAGCCCACTTGGCCTGACTCACGGGATGAGGGCGATGCCTCTGCAGTGCATCATTTCCTCGGCTGCCTCCCGCTCTTGGTCCCACACGTGAGCTCCTCTCCCGAGGTGGAACTCCAAGGTAGGATGCTTGGACTTGGGTTAGGCCCTCTGCTCCAGCCAGGGGATGCTGCTGGACCAACAGCAGAACCCTGAGATCAGCTCAGTTGGTTAAAACTCGGTTGTAATAATGCCAAGGTCAAGGGTTCAATCCCCTCTGTGGGCCATGGACTTAAGGTTGGACTCGATGATCCTTGTGGGTCCTTCCAACTCAGGAGATTCTGTGAAACTCTATGAAAGGGGCAGTGGGAACTCATGTTTGATGTTCCAGACCAGATGGGGTTGTTGGGCTGTCCTGTGCCAGGAGTTGGACTTCAATGGTCCTTGGGGGTCCCTTCCAACTCAGGAGATTCTGTGAAACTCTGTGATAGGGGCAGTGGGAACTCATGTTTGATGTTACAGACCAGATGGGGTTGTTGGGCTGTCCTGTGGACTTCAATGATGCTTGTGGGTCCCTTCCAACTCAGAATAGTCTGTGAAAGGGGCTGAGGGAACTCTTTGATGTTACAGACCAGATGGGGTTGTTGGGGTGTCCTGTGCCAGGGGTTGGACTTTGATGATCCTTTGGGGTCCCTTCCAACTCAGAATAGTCTGTGAAAGGGGCTGAGGGAACTCTTTGATGTTACAGACCAGATGGGGTTGTTGGGGTGTCCTGTGCCAGGAGTTGGACTTTGATGATCTTTTGGGGTCCCTTCCAACTCAGGAAATTCTGTGTTTCTGTGAGGGCTTCACTGGGTGGGACTGGTGTATCTCCCATCCTGGTCTTCCCCACTGCACCAGCAAAGGGTTGACCATGACTTTGGTTTCATTCCACCACTATGGACAGTGCAGAGGTCGGGGAGGTTTTATGTCACCCCTGGGAGGAAGGGTGAGGTCCTTTTGGAAAGGAATTAAGTGCTGCAGGTAGAAGGTCCCAGATCCAACCTCCATCCTGTGACTCAGCACCTTGATGGATGTCGACCAACAGGAGGAATTCCTCCCTGTTTCTGAAGAAGCAACAGGATTTAGGAAAGGGCTGTTCTCCTGCTGTCCCCCTGAGAGCCTCTGAAATGTGGCTCCTGCTTTTCTTGCTCCTGGGCCATTTCTGGGTGTTGACAGGGGGGTCTGACACCACCTCCCCAAAGTGGAACCCCAGACTTGGTCTTGGCACTGTGTGGGCGACCTCACTGTGCAGTGCCCAGTCATTGGTGGTTTAGCACCCTGTGATTTCCCAGGATAAAATCCTGGGCATCTCAGCTGGAGAAGCTCATCTGGATGTGGTTTGAGGTTGGTTGTGTCCCTGAGGTCCCCCAAGAGGGGCAGAGGGTAGAGGGACAGGTAAAACATGGAGGAAAGTCAGTCCTGTCTCTCCTGGGCCACTTCCAGGTGTCCATCATTTGCCTCCCACAGAACAGCTGGGGATGAGAAGGTTTATTTTCCTTTCCCTGCTAATTGGCAGAATCAACCACATCAAAGAAATGCCTCCCCACAGGGAAACTCCCTCTGGAGACTCATCCCTGGGGATGTGTTTTAGCCCTGTGGGAAGGAGGAAATAAATCCCTGGTCATTCCAAAATGAGCATCCCAAGCCTTTGAAGGGCTTTGCTGAAGTGCTGCCCTTGCCTCTGGTTCCACTGGGGGTTCAGAACTGGAGAAAGGGTTGGAGAATCCCCTCATTTCTCTTCCATAGTACCAAGAGCTCCTGCACCACCACCTGTGGGGCCTCAGCTTCACTCCCACCTCTGACAGCACCTTGGTAGCGTTTTCTGCTGCTCTTTGTAGTAGAATTTTTGCATCTTCTTTCTCCCAAACCATTCAGAACATCCTTGGGCATCACAAGAGGTTTGGGTGAGGTGGAGACTCTTGCAATGATTAACTCTGTGGGACCACTTTTGGTGGGGAAAAATTGGGATCATCATCAGCAAGAGACACTAAAAGATGACCCAAGAATATTTAGTGAATCCCAAATCTCTTTTTCAGGTGGGGTTTCGGGTTCTTGGGCTTTATTGCACCAGCAGCAGCTCAGGGTAAGAACACAGTGATGGGAATGATGCAAATGATGGTGTAAAATCCAACCACTCACACGCTGGAACTCTCCAGAACCGCAACTTTTATTGTCTCGTGTAAACACCAGAAAACTGAGGCAGGTGACAAGAGGGACATGAAACAACCCTGGCTGGAAGTCGTGGATACACAACCCCAGGGGACAGAAAATTCCCAAGGGAAAGGAGGAAAGAGGGACACAAATATTCCTAAATTGAAGAGAGGAAGAAATGTGAGGCTTGTTGATCTCTGGGGCTTTCTTGGTGTGAGAGTCCACTCTGCAGCCTCTACTTGCGTTTGATCTGAGGTGGGAAAGAGATGGGCTGGGTCTGCTGCTGCATGGACATCCCCCCAGAGCTGGAGGAGCCACCTCCAGAACCGCCCCCGATGATGCAGATGGACCCCTGGCCTTGGTGGCCTGAGCCACCTCCTCCTCCTCCTCCACCACCTCCTCCAATGATGATGGGACCTTGTCCCTGGTGGCCTGAACCACATCCACCTCCTCCTCCACCACCTCCTCCTCCTCCTCCACTAATAATGATGGGACCTGGTCCCTGGTGGCCTCCACCACCTCCTCCTCCTCCACTTCCACCTCCAATGCAAATGGGACCTTGGCCCTGGTGGCCTCCACCACCACCTCCTCCTCCACCACCTCCTCCTCCACTGATGATGATGGGACCTTGTCCCTGGTGGCCTCCACCACCTCCTCCTCCTCCACTTCCACCTCCAATGCAGATGGGACCTTGGCCCTGGTGGCCTCCACCACCACCACCTCCTCCACCACCTCCTCCTCCTCCACTAATAATGATGGGACCTGGTCCCTGGTGACCTCCACCACATCCACCTCCTCCTCCACCTCCTCCTCCTCCTCCTCAACCTTATCTTCCTCCTCCTCCTCCTCCTCGCAGGTGATGAAGGCCATCAACGAGGGTTTCCGCCTGCCCGCGCCCCTGGACTGCCCCTCTGCCATCTACCAGCTGATGATGCAGTGCTGGCAGCAGGAGCGGGGACGGCGCCCCAAGTTCGCCGACATCGTCAGCATCCTGGACAAGCTGATCCGAGCGCCGGAGGCACTGAAGGCACTCGCGGACTTCGACCCACGGTGAGGGTGGGGGGAGCTCTAGGGTGGGATGGGGTGGGATGGGATGGGATGGGATGGGATGGGATGGGATGGGATGGCAGGAAAGGGGGGACACAGCACAGAGAGGCTGTGGCTGTCCCAGCCCTGGGAGTGTCCCAGGCCAGGCTGGACAGGGCTTGGAGTGACCAACCTCGCTGGTTTTTGTGCTCTGAGCTGGGATGACCTGACCTGTTGCATCCCACGGGCTCTGCTTCATCCCAGAATTCATCCTTCCTCCGTGGAGGCAAAGCCCTTTGCTCAGAGATGGCATGGACATAACATGGTTGGGCAGGCCCTGGCACAGGGTGGGCAGAGCTGCTGTGGCTGCCCCATCCCTGGGAGTGTCCAAGGCCAGGCTGGACAAGGTTTGGAATACCTGGGACAGTGGGAGGTGTCCCTGCCCATGGAATGGGATGAGCTTTGAGGTCCCTCCAACCCAAACCATCCTGGGATTCTGTGACTTAAAGCAACTGGAAGAGGGAATTCCCTCCCAGGGCATGAGGAGATGGATGTTCCGATGGATCTGGAGAGAGGCAGGAGG
>JAWWLY010000070.1:3709517-3721418 GCA_035041215.1 Gymnopithys bicolor
TGAGTGTCCTCTTAAACACCTCCAGGGACAGAGAATCCACCAGGTCTTGATCCAACCCCACTGTGATCACCAGCCCACAAACTGATCCTGCCCTGGGACTGGGACACCCACGGGGACAAACTGGTCCCCACAGAGGGACAAACTGGTCCCTGCTCTGTGACTGGGACCCCCACAGGGTCAAACTGGTCCCTGCTCTGTGACTGGGACCCCCACTCAGACCCTGATGCCCTTTGCCAGCCCCTGATGCCCTGTCTGTCCCTGTGTGGCAGGAGGGAGCACACCCCTGGCACCGGGCGCGCCGCCCCTGCTGCTGACACAGAGCCCCGCGGCGCCCACGCTGGGCACGGTGGTGACACAGCCCCTGCTGCGCCCCGTGCAGATCATGCAGAATGCCAACCATGTGCCCACCCCGCCTGTGACCAGCCAGCCCATCTTCATCACCACCCAGGTGGGGACTTGGGAGCTGCTTGTCCTGGGCACCCAAAGGGATGTTGTGCCACAAACCAGGGTGGGGTTTGGGGGGTGACCTCGGGCAAGGCTGGTGGTTGGGCAGAGATGTGGGCAGCAGGAGGGCTTGGGAGGGAGAGGGTTTGGGAGAGGGTTTGGGAGGGAGAAAGTTCTTAATAGATTTTTGAAGGGAGAAGATTTGGAAGGGAGATTTTGGACTGGAGAAGATTTTTGAAGGGAAAAGCTTGGGAAGGGAGAGGATTTTTAATAGAAGATTTTTGAAGGGAGAAGATTTTTAGAGGGAGAAGATTTGGAAGGAAGGAGTTTTGGAAGGGAGAAGGGTTGTAATTAGGGAAGATTTTTGAAGGGAGAAAGTTCTGAAAGGGAGAAGGTTTTGCAGGGAAACAATTTCTGGGTGCTGAGGGAGGAGATGGGTGAAGGTTTTGTAGGATATTGCTCAGTATAAGGAAGGCACCTGAAGGTCCAGCTCATCTCTGGGTGGTATCACTGTGGGGCTGGATCATTTTTATTTCTTTATTGGGTTTTTAGGGGAGCAAATGTGGGTTGCAAGTGCCTTGTGTGTGCTCATGGTGCCCTTTGCCCCCAGGGCTTCCCCGTCAGGAACGTCAGGCCTGTCCAGAACACCATGAACCAGGTGGGGATTGTGCTCAATGTCCAGCAGGGCCAGACTGTGAGACCCATCACCCTCGTGCCAGGTAAGGGTTGGCACGGCCTCACCCACTGCCAAGCTCCTCTTTAGGCATCCAGGGCTTCAAAAGATTTTAAAAAATGCCATTTCCAGCCCATGTTCAGCTCTGTGGGAGGTGAAGTTTTAACAACACTCATTTCTGCGGCCACAAGACCCTGTGGTGGCACCTCAGAAGGACTAAACTCATGTCCACTGCCCACAAAATGGATCTCCAAGGCCTCAGATCCAAATTAATTTGGAACTGGAGGATCCAGGAGGGCCCATCCCTTCTGACCAGGACTGGGAGCCTCAGGGGAATTATTAAGAGATGGAAAATTTGCATAAATATTTATAAGTGGGATTAAAACAACCAAATCCTGAAACTTGAGCTCATGAACTGCTTGGGCTTTGGGGGAAATTCCACCTGAAAATAAGCTGGAAGTACAATCTGCTTCTGAATCCAGTTTGAGTCTACTGGGGAAGGGGAATGGGAACTCCCACTGGGAATTCTGGGAGCTCAGCAGTGCAGGGAGGTGGACTGTGCTCAGTTACTCCTGTGCAGGGAATGGACTGGGATTAATTGGGGTGGGAATGGGGTTGGATTGATTGATCTGGGAATGGGGTTGATTAGTTGATGTGGAAATGGGAATGGATTAGTTGGTCTGGGAATGGGATTGGATTAGTTGGTCTGGGAATGGGATTGGATTAGTTGGTCTGGGAATGGGGTTGCTTTACTGATCTAGGATGGGTTGTTTTTGTTCAACTAGGAATGGGATTGGATTAGTTGGTCTAAAAATGGATTGGGATTCGTTGGTCTGGCAAAAGGATTGGATTGCTTATCCAGGCCTGGGATGGGATTGGTTGATCTGGGACTAGGCTGGGATGGGCTGCCCCAGGCCCGGCTGCCCCCTGAGTGCCCCCTTGACTGTGTGTTTGCAGCCCCAGGTACCCAGTTTGTGAAACCCGCCGTGGGGGTGCCCCAGGTGTTCTCGCCCGTGGCGCAGGTGCGGGCGGGGCCGGCGCTGCCGGTGAGACCCAACACCAACACCTTCACCACGGTGATCCCGGCCACGCTGACCATCCGCAGCACCGGCCCGCCCGCGCCCGCCCCGCAGCCCAGTGAGTGCCAGCGGTGCCCACTGACCCGGGGAGGGGCACTGGGGGGGAAAAGGGGCCCAACTGACCCCCGGGGTGGGGGGCACTGGGGGGGAAAAAGGGCCCAACTGACCCCCGGGGTGGGGGGCACTGGGGGGGACAGGAGCACAACTGAGATAGGGGGTGAGGGGGGAAAGAGCCCAACTGCCACCCAGGGGTGAGGGGGGCACCAGAAGGGAAAGAGCCCAACTGCCCCTTGGGGGTGAGGGGGGACAGGACTTTCTCCCAATATCCAAGATATCCAACCTAAACCTCCCCTGGTGCAACCCAGGGCTGTTCCCTCCGGTCCTGCCACTGTTCCCTCCCTGGGAGCAAAATCCCACCTGGCTCCAACCTCCTGTCAAGGAGCCAGAAGGTCCCCCCTGAGCCTCCCCATTCCTGGTGGGACAATCCACGGCTCAGGAGCTCTGGTGAGGGTAGAAGAGCAAGGCCAAGGCTTAGCAGAGGGGTTGGGATTCCCACAGACCTCGCAGATCCCTGGCTGGAATTGTTGTCCTCCTTGCAGTGAGCATCGCCAGCTTTGTCACCGTGAAGAGGCCTGGGGTGACAGGGGAGAACAGCAACGAGGTGGCCAAGCTGGTGAACACCCTCAACACTGTCCCCTCCCTGGGCCAGAGCCCCGGGCCCCTCGTGGTGTCCAACAGCAGCCCTGGATCCCAGAGGTCCAGCGGGTCTGAGGCGTCCTCGGCGTCCTCGGCATCGACGGCGTCGCTCAAAGGTGAGAGAGAGACCCCCAAAACCTCCCAGAGGGGAGAGGGGGCAAAGCTGGGGGCACTGCATGGCATGGGGAGCCAGAGCTGGGGGTACTGCATGGCATGGGGAGCCAGAACTGGGGGTACTGCATGGCATGGGGAGCCAGAGCTGGGGGCACTGCATGGCATGGGGAGCCAGAACTGGGGGGCACTGCATGGCATGGGGAGCCAGAGCTGGGGGCACTGCATGGCATGGGGAGCCAGAACTGGATTAAGGGGCACTGCTTGGCATGGGGAGCCAGAAATTAAGGGACATTTCATGGCATTTGGATCCAAAAATTAAGGGACATTTCATGGCATTGGGAGCCAAAACTCGAGGGCCGTTTCATGCCATGTGTGTTCCAAGTGTGTTTCCCCAGCTGGAGGAGCAGCTGAGCCCTTGCTGTGTCTGCTGGCAAAGCACCCCAACATTCCCAACTGTGAGAATTCCCTGTTTTTCCCTCCCCTTGTGTCTCTCCTGCCACAGTCAGCTCGTCCCCCATCCCCACCTTCGACCTGCAGGACGGGGGCAGGAAGGTTTGCCCCAGGTGTGACGCCCAGTTCAGGGTCACCGAGGCTCTCAGGGGACACATGTGTGTGAGTAACACCCCGGGGCACCATTAATTACAACAATTAGTTGTATTAATCTGTCAGGAATAGTTTTGGAGGTACTTGGGGATTATTATTATTATTATTATTATTATTCTCATCATCGTCGTCTTCATCATTATCACCATTGTCATTATTATTTTATTTTTATTATTATTAATTTGTTGTTGTTATTATTATTGTTATTATTGTTATTATAGTTATTACTCCAAAAAGCAGCTCTCATTAAATTAGGGACTGCTGTGGTCAGGAGGAATGTAAGGGAATGTGGGAAGCCTTTGGAAGATTTTCCTCTCTGGAATTAGGCAGGAGCTCAGCTTTGTATCAAGAGCTGGATTTATTTTCTAATCCTGTATATCAGTAAATAATCAAAGCAGAAAATTGGGTATTGACCCTGCACAATTCTTTCCTGTTTTCTAGAATTCCTCTGTCTTAGTTTAATGCTTAATTATTTCTAGGTAGTTTTAATGTGTGGATTTAATTATTTCTAGATAGTTTAGTGTATGGGTTTAATTATTTCTAGATACAATTTAACGTGTAGGATTAATTCTTTTGAGACACAGTTTGGTGGGGAGGGGTCCCTCTTCCAAATCCCAGTTTAATGAGGGGGTTCCCTCTCCTCTCCCCAGTGCAGTGGGAGGTTCCCTCTCCCCTCCCCAGTTTATTGGGGGGTTCCCTCCCCCCATCCCCAGTTTAATGAGGGGGTTCCCTCTCCCATCCCTCTTTCCTGGTGGGTTTCCCTCTCCCCTCCCCAGTTTAGTGGGGGGTTCCCTCTCCCCTCCCCAGTTTAGTGGGGGGTTCCCTCTCCCCTGCCCAGTTTAGTGGGGGGGTTCCCCCTCTCCCCTGCCCAGTTTACCCAGCCTGACACCCCCTGTCCCTGTGCCCTCTCCCAGTACTGCTGCCCCGAGATGGTGGAGTTCCTGAAGAAGAGGAAATCCCTGGACTCTGAGCCCCCCCTGCAGCCCCCCAAGGCTCCATCCCCAGAGAAGCCCCCGCCCCCAGGGGCACCCCCAGCCCCGTGCCCGGCGCTGCCCACCCTGTCCCCCTGTGCCAAGGCCCCCGAGGGGGGCGAGGGGGGCACAGACTCTGCCCAGAGCAAGCTCATCATGCTGGTGGACGATTTCTACTACGGCCGGGACGGCGGCAAGGGCGCCCAGCTGCTGCCCTTCCCCAAGGTGCCCACCTCCTTCCGCTGCCCACACTGCACCAAGAGGCTCAAGAACAACATCAGGTGAGGGGGGCCACGGGCTGGGCGTGGAAGGGAGGGAAAGGGGCATCGAAATGGCACTGAAATGGCACCAAAATGGCACAAACAGCCACAAAACGGCACCAAACAGCACTGAAATGGCACCAAAATGGCACAAACAGCCACAAAACGACTCCCAGATGGCACCAAAATGGCACAAACAGCCACAAACCAGCTTGTAATTGTATACATTGTTACGTATTTATATATGTGTTTTTGCATTATTTAATATATATGTATCTATTTATTATGTATTTCATGGAGAACTTTGGGCTCAGGGGTGCCCAAATGGAGAGCTTTGGGTGCCCAGTCGGAATTTTGGGCCCAGAGGTGCCAATCAGAGAGTTTTGGGCCCGGAGGGGCAGGGTGGGTGATTCCTGTGCCTCCCCTGCAGGTTCATGAACCACATGAAGCACCACGTGGAGCTGGACCAGCAGAACGGCGAGGTGGACGTGCACACCATCTGCCAGCACTGCTACCGCCAGTTCAGCACCCCCTTCCAGCTGCAGTGCCACCTGGAGAACGTGCACAGCCCCTACGAGTCCACCAGTGAGCCCCTCCTGCTGCTCTTGGGCTGGGCTTGGGTCTGTGCTGGGCACAAAACTGGGCTGGTGTTTGAGCCTACAGAGTTCTGAGGGTGATACTGAGCCTCTTTTGCTGCCTTTGGGACCTGGGCTGGGTTTGAGTCTGTGTTAGAGCTGGTGTTTGAGCCTACAGAGAGTTAGGAGGGTCAGAGTGAGCCCCTTCTGCTGCTCTGGGACCTGGGCTGGGTTTATATCTTGGATTAATCACAAAACTGGACTTGTCTCAACAGAACTAGTTCTGGGGATGTCAGTGAGTCCCTTGGGCTGGGTTTATTTCTCCTGTTAATCACAAAACTGGGCTTTAATTTCTACCTTTGTGTTTAAGGAATCCTTCCCTATCTTACCACACAGCCTCAAGTCTCCTGGGTTTTTCCTGGTATTCCCAACCCTTGGATCTGCAGGAAGGATTGATCCTCCTTTTCCAACAATATTTCCCAATTTTTTAAGGTGTAGAATAACCACAATAACCCCCTTTCTCTCCTGCCTTGCCCCTTTGGGTGACCCAAGAGTGTTTTAAAACCTTCACTAATCATGACAAGGTGGAACTTTATTTATATCAGTACATTAAAATCTGATTTTAAATCACTTGAAATCCCTTCTTAGAACTGTCTACCCTTCCCTTCATTTTATATAACACCTTTTGTTGCCTTTTGGGAACTCTCAGGACACTTTTTCTTGCCCACCAACCTCAAACCCACTTTGCTTCAGGATCTGTCTTTTATTTTGCTTCCAATGACATTTGTGACCAAAAAAAAGTGTCATTTTTATATTTTTCCCCCCAATTTTAACCTCCTTCTCCCTTTTCTTTTGCAGCCAAGTGCAAGATCTGTGAGTGGGCGTTTGAGAGCGAGCCCATGTTCCTGCAGCACATGAAGGACACCCACAAGCCTGGGGAGATGCCCTACGTGTGCCAGGTGGGCACAGGGATGTGGGAGCTGCAACTCACTGCAGAAAAAGAGGAAATCTGGAGTTTTCCATCCCATTGTGGGCCTCAAAGTGCCCCTGGGGAGCCCCATTGCCTTTTTTTTGGAGCTCCACAAATTAAAAAACAGGGAAAGAAACTTCTAAACTGGGTTGTGTTAAACCACATTTTGCTCCAAATTCTGTGTTTCACAAAGGCCCTGAAGCAGCTGCTCCTCAGTCAATCCCAAATGCTTTACTCTCCCTTCCCAATTTTCCTTTTCCCACTTGGATTTGGAGCTTGAGTTGCCACTTTCTTGTATCAAAAAGTTCCTTCAAACTTTCCTCAAGAGTTCCTTGATTTGGCACCTCCCAGTTGGGATGAAGGGGCTCTGTAGGACCTGATCCCTCAACCAGGGGGTTGGATGATCCCTGTGGGACATCCCATGACTCTGAGGGTTCCTGGGGATGTTCTGCTGGGCTCTCCTGGTGCCCAGGGGCTCAGCTGTGCCCATCCCTTGGCACTGTGCCCATGCCTGGGGGTTGCCCCTCCTGCAGGTGTGCCAGTACCGCTCGTCCCTCTACTCCGAGGTGGACAGTCACTTCCGCATGATCCACGAGGACACTCGGCACCTGCTCTGCCCCTACTGCCTCAAGGTCTTCAAGAATGGCAATGCCTTCCAGCAGCACTTCATGAGGCACCAGGTACTGCAGGAGCCTCCAGTTTGGGGGAAAAAATGGGGCTTTTGGTACTGCAGGGGCTCCGCAGCAATCCAGGTTCCATCTCGGCATTCCCGGCCTTTGCCAGGGGTTGTGCCAGAGGATGGCACAGGTTGGTGTTGCTGAGCAGAGAAATGGGGTGGGGATTGGTCCACTGTGGGTTCCTCATCCCTGAGAGTGTCCAAGGCCAGGCTGGAGCCACCTGGGACAGAGGGAGGTGTCCCTGCCCAAGGTCTCAGTGATCTTGGAGGTCTCTTGCCACTCAAACCATTCCAGGATGGTTTAGCTGGGACTGTGGGGGTAAATCCTTCCCTGGGAGGGTGGGCAGGCCCTGGCACAGGTTATTCCATGGATTCCCCATCCCTGGCAGTGTCCAAGGACAGGGTGGAGACACCTGAATGTGTCCCTGCTCATGGCAGGGACCTTTAAGCTCCTTCCAACCCAAACCATTCCATGATTTTCTGCTCCTAAAAGAGCACCTTTTGCTGGCCATGCCCTGCTGAACCAGCTCTGGGTTCTGTGTTCCTTGGGGCTCAGTTGGGTTTGATTCTCCAGGTAATAAATAAGTCATTAACACCTCAGTTAATTTGGTAGCTCAGCTCTACATCTGCTGACCCCTGGCAGCACTTTTGGGTGGCAGGAGCTGAAGGAACTCCCAAAATTCAGGAATTCAGTGCTTTTTTTTTTTGGCCTGAAATGATTTGTCCCCAAACCCTTTGCTGCCTCCATGAGAGGCAAATTAAAAGCAGCTTGGAAGGAATGTTGCCCCAGGATTTGTTCCATGGCACTTCCCACTCTGGTGTCTCTGCAGAACTTGATGATTTTAATCCCAAACCCCTTCAATTTAAAACAAAACACCAAAGATTTGGGGCTTGGGCAGGAGGGACTTGAGCTGTTGGAGAAAAATTGGGCTGCCTTTGCTTTCAGAGAGGGCAAAGCTGGTTTTTTGGGATGTTTATTTTCTTTTTTTTTCCTTTAAAACCAAACTCTCCTGTTCCTCTAAAATAATTCTTTCCTTTGCTTTAGAAGAAGAGTGTTTATCACTGCAACAAGTGCAGGCTCCAGTTCCTCTTTGCCAAGGACAAAATCGAGCACAAGCTGCAGCACCACAAAACCTTCAGAAAGCCCAAACAGTTGGAAGGATTAAAACCTGGAACCAAGGTAAGAAATTCTGAATTTCCAACAGGGGTTTTTTGTGTGCTCTGGTTACCTCAGCAAACTCCTGGAGGGTTTTTGTGTTGGTGGGTTATGAAGTGTTGTAAAAATGAGGCTTGTTTTTACTCAAACCACCGTGGTTGGGATGTGCAATTAGTTAATTGGATAATTCAGAGGAGGAGGAAGGGAGAGAGAGGAGGTGACAGTGGCCTGGCAGAGGTTCAACTCACCTGGGAAGGGGCCTGGATGTGCTCCACAGTTTTTAGGGACAAACAGGCACTTCTGGGGCTCAAATCCTGTGCCCTCTTTGAAGCTTTTGCTGCCCTGGGGGGACCAGGTTGTGTCCTTGGAGCAGCTGAGCCTGGAGAGAATCCTGGGATGGGTTGGGAGGAACCTTAATTAAAGATCAGGGTCACCTTTCACTATCCCAGGTTGCTCCAAGCCCTGTCCAGCCTGGCCTTGGACATTCCCAGAGATGGAGCACCCATGGAATAACCTGTGCCAGGGCCTGCCCACCCTCCCAGGGAGGGATTTCTTCCCAATATCCAACCCAGATTTCTCCTCTGTCAGGCTGAACCCATTCCCTTTGTCCTGTCACTCCAGTTCCTGATGATCAGCCCCTCTCCAGCTTCCCTGGAGCCCCTTCAGGTCCTGGAAGGTGCTCTGAGGTCTCCACACAACCTTCTCCAGGGGAACATTCCCAGCTCTCCCAGCCTGGCTCCATAGGGAGGAGCTCCAGTCCCTTTATCAACTTTGTGGCCTCCTCTGGACTTGCTCCAACACTCCCATGTCCTTGTTATGTTGGAGGCACCAGAGCTGGACATTATTCCTACTGGGATCTCACCAGAGCAGAGCAGAGAGGGACAATCCCCTCCTTCACCTGCTCACATTTCTCTGGATCCAGCCCAGGGTTTGGTTGGATCCAGCCCAGGGTTTGGTTGGATCCAGCCCAGGATTTGGTTGCATCCAGCCCAGGGTTTGGTTGAATCCAGCCCAGGGTTTGGTTGGATCTGGGCTGCCAGTGCTCCCTGCTGGTTCACATGGGATTTCTCCTCACCCAACATCCCCAGTTCCATCTCCCACCCCAGAGCTGTGCCTGGGATTGCCCCACCTGGCACAGGACTTACCCTGGGCTTTGTTGGAACCTCTGGAGCTGTTCCCATGGCCCCTCTGGATCCATCCCTTCCCTCCAGGGCCTGACCCCACCACCTCCGTGTCCATCCCACTGTCCCCATCACCCACAAAGGTGCTCAGAGTTTCATTTCTTCCCTTCCTTTGGGTGTCTCTGCTCCCTACAGGTGACAATCAGGGCATCCAGGGGACAACCACGGACATTGCCAGTCTCCTCCAACGACATGTCCCAGGGGATGGGACAGGACACAGCTCTGTCATCCTCCTCAGACCCTCAGCCCATCCTGCTGTACCCACCAGGCCAGAGGAGCGTCCAGAAAAGAGCCGTCAAAAAAATGTCAGCACTCGGTTTTTTTGGCTGAATTTTCCATTTCCAGAATGTTTTGGAGGGGCTGTCGTGGGGTGTGTCAGTGCCATGGGGTGTGTCAGTGCCATGGGGTGGGGAGCACCTGATTTATTCCTGAGTTATTCCCAGAAAACCAAGATTGTGTTGGCAGAGCCCACTGAAACACAGGATTAGCTGGTGATGGGATTTCATCCACATCCAAGGGATTTCTGCCCACCCTGAAGGATCATGGAGTGGGTTTGGTGGGAAGGGACTTAAAGATCATCCAGACCATGGACAGGGACACCTCCCACAATCCCAGGTTGCTCCAAGTCCAGCCTGGCCTTGGGCACTTCCAGGGATGGGGCATCATGGAATAAATAACCTGTGCCAGGGATGAATTTCTTCCCAAGATCCCCCCTAAATTTCCCTGTTTCACTTGGAAGCCACTTCCCCATGTCCAGGCCCTTTCAAACAGTCCCCCCCCTATCCTCAGGATGATTATTTTTGTAATTTCTCCATTTCTTCCCCACTTCCAAGTGATTTCTGGGTAGTGGGAAACGTTTGCCCTGGGAGGATTTTGCAGCTTTTCCTTGCCATTAAACCCTCTTCTATCCCCCTGATGGTTGTAATTCCCAAAATTCCCTGCTGAGGAAGCTGTGCCTGCCCCTGCAGGAGTGTCCTGGGCAGACAGACGTGCCTGGAGTGCAGCTTTGAGATCCCAGATTTCCCCAACCACTTCCCGACCTACGTGCACTGCTCGTTGTGCCGCTACAGCACCTGCTGCTCCCGCGCCTACGCCAACCACATGATCAAGTGAGTGCTGGGCTGAGCCAGGGAGGCAGGGAATGCCAGCCTGGGGGGCACTGAGCCCAGGGAATGCCAGCCTGGGGGGCACTGAGCCCAGGGAATGCCAGCCTGGGGGGCACTGAGCCCAGGGAATGCCAGCTTGGAATGTGTTCTGTGCATCAGCACAAATGGAGGGAGTGAGGTGGGAAAACTCCAAACTTCTTGAGTGGGAAAATCTGAGTGGGAAAACTCTGAACTTCTGGGGCATCCCAAGCACATGATCAAGTGAGTGCTGGGATGCTCCAGGGAAAACAGGGCTCCAGGGAATTCCATCCTAGGAGTCACTGAATCCAGGGAATGCCCCCCTGGAATGTGTTCTGTGCATCAGCACAAATGGGGGGAGCGAGGTGGGAAAACCTGAGTGGGAGAACTCCAATCCTGCTATTTACTCTTAATTAAATTATTTCTTTTACCTTTATCTATAAATATTTATCTATTAAATACACTCAATTAAAAGACCCTAACTAAGTTATTTATTACCAAGTTTTTAAAAAGAAAAGGAAATACCCCCATTAGTAAAAGATCCCCCCATTATTATTACACCAACAGGGCAGGCCAATTAGCCCTAAATTTGCCATTTTTAATTACTTTTGTACAGGATTTTTTGCTATTTAGACACAGCTTTCCTCTCTCTGAGCACAGCCCAGCAGACAGACTGTGACTGGAGCAGGGGCTGGGTGTGGAAAGGTGTTTTTGCCAGGATTTTCCAGCTCTTTATCCCCAATAACTGAGCCTTTCTCACCTCTTTTCTCTTCCAGCAACCACGTCCCTCGCAAGAGCCCGAAATACTTGGCTTTGTTCAAAAACTACACTGCCTGGTACTGCCCAGCCCCCTTTGCCCCTCTTTTACCCCCATTTTAGCCCCTTGGGAGCCTCAGGAGCTGCTCCTGGTTTATCCCCCTGGAGAATAAACTGGTTTGTGGGTTGGGGGGCACAGAGTGGGCTGAGGGGTCACTTTGGGGTGTGGGCACTGCCCTCTGCCCTGGGGGCACTTGGGATTCTGTTGCTGGGGAGGGCATGGCCTGATTTAGAGCTCATGCCAACCTTGTTTATCTTTTCCCCCTTTTTTCTCCTCTTTCCCCCCGTTTTCCTCCCCTTTGTGCCCCCTTTCTCCCCCTCCTTTTCCCCCTTCCTCCCCTTTTTCCCCCCTTTCTCCCTTTTTCCTCCCATTCTCCACCCTTTCCCCCCCCTCTTTTCCCCTATTTTTTCCCCTATTTTTTCCCCTTTTGCTCCCCCTTCCTCCCCTTTCCTACCTTCCCTCCCTTTTCTCCCCTTCTCCCTTTTCCCCCCTTTTCTTCCCCTTTTTTCCTTCCTCTTTCTCCTTCCTCTTTTTTGTCTTCCCCCTTTTTCCTTCCCCCTTT
>JAWWLY010000070.1:3730090-3740588 GCA_035041215.1 Gymnopithys bicolor
CCCCCTCAGAGCCACCCCTGCTCTCCCCTCACGCCCCCGCCGCCCCGCGCTCACAGGGTTCGGGTCCCGGGCAGTGTCCCGGGGGTGGTCGCTGTCCCGGCAGCCCCGGGGATGTAGATCTGCCCCGGGGAGGGTCCCCCGGCCCAGAACGGCGGCGGCGCGGCCTCGGCCTCCATCTTAGTCACGGCGCCACTGCGCATGCGCAGCCGCGGGGTGCGCCGCGGCCGCCGTAGCGCGGGGGGCGCGGCCTGACCGCCATCTTGTGTGTGGCGCACCCTCCCCAAGATGGCGGCGCCCACACCGGGGGGGCGGCCACGTGGTCTCCGAGCGGGGCGAGGGGGCGTGGTCGGGGTGGGGCAAAGGCGTGGCTTTCCTGTGGTGTCCCGCCCAGGGGGCGTGGCGTAGGTTGGGGTGGACCAATGGGAGCGGAGGGGGCGTGGCCTGGGCGGAGGTAACAGGTTGCGGTGGCGGCGGGAGCGGCTGGAGGTGAGTGGGGGGGGGCAGAGGTGGGGGTCCCGATCCATGGATGGGGGTCCCGACACATGGATGGGGGTCCCGACCCATGGATGGGGGTCCCGACCTATGGATGGGGGTCCTGATCTATGGGATGGGGGTCTGACCCATGGGATGGGGGTCCTGATCCATAGGATGGGGGTCCTGACCCACGGCGTGGGGCTCTGGGACACCGGGAGGGATCATGGTCTGTGGCATAGGGGTCCTGACCCATGGAATGGGGGTCCTGACCCATGGGATGGGGGTCTGACCCATAGAGAGGGTTCCTGACCCATGAGATGGGGGTCCTGACCTATGGGGTAGGGGGCTGAAATATGGGATGGGGGGCTGAACTATGGGGAGGGATCCTGCCCCACGGCATGGGGGGCTGACCCACGAGGTGGGGGCCTGTTGATCCAGGAGAGGATCTTCACCCCACAGAGTGGATTTTGTCCTGGCCCACGGGCGGAGGTCCTGCCCCACAGGGGGTCCTGCCCCATGGCACTGCCCACTGGGGCTGTTGTCTCAGGGGTGTGCCCTGCCCCACAGCAGATCCTATAGGGCTGAGCCTCTCAGGGCTCTCCTTTCGTGCCCTATGGAGACCCTACAGGTGCTGCCTCATCCCTGTCCTTCCCCCTATAGCCCCTCTAGGGCCGGCCCAGCTGAGCCATCCCGGGCCACCTTTCCCTGTCCCTTCGTGTCCCTGTCCCTGTTCCCATCCCTGTCCCTGTCCCTGTTCCCATCCCTGTCCCTTTCCCTGCCCCTGTCCCCATCCCTCTCCCTGTCCCTCTCCCTGTCCCTCTCCCTGTCCCTGTCCCCATCCTTGTCCCTTTCCCTCTCCCTTCCACTCGGGATCTGCCTCCCCCTGCAGGAATTGTCCCCTCAGGTGCTCCCGGTTTTCAGGAAGGGGCTCCCCGCCATTCCCTCCCCTTGACGCAGCTGCATCCCAGGGGCAGGGCAGCTCCTTGGGGACCTGCGGGATCCCTCCTGGAATTGCGGGACCCTCTGGAATTCCTCCCAGCCGCTCCTGGAAAGCCGCGGCTCTGCCGTGCGGAGCTGCCCTACTTTGCCTCGCACCCGGGGCCGTATTTTTAGCAGCCTGTTTAAATAAGCTGGAAAAATGCAGGGCTCGGGATCCCTCGGGTGCCTCGGGAGTCCTTTGGGTGCCCCGCGGGACCCGCTCACGTGTCCCTGCCCCTCGCCACGAGCTCGGGAGGGTGTTTGCGGTTCGCTCCCACCAGCCCGACCAGTTGGACTGGTTTGGATGGAACTGGGTTCTCACCACCTGAGGAGGCTGGAGAGCCCCTCACCCTCCCCAGGATCATTTTGGGGTGGGGTTTGGGGGGTGACACCGCGGGGACCTGCGGGGCTGGGGCTGCTCCCCGTTATCCCCGCGGCATTTTCCGCCTGTAAATACATCCCGGGCATCAAAACAACTCCGGTTTCAAAGGAAACTGTAAACTGATCCGCTCGGTGCCAACCCGAGACTTGTGGTTTGGGGACAGCTCCGACCCCGACGCGGCTTTTGTTTGCCCTGGGAGCGGCTGGAACGGGATTTTCCAGTCTCTGGGTGGATCATTAACCCGAGGGCTCTGTGGCCGCTGGGCTGGAAGTGGAGGAATTCAGGAATTCGGCTCTTATCAGCTCCGTGGGAGCCCCAGGGGACATCACCTGCGAGATGACCCTTGTCCCAGATGGATGGCCCTGTCCCAACCCTTATCCCTCATGGATGGCCCTGTCCCAACCCTTATCCCTCATGGATGGCCCCCTCCCAGACCCTGTCCCTGTGGATATCGCTCTCCCAGCCCTTACCACTCTTGGATGTCCCTCTCCCAGCTGGATGTCCCTCTCCCCATGGCTGTCCCTGTCCCTCTCCCAGTCCCTCTCCCTGTTGAATGTCCCTCTTTCCATGGCTGTCCCTGTCCCTCTCCCAGTCCCTCTCCCCGTGTCTGTCCCTCTCCCGCCCCTGGCACGGTGCCACCCGCCCCTTGTCCCCCTGCTCCCTCTGTCCCCCTGCCCCGTGTGACGCGGGTGCGCCGGTTTCGGGTGGCTCCGACCCGGCTCACGTGGCTCTGGAGGAGGTGGCAGAGCAGGCAGAGCCAGTCGGTGCCGGGCAGGGCACGGCGGGCACTGCCTGTGCCCAAAATCCTGCCCTTTGGCCCTGTGGGCAAACAGGGAGGGCCGGGAGTGCTGGGCATAGGGTGGAAAACAGCCTGGAGTCAAACCAGCTGCTGTGGAAGTGGGTTGGGATAATCCAGCAGCTTTTCCTCTCGATGGAAACAGCCCAAACCACACCAGGAGCCAAAAACCAGCTGGATTTGGAAGCGGTTTGGGATAATCCAACTCCATATTAGGGTTGAGCAGCTCAGTTTGGACCAAGGTGGTGCCAAGATGGGGCAGAGCTTTGGGAAAACCTCAATGGGAACAGCCCAAACCACACCAGGAACCAAAAACCAGCTGGATTTGGAATTGGTTTGGGATAATCCAGCAGCTTTTGCTCCTCGTGCTCGGGTTCAGTGGCTCAGTTTGGATCAAGGTGGTGCCAAGATGGGGTAGATCTTTGGGAAAACCTTTGTGGCAACAGCCTGGATGGTGCCAGGAACCAAAACCAGCTGGATTTGGAAGTGGTTTGGGATAATCCAACCTCATGCTCAGGCTGAGTGACCCAGTTTGGATCAAGATGGGGCAGAGCTTTGGGAAAACCTTTGTGGAAACAGCCTGGATCGTGCCAGGAACCAAAACCAGCTGGATTTGGAGGTGGTTTGGGGTAATCCGACCCCATATTAGGGTTGAGCAGCTCAGTTTGGATCCAGACGGGGCAGAGCTTTGGGAAAACCTTTGTGGAAAGAGCCTGGATGGTGCCAGGAACCAAAAACCCGCTGGTGTGGAAGTGGTTTGGGCCAATCCAGCAGTTCGTGCTCCCCGTGCTGGGCTCTGGCTCCGACTCCACGCGGTCCAATTCCCTGCGGGAGCTGCGGGATGAGCCTGACCCGCTCCCGTCGCCCTTCCCAGCGCCTGGAAAGGAGCCGGGGCCGCTCCAGCCTTTTCCAGCGCCGCCTGCGAATTGCAAAACAACTTTCTGGGTTAAGTCGGCGCCACAAAGGGCTCATTGTGCGGCTCCGAGCGCTGCTGGCCCGGGGCCATCCCGGCCCTGCGATTCCAGAGGTGCTGGGCGGCCTCTGCCCCCCGTGCCCGGCACCCCCCGGTGCTCTGCCAACCCGTGCCAGGGCACCATCCAGGTGTTTTGTGGCGCGGGCGACAACCCGCAGCCTATTTTTAGCCACAATTCCCTGCCGCTTCCACGCTCCTTCCTTGTGGTTTGCGGTGCAATCCCCTCCCGGGGCTGTGTTTCCAAGCCTGCCTTGGGTGTTGCTTTCCCACGTAGGAATGTGATCCGGCTCCAGCGCTTTATCTGCGGGGCTGGAACCTTTCCAGGAGGAGGGTGGCATTCCTGGGAGATTACCAGCCGGGCCTGGCTCACCTGCTTCCCTCCCTGCTCCCCACAAAGCCAAGCCGAGCATCCCGAGCAAACCCTCTCCCTGCTTCCTCCTCTTGATCCTTCTCCCAGTCCTCTCCGGTGCCAGGTGGGATCGCGCTCAGTGCCACCCCCGCCCACATCCCACCCCCGTGGTTTTCCACCACCTGCTTCCCTCTCGTGCCAGCCTGGAGGTTGGCACAGAGTTTTGTCCCCCTGTGGCGAGGCTGGCACATCCTGGCAGCGGGATGGTGCTGTGCCAGCGCTCAGCATCCACCCAAAGGTGTCCCCGAGCCGGGCGCTGCACCCAGAGCTCGCCGTCCCCACCCACATCGCGGTGATTCCGGGCTGTGTCCCCGCCCGGGCCGGGGCTCGTCACCGCCCGCACTTTGGACACCGCCGGAGGGACGTGGAGAACCCCGAATTTGGTGCCAAAGCCTCTCCCCTGCCTTGCAGGTTGGTGCCCGTCCTGCTCCTGGCAGAGCCCGCGGGGACGGCGCCGATGGGATTTGGGGGTCGGGGGGTGAATTCCAGCGGGGTGGCGGTTCCTGAGCTCGTCAGTCCCGCACCGGGCAGAGAACGAGCTCAGGGGACAAGGACTCTGCTCCCGTGCCCTGTGCCGGCTCCAGGGATCCTTTACCTGCAGTTCTGGGACTCCAGGAACCCTTTACTTGCAGTTCTGGGGCTCCAGGGATCCTTCGCCTTCAATCCCTGAGTCTGGGGAGGGATTTGGGGGTCCCGACGGGCTCGTGGTGATTCCAGAGCGCGGAGGAGCCGCAGGAGCCGCCCCGGCCGAGTTCGGCAGGGGGGTGGTGGGTACCTGGCAGTGCCAGGGCCAGTGATCGTCCTTCCCGGCGCTGCCCCGGACCCGATTCCCTGGAAAACGCCGCATCCCAGGGCAGCTCCAGCCCCGTATCCGTGCCCGGGGTGGGCGCAGGAGGAGCCACGGGGGCGATGCAAGGACATGAGATGCCATCCCCGTGTCGCGATCCCGCTGCTCCATCCGCATCCGCATCCCCGCTCCCTCCCTGCTCTGCTGGGCGCCAGACCTGGGCTGAAAGCGCGTGGGTTTGGGGATGCTCAGGGCGTGTTTCAGCACCCACCGCCCGGCTCGGGGTGCCCGGGACACCCTGCGGGGTCTGCAGTGCCAGCGGAGCCCCGGGCACCTCCCGGTTTATTCGCGGCACAGGATTGAGCTGCCGGTGCTCGGGGTGGGGGAAACGCGAGGCCGGATTTGGGGCAGATTTAGGGCTGATTTGAGGCAGATTTAGGGCTGATTTGGGGCAGATTTAGGGCTGATTTGGGGCTTTCCCATGGCTTACCCCAGCGCTGTAGCGGAGCTCCCCCGCCGCGTCCTGCGCTCCTGCCGCTCTCCGTCTGTCCGGCATCGCCCCGGGACCGAGGGGGAGGGTCCCATCACGCTGTTCCCAATCTGTCACTGCTCATCTCTGTCCCCTCCCCACGGGACGAGGGGCCCGCCGGGCGCCGGGGGTGATGCTGAGGGGCCCCCGAGCTGCGGAAAACCGGGCTGCGGAAAACCGGGCAGGCGGCGGGAGCCGAGCGCGGTGCGGGAGCGCCGGCACCGCATCCCCTCCGCATCCCCCCGCAAGGGCAGGACGCGCCGCGGGGCCGCTCCGGTGAGGATGCTGCGGGTGCGGTGCGGGTGTTTCGCTGTCCCCAGTGTCCCCAGCGGTGTCCCCAGCGCCCCCCCCGCCGCGGGCAGCCGAGCGCTGCCGGGGCTGGCACAGCGATTCTTGTCGCCGTCCTGCCCTGGGGACGCCGCAGCGCTGGCACCGCGTGTCCTCTGGCTCCCGTCCCGCGGCGAAAGCGCTGCCGGCTCGGATTTTTGGACGCTGCCCACCCTCTCTCCGTGCCCCCAGGCCCGCGGAGCGCCGGCGATGGAGCGGCCGGCGGGGATGGAAAAGCAGAGCCCCGTGGATTACGGCGTCCAGATCCGCTTCATCAACGACCTGCAGGAGCCCCGCAAAGCGCCCAAGCCGCGGGGCAAGCCCGGCTCCTACGGCGTGGCCGTGCGGGTCCAGGGCATCGCCGGGCAGCCCTTCGTGGTCCTCAACAGCGGCGACAAAGGCGGCGACTCTTTTGGAGTGCAGATCAAGAGCGAGGGGTCCTACCCGACCCCTCCGCGGCTCTCCGGCTCCCTGAGCTCCGACTCGGACCTGCCCGAGAATCCCTACGCGGGGAGGCAGCGCCGGCACGGCTCGTACAGCACCTCGGACGAGGAGGCTCCGGGGGGCTCCCGGAGGGCCCCCCAAGCCGCGCCCCACGGGCGGGTGGCCGGCGAGGAGCTGCGAAGGACTCAGTCCCACGGGGACCTGCTCGGTGCCACCGCCGTGGAGGTGCCCGCGGCCGGCGGCATTCCCGGGATTCCGCAGCCCCGAGCCCTGGGCGGGGGGAAGAGCAGCAGCATGTTGAGCATCGGCCCGGAGGGCAGAGCCCGCGGCGCCAGGGTGGGCGGCAAAGACCCCTCCTCGGACACCGAGGTGGCCGCGGGGGACGTGGACACCAAACCGCTGTCCTCGGTGGATTCCCTGATCAGCAAGTTCGACGGGAAGGGGCAGCAGCGCGGAAGGGCCGCCAGGAGAGGCCGCGTCCCCTCGGCCGAGAGGAAGCGCTCGCAGAGCCTGGACGGCCGCGTGTCCCAGCGGGATGGCCCGGACACGCGTGGAACCCCCACACAATCCGCGGGGACAGCCCCGAGGGGACCCCCGGGGATGGAGGGCGGAGGGACGAGGAGCCAGCGCGGAATTGGGGCCGCGGAGGAGCAGAGCAAAGCCCGGGCAGAGCTGCAGGTGCGGGGGAGGCCAGACCCTGCGGGGGTCCCTTACCCGAGGGGTGTCCCCTCCCCAGGAGTGTCCCCTCCGGACCCTGCAGGGCTTCCTTACCCGAGGGGTGTCCCCTCCCCAGGAGTGTCCCCTCCGGACCCTGCAGGGCTCCCTTACCCAAGGGGTGTCCCCTCCCCAGGGGTGTCCCCTCTTGACAGGGGGACTTCTGTCCTGGCTGGAGCTGAGTTTTCCACCCCTTTCCACCCCTTTCCACCCCTTTCCATCCCTTTCTATCCCTTTCCACCCCTTTCCATCCCTTTCCATCCCTCCTGGCAGCTCAAATCCACGCCGGACCTGCTGCGGGATCAGCGGGAACTGGCCCAGCCCGGCGGCAGCGAACACCCCAAGGAGCTCATCTACAACATCCTGAAGGAGGGGTGAGACCCCAAAGTCCCCCCCAAATGTCCCCCTAAGTCCCCCTGCAGCCCCTTGGGTGCCCCATCACTCCCTGCCCCCTTCCCAAAGCCCCACTGGCTGGAGCTGGGGTATGTGTGGGGTGTGCTTTGGGAGGGGGGATGTTCCTGAGCTCAGGATTTTTTGGGAGTGGGATGAGCAGCAAAGCACTGGGGGCGGGGGGGTCTTTGCACCCCCCATTCTGTGCCCCCCAATTCCAAAGGCTTCCCAAAACCCAAATTCCACAGGAGCAGCGAAAGTGAAACCTCCCTGAGGAGGAAAACTGAGAAGCTGCTGGAGAAGGTGCAGGAGCTGGTGGTGAGTTGAGGCCATCCTGGTGCTGCTCCATCCCTGGGGGTCCCCCAGCCCCTCTGGGGGCTCCTGCCCCCCCAGCACTGTGTCCTGGCATCCCAGGGGTGGCATCCTGGTGGTTCTGGGGGGTCTCAACACTCCAAACCCACCGAGTGAACCCTGGGGGGGTCTCTCCAGGTGCCTGCCAAGGACTCGGCGTGTTCCCAACCCCAGCACAGGGAACTGGCCAGGAAGGTGGAGGAGCTGCAGGAGAAACTCGATGAGGAGACCAAGGTTAGGCCAAGCAGAAGGTCTGGGGGGCTTTGGAGGGGGTGTGGGGTCCAAGGTGAGGCCAAGCAGGTCTGAGGGGCTTTGGAGGGGGTGTGGGGGGTCCCAGATGGGACCCCTGGGAGAAGAAGACACAACAGGTCCCTCCTCTGACTCTTCCCTTGGGTGACCCCCAATCTTTGCCCGCTGGGTGGTCCTGGGGGTGTTGGGGTGCAGATGTCGCTCCCGGGGTGGGGAGGGGGACAGGAGCCCCCCAGGAGGGGCTGTCCCCAGTGTCCCCTTGTCCCCCAGCTCCGCCAGAAGCTGGAGCTGCCTCCTGGTGGCCCTGCCCGGCTCCGCGAGGCCGAGGCCGAGACCCAACGACTCCGGGGGGCTCTGGAGAAGAAAAACCAGGAGCTGCAGAGGAGTCTGCAAGAGTAGGAGCTGTCCTGGGGGCGTCTGTCTGTCCTGGGGGTGTCTGCCTGTCTGTCCTGGGGGTGTCCATCTGTCCTGGGGGTGTCTGTCTGTCCCTGGGGTGTCTGTCTGTCTGTCCTGGGGGTTTCTGTGTTTAGTTTATTTTTTGGGGTTTTCACCATGACTTACAGTTGTTGTGGAGAGAAGGGCAGAGGAGCAGAGAAGGAAAACAGATGTAATTTATATTTACATGAACAATATTCAAACTATTCCTGCACAAGAATATTCAAGTTTCAGGAGGGCCCAAATTCAGAGCTACTTTTTCACCCAGTTACACCCAATCTCTAAAACTTACACACCCCCTGCAAACCATCCAACATCACCCAGCTGGAGCTGATTATTGTCATACACATCTCCTAAAAATTGCTGGATCTAAACAGCCTTGATGCAACTTATTTTCACTTTATTGAAGAGTTGTGTTAATGTCACTCCCTGGAGTTTCTCCAGGGTTTGTTTCCAGCTCCCCCCAAAGAGATTCCATCCTTACCTCAGAAGCTCCACCTGCAAACTGATCTTTGCTTTTGCTGTGTGAATTCTCCAACCCCTGCTGGATTTGCAGGCTGAAGGAGGTGAGATCCTCCAAGGAGCAGGTGGAGACCAGGCTGGGCCACTGCGAGGAGCAGCTCTTGGCCACGCGCCGGGAGCTGGAGCGGCTCCACCACAGCCCCAGAGCTGCCCAGGACGCCCAAGCCCTGTACAAGGTACGGTCTGGCGGTGCCACAGGAGGGTTGTGCCGCTGTGCCACCCCCCCAGCCGTGCCATGCCACCCCTGCAGGAGCTGCTGGAGGCGCGGGAGGAGCTGGAGGAGGCGCTGGAGGCGCGGCAGAGGCAGGAGGAGCAGCTGAGGCTGCGGGAGCGGGAGCTGACGGCGCTCAAGGGGGCCCTCAAGGAGGAGGTGGCCACCCATGACCAGGAGCTGGAGAGGGTCAGGCAGCAGTGCCAGAGCGAGCTGGAGCAGCTGAGGAGGAGCATGGAGGGCATCTCACAGGTCTGGGGGCTGGGTGGGCCCAAATCACCCCTTTATAGGGAGCTGAGGTGGGAATGGGGTCTGTGTCCTGCTCCAAACCCATCCCATGGCAACATCCATCTGCCCTTCCCAGCTGTGGCAGCTGAGGAGGGTCTGAGTGTCCCTAAATCCAAATTTCAATGGTCCTGATCTGGAAACAGAGTCTGTGTCCAGCTCCAAACCCATCCCATCCAAGCATTCATCCTGCCTGGCTCACAGTTCTGAGGGCTCTGGCAGCTGGAGAGGGTCTGGGTGTCCCTAAATCCCTCCTTTAGACGGTCCTGAGCTGCAAACAGGGTCTGGATGTCCCTAAATTCCCCACTTTAGATGGTCCTGGGCTGCAAACAGGGTCTGTGTCCTGCTCCAAACCCATCCCATGGGAACATCCCTCCACTGTGGGATGGAACTGGTCCCACTGGGGGCCTCGGGGGTGCTTTGTGGAGCTCTGGGGGCTCCCCAGAGGGGCTCCGTGGGTATCTTCTCCTGCTGGAGCATCCCGTGGTGCTGTTCCCACGCAGGAGAAAGCCACGCTGGAGTCGGAGAGGCAGAAGGCGAGTGCAGCGCTGAGGAACCTGCAGAGGGAGCTGGAGGAGAGCTCGGAGGAGACAGGACACTGGCGGGACATGTTCCAGAAGAACAAGGAGGAGCTCCGGAGCACCAAACAGGAGTGAGTGTGGGAGCTGTGGCCGAGCCAGAGGCACCAGGAGCTCTCAGGGAGGTCCAGGAATTGGGGGCTATCCAGGGATTTTACTCCAAGTCCCGTTAAAAAGGGCTGGGAGCAGCGATGGGGCTGGTTCTCCTCCTCCTCATCACGATGAGGAAGGTGGGGAGAGCTGGGGATGGGGAGGTGGGACAGGTGGGCACAGGGCTGGGGTGGGTGGGCTCACCCTGCCCCTCGCCAGGCTGAAGTCCCCTTCAAATGGGCTGGGGGCAAGGATGGGGCTGGTTCTCCTCCTCCTCCTCCTCCTCCTCCTCCTCCTCCTCCTCCTCCTCCTCCTCCTCCTCCTCTTCCTCCCGATGAGGAAGGCGGTGAGAGCTGGGGATGGGGGGTTGGCACACGAGGGCACAGGGTGGGCTCACCGTGCCCCTCTCAGGCTGCTGCAGGTGAAACTGGAGCGGGAGGAGTTCGAGGAGGAGCTGCGGGAGCTCCGCGAGCGCTTCCAGGCGGTGCGAGAGGAGGCGGAGCAGGCGCGGGGCGACCCCCAAGAGCTGGAGACCCTCAGGAAGGTGTGACAGGAGGGGACGAGGCCCCCCCCG
>JAWWLY010000070.1:4231077-4254193 GCA_035041215.1 Gymnopithys bicolor
GAGGTGCGGTTGATGCCACTGGCTGAGGACTCGGAGGAGTTTGCCGACACTGTGCACCATTTCTATGGGACCCTGGAGAAGCTGCATAACCGGATCATCATCGTGAAGGTAGGTCTGGGGGCGTCAGACACCTCAGAGTGCCCCCATGGCAGAGCAGTGACTGTGGTGCCTCGCAGGTGCAGAAGCTGATCCACCCGGTGCTGTACAAGCAGTACCAGCTGAAGAAGGGCAGCGTGGAGCGGGCGTGTGCCGCTGGCACTACCACAGAGCGCGTCCTCTTTCATGGTACGACCAAGGCCTCCAGCCGTGAGATCTGCCTGCATGGCTTCAACCGCAGCTTCTGCGGCAAGAATGGTGAGCGCTGGGCAGGTGTGGGATGGCGATGTGGGCACAGCGTCCTTGGTGTGGAAATGGGTCACCAAAGGGGATGTGGTGCCATCAGCATGGGAACAGGGTGCTGCTGTGGGTGTGGTGCTGTCAGCATGGGAATGGGGCACCGAGGCAGAAACAGTGCCATCAGCATGAGAACGGGGTGCCAGTGTGGGCATGGTGCTGACAGCATGGGAATGGGGCCTCAGGGGCCATTGGCATGGGAATGGGCTGCTGATCCAGGCATGGTGACATCGGTGTGGGAATGGGGCACAGCATGGAAACAGGGTGACAATGGGGGCACGGTGCCATTGGCATGGGAATAGAGCGGTGAGGCGGGCATGGTGCCATTGGTGCAAGAATGGGCTGATCACGGGAGCATGGTGCCATCACCATGGGAATTAGAATGCTGTGCCAAAATGGGCATGGTGCCATTGGTACTGAAATGGGGTGCTGCTCTGGGCCTGGCATTGCCAGCACACCCCGCCAGTGCCCCAGCTGACCCTGTCCCCACAGCCACACTCTACGGCCGCGGTGTGTACTTCGCGGTGCATGCGGCCCTCTCAGCACGGGATCGGTACTCGCCGCCCAGCGCCGACGGCACCAAGTTCATCTTCATGGCCAAGGTGGTGACCGGGATGTTTACGGCCGGGCACCGGGGGCTGCGGGCACCCCCACTGCGGGAGGATGCAATGGGTCCCCAGCGCTACCACAGCGTCGTGGACAACGTCCAGCAGCCCAAGATCTTTGTCATCTTCAATGACACCCAGGCCTACCCCCAGTACTTGATCACCTGCCGCCACCGCAGGGACCTCCTCTGACCTCCCTGAACCCCCCCTGGCGCTGCCTCTGCTGTGAGGGCACCCCCTGAGCCCCTTGGCACTGGCTCTGCTGAGGGGGTACCTCTTAAGCCCTCCAGCACCAGCTTTACCACAGGGGCTGCCTTTGACCCTGCTGAGCCTCTTGGCACTGTCTCAGCCAAGGGGGTACCTCTTGAGCGCTCCAGCACCAATTCTGCCATGGGAGCCTCCTCTGACCTACCTGGTACCAGCTCTGCCAAGGCAGCACCTCCTGAACTGTCCAGCATCAGTTCTGTTGTGTGGACCCTTCTTGACCCTCCAGAGCCTCCTGGCACCTGTGCCATCACAGGGGTTACAGTGTCCACCCCCCATCAGGTGCTCTGGGAGTTCGTGCCATGGGGAGCTGGAGGTGCAGGGTTGTTCCTACCCTGCCCAGGAGGCTTGGAGGCTTGGGGACACTCATGCCAGGGCAGGAGCCAGGTGGAAGGACTTGAGATCACCAGTGCGACACCAGGAAAATGGGGAATAAAACTGCAAATAAAACTGGGAATAAATTGGAACCTTTTATGGAGCTGGGATTGAGGGCAGACTGTGTGTGGGAGGTCCCAGTGCCAGCTGGGATCACTGGGAGTTGGGGTCAGGCAGGGGCTGTATGGGGAAGCTGTGTCCCCCTGTGGAGTGGCTGGACTAGGTGGTGGCTCTGGGCCACTCCAGGGCTGGACCTGGTGCCTCCTGCTCTCTGCCTGCATCCTGCTCCCTGCATTCTGCCTGCTCCTTGCCCACTCCCCTCATCCTGCCTGCTCCCTGCCTGCATCCTGCCTTTTCCCTGCCTGCTCCCCCCCTTGCTGCATACCTTCTGTTTCTTGCCTGTTCCTCTGCCCCTCAGGCCACCTCCAAGCTGTGCCAAGGGATACCCGGCTGCCCAACCTGCAAGCATGGGCAGGGCCCCCACCATGGGCAGGGCTGGTGCCCACTGAGTGGAACCCTCAGGCAGGCACCAGGGGCGGGGCTTGGGAGGGCACAGCTCCCCCCAGCATCCTCACATGCCTGTGTTCCCCACCAAGATGCCCCAGGTCACAGGTGGGCAACTGTGGGACTGGTGGTCTTGGAGTCACCCGTGCTCCTTTGGGAGCCCACACAAAGTGGGCACGAGTGTGGCACCAGCGGCTCCCGCCCCAGCCCCGCAGGCACGGGCGGCTCCGGGGCAGGGCCGGCCATGGCACTGTGCCGGCGTGTGCCAGCCCTGCTGACGTGTGCCAACTCTGGGATCCCCGCAGGCATCGCGCCAGTCGTGCCAGCCCCGCGCACGTGGCGCCGAGCCCCGCTCCTGGGGGAGCTACAGGCGGACAGAGGTGAGAGCCAAGAGGGCCAGGGGTTGCAGGAGGGGTCCCGGCTGCACACCCACCCCCTCGGCAGGACCCGGGGCACCCCGCCCCGCGGGTGACCCGGGCGGGGAGTGCCCGGCGCTGCCCGTGCCAAGCATGCCGGACCTTTGTCCCTTGGCGCCGGGGGGCCCGCGGGGCCCAGTGGAACTGAAAGGGGCCCTTTGTCCGGCTCTGGCCAGGGGATTCGCTCCCTGCGCCCGTGCCTGCACCGGCACATGACCGCAGCAAGAGCTGCTGCGCCAGCACCGGATCCGGACGGACGGAGTGAGCGGCAGCCCCGGTACGGCCTCAGGGAGAGCGGGTTGTGGGGGGCTGAGCTGTGGCTCTGTCACGGCAAACGCTGTAGGGCGGACCGGGGTCTTGTCGAGCTGTGAGGGAACCCCGACCTTGGCACAGCAGGTGCCACATTGCACTACCCTAGTCAGGGGTCCCTGGTGGTCCTTACGCCACCCCAGTCTGGGGTCCTTGGTGGTCTTTGCACTCCGCGGGGTGGGTGCGGCTGTGCTGGGGTTGCCAGGGTCAGTTTGGCATGAGATGTGGCACACGGTGGGGCTGAGGGGTGGCTCTGCCCTGCGATGCCGCGCCAGCGGCTGGATGTGGTGGGTGGTACCAGGAGGCACTGAGAGGCATCAGAGCCCCTGATCCTCCCCGGGGTGTGTGTGTGTGTGTGTGTGTGTGTGTGTGTGTGTGTGTTCCTATGTGTGTGCACACAGCTGTGTTTGTGCTGGTGTGTGCTGTGTGTGCCTACAGCTGGGCAGTGCTGGGCACACACATGTTCACCTGTGCCCACACTCATGAGTGCACATGCAGTGGGGGGTTGCACACACTTTTGGGCAGACATCTGTGTGCACACTCATATATGGGCATTCATGAATGTGCATGACTTTTGTGTACCGTGGGTGGGGCGGATGGGCATTTGCACGTGGGTGTGGGTGCCTGTACCCACATGCAAATTGGTGCACTGGTGTGGGCACAGGTGTGTACCCGCAGGAGAGCACACACACATGTCCATGGGCACCCACACCCATCCATGCCATCAGGCATCTGGAGGCTGCTGACTCTGTCCTGTGGCACTGGCACCACAGGGCTTCTGGGCACCACAAGGTTTGGGCCAGCAGGCAGCACCAGCTTCAGTTCTCAGCACTGGCTCCAGTTCTCAGCACTGGCTTCAGTTCCCAACATGAGGTCTTGTTCCCAGCACTGGTTCTGGTTCCTGGTACCACCTCTTGTTCTCAGCACCAATTCTGGTTCCCAGAACCAGTGTCACTGGCTCCAGTTCTCCAGAAATGGCTTTGGTTCATGGCAGAGGTTCTGGTTCAAGGCATCAGTACCATTTACTGGCACTGGCTCTTGTTCCTGGCACCAGTTCCCAGCTCCAACTCCAGCTACCAGCACCAGCTCTGGATCAAGGCACCAGCTCCACTTCTCAAGACTGGTTACTAGCACTGGCCCCAGTTCCCAGCACTGGCTCCCATCTGCCCAGGGTCTCCCTGGCTCCCCAGCTGCCAAACCAGATGCACACCTGCAGCACCAGTGGCTGGAGCCGAGCACTTTCTTGCAGCCAGAGGAAAGGCCAGTAGCCAGCAACGTTGTGAGCACTGTGCTGGAGCCATGCCCAAGCTGTGCCAGGGCTGTGCCAGAGCTGTGCCACAGCAGCTCCACTGGGGCTCTGGATACAGCAGCCTAAGGTGGTCTGCGCCACCAGCAAATGTGTTGCTGCCCAGGCTGGTGTGCCAGTGGTGTCCCTGTGTTGTGCCAGTGATGTGTCCACAGTGATCTGGTGATGTGCTGGTGATGTGCCTGCGGTGTCCTGGTGATGTGCACACAGTTGTGTGCCCAGCTTGGGCTGGCCAGGGACTAGAGCTGGTCCCTCGGCGGTGCCCCCTGGGTGGGATGTCCTGGGTGTCCCTGAGCAGTGCTGGAAGCAGCAGGAGCGCCGGGGTGCCAAGGGGCTGTGGGACCCCCTTGTGGAAGCATGGGATGGGGCCAGCTTTGCTGGGACCGCTGGGTGGGCTCCATCCTCTCACTGGATGCAGTGGTGAGGGTTAACCCTCTCCATATTGGATGTGCTGGGTGCGCTGGTCAGTTAACACCTGTCTCCTCGGTGTACTGGGAGCATTGGTGAGGGCTAAACCCTTTCCGTACTGTGTGTACTGGGGAGGGTTAATCCTCTCCATACTGAGTGTACTGGGGAGGGTGCAGCGGGTGCACTGGTCACAGCTACTCCGTGCCATCCTGCTTGTAATGGGAGCACTGGTCAGGGTCGAGCTCTGGTGCTGGCTGTACTGGGAGTACTGGTCAGGGTTAACCCTTCCCGCACCGGGTGCCCCATGGGGGTGCCCGCCCCATGGGGGTACACCCCCCGCGGGGTGCGCTGGGTGCAGAGGGTGGGGCGGTGAAAAAAGGCCCCCCCCTGCTCCCCGCCCCCCGCCCCGCCCCTGCCGCGGAGCCGGAGCCGGTGCCGGTGCCGGTGCGGGCGGAGCCCCCGTGGCCGTTGCCCCCCGGAGCATCCGCGGTACCGGTGCCGCTGCTCCTCCCCTGTGCCGCATCTCCCCGGAATCACCCCCGGTGCCGTTTCTCCCCCCGGTCATGCCCCCCCGCCGCACCCCGGCGGACACCGCGGCGCACGGTGAGTCCCCGCGCGTGGAACCCCACTCACCCCACCCCCACGTGGGGCCGGGAACGGCGTGGGGGATGCAGGAGGGGGCTGCGGGGATGCCGCAGGGCGGGGGTGGGGGCTGCTGCGGTAGCCGTGGGGGCTGGGGGGTGCGTGGTGGAGGGTTGTTCTGAGGCCGTGGGGTGCGGGGGGGGCTGTACTGCGGGTGCCAGGGGCGTTTGGGGGCTGAGGCTCCAATCCTCGGGGGCGGGGAGAGCTCGAAGGGGCGGCGGGGTCCCTATGGGTACCCCTGTGGGTGGGGGGAGGCGGCGCATCAGGCCCGGGGGGAGGGCGATCTGCGGGGGAGATGTGGGCGATGGAGCCGGTGTGACTCAGGCTTGGCACCGGCACGCGCCGCGCTGCCCCCACCCCGGCCCCCCACCTGCCCCTCACACCTGCCCCCACCTGCCCCCACACCTGCCCCCCACGCCCGCCCCTCACCTGCTCCCTTCACCTGCCCCCCAGTTTTTCCCCATGCCCACCCCCCGCCTGCCACCCCGGTGCCGGTGGTGCCGGCGATGCCGGTGTTGACGGCGCCGGTGATGCCGCGGTCCGGCAGTGCCGGGAGGACCAGGACCGGTGATGTCGGTGATACCGGCAATGCCGGGCCCGGTGGCTCTGCCGGGTTCGGAGCTTCTGCAAATGGCGCCTGGGCCGCGGCAAACACCCGGTTCTGCCGGCTCCCGGGGGAACGAGCCCGAGCCGGTGTCACGGCTGCGGTGGGGCCGGGGCGGAGGTGCGATCGCGGAGTTGCCGGGATCGCGGAGGTGCCGGCATGCCGGAGGCAGGATCACGGAGGTTCCGGGATGGCGGAGGCAGCGGGATGGCGGAGGTGCCGGGATGGCGGGGGCGGGATCACGGAGGTGCCGGGATGATGGAGGCGGGATGGCGGAGGTGCTGGGGTGGCGGGTGCAGGATCACGGAGGTACCGGGATCGTGGAGCCATCTCTGCCGCTGCCGGCACCCCACGTCCCGCTCTCCCGGGAGCGCTCCTGGCACCGAGAGGCTGCGACCGGCACCGGCCAAACCTCAGCAGCCGCTCCCGGAAACGGAGCCCTCCCGGCCGCTGCTCCGGTGCCGGTGCGGTCTTGTCCTCTGCGGCTTTGGTCTGGTTGTTCTGCCCGTGCCTGCCCCGGCTGCGGCGACACCGGCGGAAATGTCCCACGAGCGAGTTCCCGGTGCCCCCGGGCCGTCCCGGTGCCGTATTGGTCATCACCACGGCTCCCTGCCTGTCCCTTCGCCGCGGTAGCCTTGGCGACACCGCCCGGCACGGCTGGGCACAGACCTCGCTTTCCCGGGGCAGTCCCGGGTGGTCCCGGCACCTCCCAGCGCTCCGTGGTTCTACCGTGGGGCTGGAGCGTGAGTGGGCTGCTGGTGCTGCCAGATGCTGCCAGGTGTTGCCAGGTGCGGGGGGGTCCCAGTGCCGGGGGTCCCTGACGCTCGAAGGCGTTCGTCCCGGTGCCGAGGGTCCCTGACGCGATTACTTTGCCTCAAGCGCTGGGGTCGGCAGTGCCAGGGGTCCCTGACGCCCGAAGGAGGGCGGTGGTGGCCAGCCATGCCAGGGGTCCCGGTGCCGGGGGTCCCTGACGCCCGAAGGAGGGCAGTGGTGGACATGCCAGGGTTCCCGGTGCCGGGGGTCCCTGACGCCCGAGGGAGGGCGGTGGTGGCCAGCCATGCCAGGGTTCCCGGTGCCGGGGGTCCCTGACGCCCGAAGGAGGGCGGTGGTGGCGGTGCCAGGGGTCCCGGTGCCGGGGGTCCCTGACGCCCGAGGGAGGGCGGTGGCCATGCCAGGGGTCCCGGTGCCGGGGGTCCCTGACGCCGTCCCTCTGCCGCAGGAGCCGGGGTCGGCGGGCAGCCGAGAGCCGGCGGCGATGGCGGAGGAAAGCTCGAGTGGCAGCAGCGGCTCGCCCGGCGCCGGTGACACGCTGCCCTGGAACCTGGGCAAGCACCAGCGCTCCCAGCGCGCCAAGGCGGCCGCGGGCAACGGGACGGTGCTGGACCCCGCCGAGAGAGCCGTCATCCGCATCGCAGGTACAGCCGGGACCGGGGCTGGGACGCGTCCGGCGGGCTGGAATGTGATCGGGGGGTCGGGGTATGACCAGAGGACTCAGCATGCGCAGGGGGGTCCAGCGCGGTGGGATGGAGGGGCCGGCGGTGTCTGGAGGACCGTGGGGCCATCCCGTGGGGTGATGTGGGAGCCCCGTGCTCGGCGGAGAGCTGTGCCAGGGCCGGGGCAGTGGTGACGATATGAAGGATGCCGTGCCGAGCCGAGCCGTGCCGGTACTGTGACGAGCTGAGCCCGTGCCGGTCCGAGCAGAGCCGAACCTAGCTATGCCGTGCTGTGCCGAGCCGTGCTGCACCGTGCCATGCTGTGCTCAGAGGAGCCGTGCCGTACCCATACGGCTTCCAGTGTGTCCCCATTGGGCACCCAGGATGTTCTCAAAGCGCTCAGCGTGTCCCCCCCATACAGTACCCAGCCCCCCCCGCACAGCATACCCCCCTCCCCGGGCTATTTCCGTTACACCTCCCTGTCCTTTCCCGCCATTCTCCCCGCCTCCCGTCCGCCCCCCCGCCGCCGTTCCCGTCCCCGCTCGGGTTTCGGGGCTTTAGTCTCTATTTTTAGAGATGACGATGCCCCGTCCCACGAGGCCAGTGTCACAACCCCCTCAGCTCGCCCACGGCTGGGACTGGGCTCCTGTGGGGGTTGGTAGGGGCCGCGGTGGGGGCCCCCCGGTGCCACCCAGGAACGGTGGCAATGGGAGATGGAGTTTTAAAAATCGCCCGGTGCTCATGGGGCTGCTGTGGGGGCCCCGGACGGGCCGTGACGTCCCTGTCCCCACCAGCTGGGGGTCACCCGGGTATCTCTTTGAGAAGCTGAGCACTCACTAGGGGAGGGGGCGGCTCGTCTACCCCTCGAGCGAGGGTGGGAAGGTCAGGGTGCAAATCAGGGGGGTCCCTCTGCCAGCTGTGGGGTGTACCAGGAACCCCCCTATCCCACCTCTCATCACCTGCGCCCCCAACCCCACTGTGTCCCACATCAATTGCGACCCACGTCCCTTATTACTCATCTCTGTCCCCCTGTGCTCATCTGGGCACCCGTGGGTGCTCCACGGCCGGGACTGGTGGTGTTTGGGTTCGGGCAGTGCCGCGTCCCCAGCACCCTGTGACCTGTTTAGGGGGGCGCAGAGGGTTCCACTTGCCCCATCCCCCATGGGGTGCTGTGCCCCATAGCGTGTCCGTGCCCCTTGAGGTGCAGTGTCCGTGGGTGCCGTGCCCGAGGGTCCGGCGCGCTTCGGGGCGGTGTCCGGCGGTTCCTTTAAAGGGCTGGGCGGGGGCATGTCCCGTCCCCTGTCCCGTCCCTTATCCCGTCCCGTGCCCGTGCCCAGCCGCGGGGTGCGGGGCCGCTGATCTGCCGGACACGCAGAACACACCGGGTACGCCGGACCCCGGCCACGGCCCCTGCCCTCGCCCCCCGCTGCCGCCCCCCGCCGCCATGGCCGCCGCCGGCCCCACGCCTGCTCCCGAAGAGCAGGATTTCATCCAGGCCTACGAGGACGTGCGGGAGCGCTACAAGGGTATGGGACCCCCAGCCCACCGCGGGCCGGCCGGGGGGCGCCGGGGGGCGCCGAGTGCGGGGGGGGCGCGGAGGAGCGCGGCCACTCATTCCCATAATTGGGCACGACGGTCGCCGCCAGCCCCGGCACGGCCGGGGGGGCTGGGGGGGACCGGGAGTCACGGACCAGCTCCTCGGACCCCAAAGGGAGCCCCCGGGTCGCTGCCCGCGTCGGGGCTCGGTGCCCGCGGATGGGCAGGGGGCTGTGCCCGCGGCCCCGTGAGGCGGAGGGCGGGGTCGGTGGCACTGTGGTGCGGCGGGGGGTCCCAGTGGGAGGGCTGGGGACAGAGGGTGTTGCCGAGGGGCTGGGAGCGGCGGGGAGTGGGCACGGGCTGTCAGGGCCGGCGGTGATGGGCAGCAGAGCTCCGGTGCTCAGCAGTGGCATTGGTAGTGTTGGTGGCATCGGTGGCATCTCGGGGTACAAAGCGCAGGCTGGGTGGTGGGCCAGACCCCGGTGCTACCCGCAGTGCCCCCCAGTGCCTGCTCGTGGCCGAGGGGGCTCCGGTGCCCGGCGTGGGGCCGGCAGTGCCCGCAGCTATGCCCTTACATGGGAGCGGGTGCTGCCTGCGGGGGGGCAGCCCCCCCGTCCCGGCGCCGGGGGGTCCCGGCTGATCCCTCCGCAGGGTCCTGGAGATGAGGAGTTATGGCTGCTCCCGCCAGGACAGGACACCAGTTCTGGAGTGGTGCCCTCAGCCTGCAGCCCATTTGGTGCCACCACCAGTTGTGACACGGCCCAGGTGTCCCCTGGCTGAGGGACACCCGTGCGCCCGTCACTGTTGGGAGGAGCTCAACATGTCTGAGCTTGGCAGGTCCCCCCCACGGTCTGGGTGCCACCGGCAGGGATGGCACATAGTTCAAGAGCTGGTATCCCTCTGTGGTGCCAGGGCACTCCGGGGCTGGTTAGTGTGGCTTGGCTGGTGGCACTGGACATATGGCAGGGGTTCAGTGTCACCATGGGGTCCCACCTCGCTGGGTGCTGGCAGGTTTGTTGTCACCATGTGGTCCCACCTCTCTGAGTGCTAGTGAGTTTGGTGCTGTGTGTTCTGGAGTGGGAGTTTGGTGTTAACATGATCCCACCTCACCAGGTTCTGCCTATTTCAGTGTCACCATGTGGTCCTACATAACTGTGTGCCAGCGGGTTTGGTGCCATGTGCTCCAGGGGAGGTGTTTGGTGTCACTGTGTAGTCCCACCTTGCTGGCAGGTGCTGGGAGGTTTGGTATCACCATATGATCCCTCTTTTCTGGTTGCTGGTGGATTTAGTGCTGTGGGATTTGGGGTGGATTTAGTGTCACCGTGCAGTCACCCCTTACTGGGTGCCAGTGGGTTTGGTATCACTGTGCAGTCCCACCTCACTGGGTGCTGGTGGGTGCAATGCTGTGGGTCCCAGAGCAGGGATTGGTGTCACCGTATGGTTGGTCACCCCTCAGCAGGTGTTGGTGGGTTTAGTGCCATGGCCCAGGGGTAGGTGTGTGTGCCATCACAGCTGGAGGGCAGTTTGAGTGGAGAGGATGATGATGTCGGGGCAGAACTGGGGCAGCTGGGAAGCATCAGCTGGCCTTGGGCTCTGTCACATGTGGTGACATGGTGATGGTGGGTGCAGAGCCTGTTGGGGCTGGTGATACCTGCCACTGCCACTGGCACGTGCCATCCCTGAGGCTCAGAGCCTGGTGGAACCCAGCACCTGCTCTAGCAGGGACTGTGCTGTGGGGCACTGGCTGGTGCTTTCTGCTGTCAGTGGGGCATGGACTGGCAGAGCTGGTGGTGGTCCCACCACAGGGCTGGATACTGGGATCACCAGGCGAGGTGGGCATTGGGATGTTTGGCATGAGGTGGGCATTGGGGTGTTTGCCAGGTGCCTTGTGGCTTCTCTATTAGAGCCATTATTGTAGCCCAGTGCCCAGTGAGCACTGAAACCAGGCTGGGGGACACTGACACCTCTGGCACGGTCACAACTGTCACCGTCACCACGGCAGCCAGGGCTGTTCCCCAGGGCTCAGCACAGTGCTCATCCACGAAGGCTGTTCCCTGTTGGGGACTGCTGGACCCCTGGCACCCCCCAGCCCTTCACTGGGGTGGCAAAGCAGCGGCCATGCCAGGGTACGTCCCAGTGTCCCTGGAGTTGGCTGGTAGTCATGGTGGCAACAGTACAGTGGCCATACCACAGTCCCTCCTGGTGACCCTGGGGCCTGGGGGATGGCCAGTGGCCACAGTGGTTGCAGTATGATGGCAATGCCAGCGTCATTCCCTGATGTCCTTGGAGCTTGGAGGGTGGCCAGTGGCCACAGTGGCCACAGGGTAGAGGCTATACTGTAGCCCCTTCCAGTGTTCCTCGGGCTCAAGGGCTGGCCAGTGTCTTCAGTGTTGTGGTCAGTGGCCGTAGTGGCCACAGTGTTGTGGCCATGCCGTGGTCCCTCCCTGTGACCCCAGGGCTCAGGGGCTGGCTGGTGGCTGCAGTGTGGTGGCAGGATGAGGGGCCCTCCCAGTGTCCCTGGGGCTCTGGAGGTGGCTGTGGTGTGGTGTCTGGTGGCCACAGTGTGGTGGCTGTGCTGAGTCTCTCCCGGTGACCCCAGGGCTGGCTGGTGGCCACAGTGGCTAGAGTGGCGGCCATGCCACAGTCCCTTACAGTGTCTGTAGGGCTGAGGGGGTGGCTGGTGGCTGCAGTGTGGTGACTGTGCTGGGTCCCTCCTGGTGTCCCCAGGGTTGGCCAGTGGCCACAGTGTGACTGCCATTCCCAGCAGGACCCGGGGCTGGCGTGACCATGCAGAGCTGAGGCTGAGGCCTGGCACTGCTGCTTGGCATCATGCCAGGGGGGCTCCTGCCAGCACCCCAACCTGTGACAGCGGTGCCAGTGGAGGAATCAGTGGGTTGGGGGACTCCCCTCAAGGACAGAAGCCCCACTAGCACTGCTGGCAGAGGTGGTCTGCATCCCTGCCCTGAACTGAGGACCAGCACCCTGGGGGATGGGTCCCACTGGTGGTGGAGTGAGGGAAGGGAGCTGGATGAGCATGGGGAGCTGTGCTGGATAGGAGGGATTGGTCATGTGGGGGTGCTGTGCGTGCTGGATGATGGGTGGGGGTCTATGCTGATGGAGAGGCTGTATTGTACTTGGTGGGGCCGGGGGAGCTGTGCTGTTGGTGGGTCTGTGTTGATGTTGATGTGGAGTGTCTCTGCTGTAATGAAGGTTCTGGAGGGGGCCGTGCTGCTGGGGCTCTGCCGTGCCGAGGGGGCTGCGGGTCCAGTCCCATCCAGTGGGGGGGGGGGGGCGGTGTCGGTGCCGCAGGGGCGGGGGGCTGCGGCGGGTGGGCGGGGTGGGGCGGGACCGGGACCGAGGGGGCGGGACGGACCCGCCCAGGGGCTGCGGGACCGGCCGGCAGCGTGTGAAAGCGAGGGCGGCCATGGAGGGGTCGCGGGGCATCCACCACGAGATCGCCTCCCTCAAAGGTACCGGGGTGGGGGCACACCTGGAGGGTCCCAAGGTCAAGCCCACGGGGACCGGCGGGGGCTACGCGACCCGGGGAGGATTCCGCGTCCCGGGGGGGGCTCCAGCCGCCCTGCATCCCTCCTGTGCGTGTGTCGCAGCGCGGAGGGAAGAGCGGGGATCACCGGCATCACCCAGTGTTACGCGGTGTCACAGGCATCACCCACTATCTATCATCGGGACCCTGCCAGGCACCCGCGGGCCGGGCTCCGGGCCGGTGCCGCGTTACCGTGCGATGTTACCATGCCGGTGCCGTGCCGCGTTACCATGCCGCGCCGCAGAGCCGGGGCGCTGGGGCGTGAGTAACGGGCGCCGGCGGATGCCGGTCACGGGGCTGCTGGAGGCCACCGGCCCCTGTGTCACCGCAGCGGGCAGAGAGCCACCGCGGGGCCCGGTACCGCAGCGAGCCACCGACCAGGCGTCGGGCTGGAACGGAGCCCGGCGAGGGTCGGGATGGATCCCGCGAGGGTGGGGATGGACCCCAGTGTGGATCGGGATGGATCCAGGGAGGGTGGGGATGGCCCCCGGCGTGGATCGGGATGGACCCCCGTGTGGATCGGGATGACCCCCGGCGAGGGTCGGGACGGATCCCGGGAGGGTTTGGAATGGCCCCCGGTGTGGATCGGGATGGGATGGACCATGGGAGAGTTGTGGCGCCCGGCAGCCTCGGCGGTGCCGCAGGCCCAGCGGGGGGATCCCGCGCCGTGTCCCCTCCCGCAGGGCCGGGGCTGCGGCGAGGCTGATTTATGGTGAGAACCGTCCCAGCCCGGGACACTCGCCGGCACCGGGACCCACGCCAGTGCCGGGACCCCCGCCGGCCCCGGCCTCATTAAGAGCCGGTTTCTGGCCGTGATGCCCTCTTCAAACAGCCGCGGCTTTGTTCCGCTGGGCACGGGGAGCCCCGCGGCCTCGCCAGACCCCGGCACTGGCACCGGCACCGGTGCTGGCACCGGGAGGGCAGCGCCGGGTCTGGGCCAGAAGCCACTGCCCGCCCCCGATCTGGGGGGCTGCCCCCCGCCGGGCTGCCTGCGGGCTCTGTGGGTCGGAGGGGCGAGGGGCACGGGGAGTGCACAGGACTGGGGCGGGGGGGTGCCCCGGTGCCTTGTGCCGGCAGTCAGAGCCCCTGCCCCCCCGAGGTGCGACGCTGGCGGGACGCGGAGTGCGGGGCCGCTGCGGGGGGGCTGGCAGCGCAGAGCGGAGGCCGGGGGGCTCCTCCCCGGTGGGTGCAGAAGGATGCCGGCGCCCTGCCCGGCGCAGGGCAGCGGCGGGATGCTGGCGATGGCCCCGCTGTCACATCGCGTTGGATCACGGCGGGCGGCGGGCGCTGACGCGGCACTTCCCTGTGGGATCCGCCGGCGCGGCCGTGACCCCACTGCGGGCTGGGGGTGCGGAGCCACGGCTCGGTAGACATGGTCCTGCTGGACCCCATCGCTGCCCCCCGTCTCTGCACCCCATCACTCTCACAACACTCCCCCCATCTCTGCCTCATCTCTGTTCCCCATCATTCCCCCAACACTCTCCCGTCGCTGCACCATCTCTGACCCCTCGTCGCTGCCACCTATCTCTGCCCCCTTCCATCTATCTGCACCCCACTGGGATTCTGGGGTACCGTGGGGCTGAGGGGATGCTCTTTGGTGCTGAGCACGCCTGGGGGGCTCAGCCAGGCTACTGATGTTCTCTCGGACGGTTCCTTCTTGGGAGGTGGGCACCCCAGTACCCTCGGCGCCCCTGACCCCTGCACCAGCTGTGCCAGGGGTGCCCGATGTTGGGGGCTCTCAGCGACGGGAGTCCTGCTCCCCCACCCTCCTTTGGCCCCCGGGATCGGGGAATGGGGAAGTTGCTCAAGCCCTTATGGGACTGCCCTGGTGACTCCAGTGCTGTTGCATCACCCATCTGTGGATTTGGGGTCTTTGGGGTGGGTGCTCCACTGGCAGCAGGCCCCCATGCCCAGGTCACTGCTCCCCACCAGTAATCCCAGTGCACCCCACTGCCACTCCCACTAGTGCTGTCGGCAGCCACAGAGGTGCCAGGGATGCTGTTCCAAAGGCTGAGCATCCTCCCTTTCCCCCCATGCCCAGAGGCTCCTGCAGTCTTGCACTGTCCCTATGCCCTGGCCTCACTTTGCTGGGCCAGGGGAGCCCAGGAGGGGGTTCCTCCCCTTTTGGGGGCTGTGGGGCTGGGATCTCCCTGGTATGGGGCAGCCCCCAGCATGGGGGACCCCCTGGCACCTCGGTTGATCCCAGAGTCCCTCCTGCTCCATGATGTGAGTGCTGGCACTCACTCCCACACCCCCCTCACACGGAGCCTGGGTGTGCCCATGGTGTGAGGGGTCATCGGTGCTGGGCATCTTCCCACTAGAGTGCTTGGGGGTCCCACTGCTGTGCCGGGGGATGTGCCCGGGTCCCCGCGGTGCCATTGAGGGGATGTTGGGCGGTTGTCCTTGCCGGGGGGGCCCGGAGGCGGCCGTGGTGGGCACCGCCTCCTCCCCACCTGCCACCCGAGGGGCGTGGTGGGGCACTGCTGTGGCACCGCCGTGGCTGTGCCGCTGCTGAGGGATATGGGGCGACGTGGGGTCCGCCTAGGGCTGCTCTCCCCGGTATAAACAGGGGCAGGAGCAGAGCAAATACTGACGTGGCAGGATGTGGCCGCCCAGCCCTGCCTGTGCCCCTGCCTGTACACCTGCCCGTCCCCCTGCCCGACCCCTGCCTGCTGCTCTGACCGCAGCCCGACGGTGCGGGATGCTCGGGCGGGGTGTGGGGGCCACGTCTCCGGCTCAGGGCTTCCTCCTTGGGCACAGGGCTCCTTTCCCGGATTCAGGGCTCTCACTCCCAGGCTCAGCGATCCTCGGGATTTACGGTCCCCCCCAAGTTCAAAGACTTCCCGGACTCAGCGTCTCTCCCCGGGATGAGAGCTGCCTCTTGCCTCAAGGTCCCCCTCCAGGGCTCAGGCTTCCCTCGGGCTCAGGGTCTCCCCGGGAGCTCTGCGGGGCCGGTCCCGGGGCGGGGCGGGACCTGCGGGGATTCCCACGCAGGAACCGGCCGGGTGGGTCAGGGCGGGGGGGAACAAGGGGGGGCGGGTCCGGCCGTGGCCCCCCCCGGGCGGGAGCCGGGGCCGGGGAGGGGCCGGTGGTGAGTCAGGGCTGGGCCTGGGCCCCCCCGGCTCCCCCCGGCCCCCCCGAACGGGGGTGGAGCTGCCGCTGCTCCGACCGTGCCGGCAGCCAGCGCCGCGCCGTGCCGGATCGCGCCAGGACCTGCCGGGCCATACTGAGCTGTACTGGACCGTAGTGGGCTGCGCCGGGCCATACCGAGCCGAACTGGACTTTACTGGGCTGGGCTGGACCGTACCGAGCCATAGAGGACCGTACTAGGCTGTACTGGACCATACTGGGCTGGGCTGTGCTGGGCCATACTGAGCTGTGCTGGGCCGTACTGGGCTGTACTGAACCATACTGGGCTGTACCGTACGGAGCTGTACCGGACCATACTGAGCAGCGGTGAGGCGTAACTGAGTCCTGTCCCCTGTGCTGTGTGCGGTGCCCTCTGCTGTGCCACCCGCGCCATGGTGGCAGGGATGCTGATGCCGCTGGAGCGGCTCCGCTCTATCCTGGAGCTGCTGTTCCGTGAGGGTGTTCTGGTGGGGGAGCGGGATGGGTGCCCCCGGCGCACCCACCCGCAGCTGCCCGGCGTGGCCAACGTGGAGGTTCGGCGTGCCATGGCCTCACTGCACTCCCGCGGCCTTGTGCGCCAAACGGCCGCCTGGCGACACCTCTACTGGTACCTGACCGATGCCGGCATCGCCCACCTGCGCCAGTACCTGCGCCTGCCGCCCGACGTTGTCCCGCGCTCCCTGCAGCGCTTCCCGCGCCCTGTTGCCCCACGGCCCGACACCCGCCGTGCCACCACCACCACCACTGGCACCCACCGGGCACGTCCCACTGGCAACGACCGGCTCTACCGCAGGAAGGATGAGGGCGAGCGGCCCGTGGAGCCTGTCACCGTCTCTGCAGGGCAGGGGGTGTCCCAGCTGCCCCCGCAGCCCAGCCCGGCCACAGGTACCAACCAGAGCCCTGGGGTGCCCCCCGTGATCTCGTGGGTGGGGGCACTTGAGCCCCGCTGCTCCCATGGGTGGCTGAGGCCCTCTGATCCCTTCTGCTGTTCGGCCAAAGATGGGGTGGGGGGCAGCTGCAACCCCCTCACTGCCCGGGGAGGGAGGATGGTGCAGGGAGGCTCCTCTGTGCCTCCTGAGGCCACGGGGACTCTGTGGGCTGGAGTGGTCCCTGGGGGACCACGGGGGCTGGGGTGCAGTGAGGTGGCTCCCTGGGGTCCCTAAGAGGCTGGTGGAGTGCTAGAGACCCTGAGCGCTGCAGGAGTGTCACTGCTGCCATCCCCCCGGGCTCCCCATGGCGGGGAGGGGGCAGTGCCATGGGAAAGCTGGGCCGTGGGGTGCCCGTGCTGTGGAGGAGCCGTGCTGTGGGGACTCTGTGCCTCCGAGGTCCCTGCTGTGCCCAGGGTGGGTCGGACAGACGGCGGCAGCTGGGGCGGGCAGGACTGGTGGGGAGGGGGCTGCGCCTACAGTGGGGTCCTCAACCCCGCCTCCCCCGCGACACACGATCCCGACACACGATCGGCGGCAGCTGGACCCGGCGGGAGTGCGAGGCGTCCGGTGTCCCACCCCCCCCGGGTGGGGCAGCTGCGGCGGCGCCCCGAGGCGGTGGTGAGGGCCCCCCCGCACCTCCCCGGGCTGTGACTCAGCCCGTGGCCGTGGGCAGCCGCCGCCAGGCCAAGTTTCCAGCCCGGAGGCGCCGAGCCCGATCCCTGCCAGCGCCGTGAGTCACCGGCCGGCGGGGGGGCCGGGCCCGCGGCGCTCCTGCCCCGTGGGTGCGGGACCTGCGCGGGCAGTACCCACTTCTCGTGGGGACAAGGGGGCTCCCCCGAGCTCTGCCCCGGGGGTCGCACCCCACGCCGGGCTCCGAGGCTGCAATCGCTGCCCGACCCCCGTGTGGGGCACGATCCCAGAGCCTCGGCCGTCCCGTCCAGTCCTGCCGTGCCAGCTGATCCGGATCCGGGTTTTTCTTCCGCTCCGCGATTCGCTGCCGGAAAACCCGACCTGGATTCCAGGCTGGATGGGACGGGGTGGCGGCGGCGTAGAGCAGTGAGGTCCCCGCGGGGCAGAGCGGGTCCCGGTGCCCTTCCAGCGCCCCCTTTTCCCCCCAGGCTCGGCAGGTTGGCCTCCTCCGGCGGCGGGGCCGTGCCAGGGTCTTTAGCCCCGGTATCACGACGCCCCCGAGGTGCCGGCCGGGTGACGCGACCCCACCAGGTGCCAGGGGATCCGGGGGTCCCGGGGTGCCGCCGCGGCCCCCCTGGCCCCGTCCCGCCCCCACCCGTGTCATGTTCTAACTCGGGCTCGGTGACGGGCCCCGGTTATTTATATCAGCCCCCGCTCCCTGCCCGCCCCCCCCGCCCCCGCCGCCACCGGCGGAGTCGCGCTGCACCCTCGCTCCGCGCTCCGCACCTGCCCGCACCCTGCCTTGCCCATGAAGGTCGTACCGGGTGGGTGAGACCGGGGGGGGCTGCGGAAAGGACGGGGACGGGGAGGTTGGCGCCGCCGGGGCGCTATGTCCCGGGATATAAAAAGCCGGGATCGGGGGAACACGACGCGGGGGGGGGGGGGACGACACGATAGGGGGGACATGGGGGGGCCGTACCGGTGCGGCGGGCAGGAGGAGTCTCCGCGCCGCGGCCCGGGAGGGGTTAAGGCGGAGCGGGCGCTGCCCCGGGGGGGCGGGCGCTGGTCCGTCCCTGCCCCGCGGAGCTCGGCCGGTTCCGAGCCCGTCCCGTGTCCCGCATGGAGGACACCGGGTCCCTGTTCCCGTCGCTGGTGGCGGCGGGACACGCAGCATCCCTCGCCCTGGTCTGGTACTGGCGGCGGCGGCGGGACGAGCCGGGGGGCAGCGGTGAGTTCAGCTCCCCTCGGTCCCCCCCCGGCCTCCCCCTGCTCCGCTCGGCTCGGCCCCTCGCCCCGCCCACCCGCCGTGAGGAGGGGGGAAGCGACACAACACCTGCAGCCCCGCTGCCTCCTGAGCGGGTGGGGGTCCTGAGGGGTTTTAGGGGGGACTCACCCCCTGTGCGGGTGGGAACAAGGGGAGGGCCGTGCTGCCCTGGGTTCTGGGGGGCGTCACCTGTCATGGGAGAGCATGGCATGGGGCAGCATGGCATGAGAGAGCATCCCGGTGCGGGGGGCGGGATGCAGCACAAGGTGGTACCCAGGAGTGACTCAGCATTGATGGAGTGTGACCCCCACACACACTGACACTATTAGGAGTGGGAATCCCGTCAGCAGCCCCTCGGCGTGGGGCCTGCTGCCCAAGCCCTCCCCCAGCATCCCCATCCCGAGGTGCGAAGGTGCCAAATATTTCTGGGGACAGGGATCTGATGACAGGGGGGCTCTGGGAGGGCCGAGCGGATGCTGGTGTCTGGGGGTACCGTGAGACCCCCCTATACCCGCTGCTGGCACGACCTCAGCCCCTGGCATGGCATCTCTGCTGCCAGGGCGCTGCCGGCGGCCCTGGCCCCCCCCTCCCGGCACTTTCCAGGGCGTTGGCTGCGGTTTCCGTCGATCTGTGTGCGGCACTGGGCACCGTCACACGGCTGTCGCCGTGCCGGGACGGCTCCGCTCCCGCGGCCACCGCGCTGGGAAACCACTGCCGGGCCCACGGCCGGCGGGAGCCGCGGCGGCCACTGCCGGTACCGGTGCCGGTGCCAGATAAAGCGGGCAGGGCACCTTGGCCGGGCCGGAGCCCTCGCTGCTCCCTGCCGGGGGGGCCGCTGGCACTGGCGCCAGCCCAGTACGAAGGGCACCCCCAAGGTCGCACCTGCCGGGGCCGATCATCCCGCCGCGCCGCGACCCCCCCCCCGCCCCCGAACTGGGGGGTGCCAGGAGGGTCCGGCAGCATCGGCCGCGCTCGGTGGTGCTGGGGGTCTGCGCCTCTGCAATCCCTCCGGGGCTCGGGGGGGTTTCCACCGGTGTTCCCCGTGCTGGGCTGCACCTTGCCAGGGCAGTGGGGTTGTTTCGGGGCGCTGTTCCTGGAACTCATGGAGGAGTCGGGGTGGGGGCTGCCGGATACCAACAAGGGGTTGCCCGGTGCCCGCGGGAGGCTGCTCGATTCTCACGAGAGGTTGCCTAATGCCTGCGGGGGCTGCCCGGTGTCCGCAAGGGGCTGCCCGGTGCAAATGAGGGGCTGTACCCTCACCAGAGGTTGCCTGATGCCTGTGAGGGACCTGCCCAGTACCCACAGGGGGCTGCCTGGTGTGCGCAAGGGGATGCCCGGTGCAAATGAGGGGCTGTACCAACTACTTTCAGTGGCAATTTTGGCACAGTGTCGGGGCACGTATTTTCAAGGGGCACCACGGCTCAGCCAGGGCTCCTGTCTGTGTCTGTGTCCCCGTGCCTGTGGGGCTGGGGGGCAAAGGGCTGAGGGGGGGGCGGGGGAGCCGCGGCAGAGCTTGGCGGGCTGGTGGTGGCGCCGGCTGAGTTTGGCAGCAGGACGCTGCTGTTTGTTTGGCCCCGCTCCGGTTTCCAAGGCTGCCAGGGACGTGGCGGCAGTGGGCGGAGGGGGGGCCCCAGAGGTTTGGGAACCCCCCTGTGTCCCCCCTTTCCGCTCCACTCAGCTTTTCCACGGCGCTGGCGGTTCTGGCTGTGCCAGGTCGGGAGGATCGGATGTTGCTGCTGGCCGCAGCCGTGACTCACCGGCCTCAAGGGGCCGTGCCTGGCAACCACGGGCATCCCCGTCACGGCCCTCCCTGCATGGTCCCCCGGCAGCGCCTCTGGCATCCGTGGGGAAGCTTTTCCCGCCACTGTCCCACGTCCTCGACGGTAGAGCCGTGGGAGGAGTATCAGAGCCATGGGAAGCTTGCCGGAGCCGTGGGAAGCGTGTCGGAGCTGTGGCAGTGTGCGGGAAGCGTGGCGGGCGCGGCACGCGCATCCCGCGGGACACGTGTCCCGTTCCAGGCGGTGTTCCCCGCTCATCGGGCGCTATCGCTCTGGCTCGGCCCACCCCCTTCTCCCCCCAGCTCCTTATCTCTGTGGCACAGATGGAACGCGGCCACTGCCGTGGGGCTGAGTCGTACGTCGGCACCGTGCCATGCCGTGCTCTGCCGTGCCCAGCCCCCACACCCGGGCCTTGCTGCTGGCCTGGCTCATCCTGGCTGGCTTTTGCCATGCTCGGTTTTCACACAAGACCCCCGAGACCCCCTGGAGCCCCCCTGAGATCTCTGTGCTCCCCGTGGCCGGGATGTGCTGAGCTCCAGGAGCCCCCCAGCACCCAGCGTGATGACAGGAGGTGCAACCAACTCTGAACCATTCGGGTGTCTGCCTGGCCCAGGGCTCCTGTGCCATGGCATGCCTGTGCCGTGCCATGCCTGTGCCCATGCCTGGCGGTCCGAGCCCTTCCGACTTTGTTCCAGCTGCCTGCTGTGCTCTGCCCACAGCTGTGCTGAATCGGGGCTTCCCAGCAGAGGGACCGTGGGTGGGCTCCCCCCTGCCCGGGAGCAGGAGGAGCCGGGCTGGCGGAGGCCGTGGGCTGTGTGAGTCACTGACCGCGGCTCCGGCCGCGCTCCGGGCACGGATCCCGCCGCGCTCCCACCAAACGCAGCCGAACGCCGAGCAGGGCGGGGGGCGCCGGGGCCGGAACGCGCAATGGGCTTCGCACTCTGCTGCTGCTGCTGTTGCGGGCCAGGAGCAGGTGACCCGCGTGCCGGAGATCGGAGGGAGGTGTCCCCGCCTTGGCGTCTTTCAGAACCCCCTTTCCCGTCGCAGGCTCCCTCCCGACATAGCTCGGTCCGACCCTGCCTGTGCCGGGGGGCTCATCTGGCCTCGGGGCGGGGGTGGTGGGACGCGGCGTGGGGCGCACGGGGTCCCGGCAGCTCGGGGGGCGTCGGTGCTGTGGGGACCCAACAGAAAACACACTGAGGGCTCCCGTGAGCACGGGGACTCTTTGCGGGCCTGTGGGGAGAGGAAGCTGGAAGGGATGGGTGTATGGGTGCTGAAGTGAGGGGTGGGTGCTGGGGGGCACGAGCTGCCCCTACTCCTTGAGAACTCTGCGTGTGGAAAGGGGGCTGGAGATGTCGGGGTACCCCGTGGCTGCATTACGTGGTGGTCCGGGGGGCACCGGGCAGAGGGGTGCGGGCGGGGTGATGGGCGATGCTGGGTGCCGGCATCGGGCAGAAGTGTAGGGTGGGCGCGCAAGGTTCCAGCACCGAGGCATGGGGTGCGGAAGGAGAGGTCCTGTCCGGAAATCGCCCCAGGGTGTGGTGTGAGGTTTTCTCCCGGGTCCCTCCGGGTTGTTATAGGGACGGGGAGGTCTCCCCAGGATAGCAGGGACGATTGTCTCCCAGTTCCTCCGGGTTGCAGGGTGGGGTGTCTCCTCGGTCTCCCCCGGGTGCAGGGTGGGGTGTCTCCCCCGGGTGCCCCCGGTCCCCTCCGGTGCTGTGGCGCAGCCGGGACCGCCGGAGGGCGGGGCGAAGAGGGGCGGGTGCCTCCCGTCCCTCCCCCCCTCCCCCGTCCCGTCCGCCCGGTGCCGCCGGTCGGTCCCGGCGGTGGGTCCGTCGGTTGGTCGGTGGGTCCCGACCCGACCCGTCCCGTCCCGTCCCGTCCGGTGGAGCGGCGCGGCCATGTCGGGCCCCCGTCCCGGCGGGAACTGGCTGAGCGGCGGCTCCGAGCCCGAACGGCGGCGGTACCTGAGCGCCCGGCTCTGCTGCGCCGGTGACCGAGGGGGATTGGGGCCTGGGGAGGGTGGGGGTGGCGAGGGGGGTTCCCGGGGCGGGGGTGCGGGGGGAGAGTGGCGGCGGGACGGGGGGACACGGGAGCGGCGGGGAGGCGAAGGGAGGGGGGGGGAACGGGGAGGGGCGGGGTCTGCACGAAGCCTTTGAGCCACGCCCCTTTCTGCGACCCCGCCCCCAGAGCTTGGCTGAACTGCGTTGAGTTGGATCGGGCTCAGCCGGGAGGGTGTGTGTTAGTGTGCGTGTTATTGTGAGTGGTTGTTGTGTGTTAACACGTGTGTCTGTGTTATTGTATGTGTGTGTGTGCTGGTGCGCGCCTCTGCATGTGTGTGCACCAGTGTGTGCACCAGCAAACACTTGTGTGTGCGTGCACCTGTGTGTGCAGCTGTACGTGTGTGTGCACTCGTGTGTCTCTGCTCACATGTATGTATGTCTACATGTGTGTCTAGCTGTGTGTGCCCCTGCGCACATATCTGGCGCTAGTGATGTGTGTGTGTGTGTGTGTACACCATTGTGTGTGAGAGTGTGTGCACATATGTGTGATGGTGTCCATGTGTCTCTGTGCCCATGTCTATGTCTGTGCACGTGTGTGTATGTGCACCTGTGTGTGTCTGGTCAAGTGTGTATATGTGCACTTGTGTGTGTGCTCCTGCACATGTGTGTGAGGGTGATGGGGGAGTGTGTGCACCGGTGTGTATTATCTGTGCACATGTGAGCATGCATATGAGTGTGTGTATGAGTGTGTGTGAGCATGAGAGTGTATGTAGGAGTGTGTGTGAGCATGTGTGTGTGTATGAGTGTATGTGAGTGTGTGTATGTGTGTGAGCATGTGTGAGCATGCGAGTGTGTGTATGTGTGTGAGCATGTGTGTATGAGTGTGTGTGAGCATGCGAGTGTGTGTGAGCATGTGTGTGTATGAGTGTGTGTGAGCATGTGTGTGTGTATGAGTGTGTGTGAGCATGTGAGTGAGGGTATGTGTGTGTGTGAGCATGTGAGTGAGTGTATGTGTGTGTAAGCATGTGAGTGTGTATGTGTGTG
>JAWWLY010000070.1:4269992-4302112 GCA_035041215.1 Gymnopithys bicolor
GCCATGATCTGGTAAAGGGACTGGAGTTGGACCAAGGGTTGGACTTGATGATCTCGGGGGTCTTTTCCAACCCAATCCATTCTATGATTCTGTGCTTGGGGGATATAGGAGGAACACTGGGGGTCCTCCACCCTAGTATGAGACCACCCTAGTGCAATTGGGAGACACTGGGCACTACGAGGGGCCACTGGCATCCCCCCATTCCTCTATGGTGCTGCCCCAGTTCCATGGGGGGGACACAGGGGAGGACAAGGGAGTGGGACATGGGGATATGAAGGAATAGGAGGAGACATAGGGGAATATAAGGGAACATGAAATGGACATGGGGGACCCCCACCCTGCTCCAACTCTGCCCCACCCCCATGGTGGGACATGATGGGGGACACAGGAATCCCTCACCCCAGTCTGACACCATGCCAGCTCTATAGGGAGACACAGGAAGATATGGAGGGGTCACAGGGAGACACAGCATACCCTGCCCCACCCTGACCCCCTGCCTTTCAGGTGACAGTGCACAAGAATGACACGTGTGCCCTGCTGAGCAATGCACAGCCGCAGCAGTGGCGGGTGGTGAGCGCCGGTGGCAGCGAGGCCATTGTTCCCTCCGTCTGTTTCCTCCTGCCACCCCCCAATAAGGAGGCTCTGGATGCTGTGCACAGGTGGGGACAGTGACCTTGCACCCCTTCCTGGGTCCCCTCGTGTTCCCTCTGCTAAACTCTGTGTCCCCTAAGGCTGGAGACCATCCACCAGCAGCTGCTGGGACTGTGGCAGCAGCTGCACCAGGACCTGCGCAGCCTCCGTGCCTGGCAGTACCTGACCCGGGACATCCAGCAGATCCAGTCCTGGACACACATCACGGTGAGTCCCCAGGGATTCTAGAGTGGCACGGGAGTCCCCTGGGAGTCCCTGTGGGGGCTGACACAGCCATACCCCCCCAGTTCCGCACGCTGCCGGCAGAGGAGGTGCGGCAGGTCCTGCGCAGCCTGGAAACCCACTACCAGGAGTTCCTGCGGGACAGCCAGGATGCCCAGAGCTTCCAGCCCGATGACCGGCTGCAGGTGGAGCGCGACTACAATGCCTGCACCCACAAATATGAGCTGCTGCTGCGTAGCCAGGAGAAAGGTAGGTGTCCCCTACCTGCTTACGGGTCCCTTCAGTGTCCCCACGGTGTCCCTGGGGTGCTGAGCTGTCTCCCTGTCCACCTTCCCTGCCACGGGTCTGCAGGGTATCCCTGGGGCACTGAGACATCTGCCAGTTCCCATGGTGTTCCTGGGGTGTCCCCAGGATGCTGAGACATCCCTATGTCACCCCCCCAGGAGAGCAGGATGAGTCGCTGTGCAAGAGCTACATCTCACAGCTGAAGGACATCCGGCTGCAGCTGGAGAGCTGTGAGAGCCGCACCGTGCACCGCCTGCGCCTGCCCCTGGACACCGACCCGCTGCGTGAGTGTGCCCAGCGCCAGGCCGAGCAGCAGGTGTGTGACATGTGTGTGTGGGCCTGTGACACGTGTGCAATGCACACGGATGGGGATCTCGGTGCCATGATGGGACTGTCATGGAATCACAGAATGGTTTGGGTTGGAAAAGCCCTCAAAGCCCATCGAGTCCAGATGCTCCCCCAGCACTGCCAGGTCCTCCACTAAACCATGTCCCCAAGTGCCACATCCACACAGCTGTTAAATCCCCCCAGGGATGGGGACTCTACCTGTGCCAGGGCTGTACACACCTTTGCAGAAGGAATTGTTCCCAATATCCCATGTAAACCTCCCCTGCCCACTTGCTCTGGTGGGCTGCAGATCCTTCCCCTGCTCGGCTCCTCCTCAGGTCTGAGGGAGCCAAGGGAGTGGTCAGTGGGGGGGTCAGCCCTGACCTGCAGGTGGCAGAGACTGAGGGACTCCCTCTCCACAGCAAACCCACCTGGAGCTGGAGGGCATCCAGAAGAACCTGGCCAAGGTCAGCGAGAAGACGGAGCAGGTGCTGGCGCAGCCAGAGCAGGCGGGCTCAGCCCCTGTCCTGCGCTCAGAGCTGGAGGTCACCCTGCGGAAGATGGAGCAGGTGTACAGCCTCTCCACCATCTACCTGGAGAAGTGAGTGTACTCTCAGCCCTGGCACTGTGTGGCTTCTTTGAACCTTGGGCTGGGAATGAGCCTGGGCAGTCAGTGGGGATTAGGAGGTTTTCCCTTTTTCCTTCTCCCCTTCTCCCTTTTTTTACCCTTTCCCTTCCCTCATGGCTCTGTGCTACTGCTCTGGCTGAGCTGTCCCCCTCTCAGCTGAGCCCATCCTACTCCTGTCCCACTCCCATCCCACTCCTGTCCTGCTCCTGGCTGATCCCTCCCTCTGCCACAGGCTGAAGACCATTGGGCTGGTGATCCGGAGCACGCAGGGGGCTGAGGAGCTGCTCCGCAAGTACGAGGAGCAGCTTAAGGACGTGCAGGCAGTGCCAGCTGACCTGGCTGAGCTGGAGGCCAGCAAGGCTGAGCTGAAGGTACGGGGGGGATTCCAGGGAATGCCAGGAGGTTCTGGCGGAGCTGGGGCTGGCACTGACCCCTGCCCATCTGCCACAGCGGCTGCGGACACAGGCTGAGGGGCACCAGCCCTTCTTCAGCACCCTGGAGGCCGACCTCGGTAAGGCCAAGGACGTCAACGAGCGGATGGTCCGTGGTCACAGCGAGCGGGATGTGGACCTGGAGCGGTACCGGGAGCGGGTGCAGCAGCTGCTGGAGCGCTGGCAGGCCGTGCTGAGCCAGACCGACCTGCGCCAGCGTGAGCTGGACCAGCTGGGCCGCCAGCTGCGCTACTACCGGCAGAGCTGCGATGCCCTGTGCCAGTGGATTCGCGATGCCCGGCAGCGCCAGGAGGCCATCCAGGCTGTGCCCATCACCGACAGCCAGGCTGTGCGCGAGCAGCTCCTGCAGGAGAAGGTAGAGCCAGCGGTGGGACAAGGGGTGTGCCCAGCCATCCCTGGCTGTGGTGTGGCAAGGGGGCTTGCTGGCAATCCCCAACGGGGTGAGGGGTGTGCCTGACCATCCCCAACTGTGGTAGGGTGAGAGGTGCACCTGCCCATCCCTGGTGTGGCAAGGGCTGTGTCTGGGCATCCCTGGCTGCTGTGGAGCGAGGGGTGCTCCTGGTCATCCCCAGTGGGGTGAAGGGTATGCCCAGCCATCCCTGTTGAGGCAAGGAGTGCTCCTGGCCATCCCTAGTGGGGGGCGAGGTGTGTACCTGGCCATCTCTGGCAGGGCAAGGTGTGCTCCTGGCCATCCCTGGTGGGGTGAGGTGTGTACCTGGCCATACCTGGCAGGGCAAGGAGTGCATGTAGCCGTCCCCTGCTGTGACAGGGTGAGAGTACACCTGACCATATCTGGTCCCAAATGGGGCAGGGAGTGCTCTCACCTGTGCCTGCTGTGGTGGGGTGGGGAGGGCTCTTGGGTGGCCACAGTGGGACAAGGGGTGCTCTTGTCTGTCCCTGGCTGTGTCAGGATGAGGGGTGCTCTTGGCTATCCCCATCAGGGTAAGGGTGCTCCTGGCCATTCCCAACTGTGGAGTGGCTAGGGATGCTCTCTGGTGGCTGTGGGATGCCTGGACTCACCCTCAGATGTCTCCCCAGAAACTGCTGGAGGAGTGTGAGCAGCACAAGGAGAAGGTGGAGGAGTGCCAGCGCTACGCCAAGCAGTACATCGATGCCATCAAGGTGTGCCTGCTGCCTAGGGGGCTAGGACTGGGAGGGTTGGGGGGCAACACGGTGTCCCATGGGGCACTGTGGGGACAATGCCAAGGCTGGGGGTCTTGCCAGAGGTGTGATGGCACACTGAGCACCCTCTCCCTGGCAGGACTATGAGCTGCAGCTAGTGAGCTTCAAGGCACAGGTGGAGCCGGTGGCGTCGCCAGCCAAGAAGCCCAAAGTGCAGTCGGCGTCTGACAGCATCATCCAGGAGGTGAGGGGGGTTCCACTGCTGTGGGCCTGGGGTGCCCCTTGGCTTCCAAAACATGGCTGCTCATGAAGGGGTGGGCTTGGGGGACTGCTGTGCAGACTCACCGCTATCTGGCCCCACCATTGCCAAGGGACTGGGGGTCTGTGGGCGTGCTCCCCTCCCTCTCACTGACCCTCTGTCTGCACAGTATGTGGACCTGCGGACACAATACAGTGAGCTGACCACACTCACCACACAGTACATCAAGTTCATCACCGAGACGCTGCGGCGGCTGGAGGAGGAGGAGGTAGGGAGTGGTGTGGGGTGGCATGGCTGGGTGTGTAACCGCGGGGAACGTGGTTAACAGGGGCTCCAGTCCCATCAGTAACGCCAGCCCATGGCTGTGACTCTGGCCCTGGTTGCCATCACTAACACTGGCCCACAGCCGTGGCTCCAGCCCTGGCTCCATCACTAACACTGGCCTCTGGCTGTGACTCTGGCTCCAGCCTCATTACTAACACTGCCCCATGGCCATGACTCTGGCCTCAGACCCATCACTGACACTGGCCCATGGCTGTGACTCTGGACCCATCACTAACACTGACTCACAGCCTCTAACCCTGCTCCCTGCTGGGCTCCCGGGAGCGAGGCCACTGGCTCTGGGTGTGGAGAGTCTCTGAGCCAAGCTGGCTCCAGGTGCCAGGGGCTCTGGTGTGACTGGTGGTAGGAGGCACTTCCCAGATACACATAGTGCAGTCAGCACCCGCCTGCGCATGCCGCTGTGCTGGGCGCCGGCCTGCGGGATCTGGCGTGGGGTAACCTCTCTAACTCTTGGTTTCTGCCCTCGAAGCCGCTTTGCCGGTGCTTTTTCTTGGGGGATGTTTGTGTTGGTGGGAATCTAATGGAGGGTAAAAAACCAGGATGACTCTGGCAGCCCTGCACCAGGTACTCACTCTGCGCATGCCCTCTCCCTGTGGCACCCCCACCTTCTCCATAGCTCGCCCTGTCCTCCTCTCCCTCTTCAGCCTCTGTGCTGCTCCTGGGATCGGGGGTCTGGCGCCGGGGTCTGGCTCCCTCGCATGCGCAGTGCCCGGGTCCTGTGGGGCGTGCGGCTGCCTCTCTCATGGTGCATGGAGTGTGAGTGCTGTGCTTGCACTTAGAAGCAGCCAGGAGGGGTTCAAATCAGCTGGATCACTCTCTCCATTGTCGAGGCTTTCCCGACAGGGAAACCTCTGTTGGCACCACTCTCGGATGGCTCCTCTCTATCCTGCTCTTGGCACTTGGGCTGTCTCTCTTATTTGCCCACAGCAGGGGCTGTCTGTGCCGGCCCCCTCACGTGGGGAGCCATAGTGGTGGTGTGCACGCTGCTCGCATCTGTCTCCATCGCTTGGGCTCCGCTCGCGCTCTGTCCCTTCTCTCTGGTATGTGGCCACGCGCTTCCTGCGCTGCTGTCTGGCTCCCGTTGCCTGTCTGCCTGTGCTGTCGTGTGTCCCCTGTCCTGCCGTACGTCTTCTGGAAGCTGGTGACACTGCCACCGGCTCGTGGGGTGGCCCAGGGGCCGAAGCCCTTCCACGCAATTCCTCCACCCCTCCACTGGCTCGGCGGTGCGTGGCTTGGCCGGTGTTGATGCCGTGGCGCGATCGCATCCCTTGTGATTTGTCTCTCTCTCCCCTCTCTGTCCCCTGCACCCTCTTTCCCCTCCAGAAAGCCGCCGAGAAACTGAAGGAGGAGGAGAGGAAGCGGCTGGCGGAGGTGGAGGCGCAGCTGGAGAAGCAACGGCAACTGGCCGAGGCCCACGCCAAAGCCAAGGCGCAGGCGGAGGCGGAGGCGCGGGAGCTGCAGCTCCGCATGCAGGAGGAGGTCACCCGGCGGGAGGTGGTGGCCGTGGACGCTGAGCAGCAGAAGCAGAACATCCAGCAGGAGCTGATGCAGCTGCGGCAGAACTCGGACCACCAGATCAAGTCCAAGGTGAAGCTGATCGAGGAGGCCGAGTACAACCGCAAGAAGGTGGAGGAGGAGATCCGCCTCATCCGCCTGCAGCTGGAGAGCACTGAGAAACAGCGCGAGGGCGCCGAGACGGAGCTGCAGGAACTGCGGGCGCGCGCCGAGGAGGCTGAGCGCCAGAAGCGGCAGGCACAGGAGGAGGCCGAGCGCCTGCGCCGGCAGGTGAAGGAGGAGAGCCAGAAGAAACGGGAGGCAGAGGAGGAACTGAAGCGCAAGGTGCAGGCTGAGCGTGAGGCAGCACGGGAGAAGCAGAAGGCGGTGGCGGACCTGGAGCAGCTGCGGCTGCAGGCGGAGGAGGCTGAGCGGCGCATGCGGCAGGCAGAGGCTGAGAAGGATCGGCAGATCCAGGTGGCCCAGGAAGTGGCCCAGCGCAGTGCCGAGGCCGAGCTGCAGAGCAAGAGGCTCTCCTTCGCCGAGAAGACAGCGCAGCTGGAGCTGTCTCTGCAGCAGGAGCACGATGCGGTGGCCCAGCTGCAGGAGGAGGCCGAGCGGCTGAAGAGGCAGCAGCTGGAGGCCGAGCGCTCACGGGAGGAGGCCGAGAAGGAGCTGGAGCGCTGGCGGCAAAAGGCCAACGAGGCACTGCGCCTGCGCCTGCAGGCTGAGGAGGTGGCCCACAAGAAGTCGCTGGCACAAGAGGAGGCTGAGAAGCAGAAGGAGGATGCAGAGCGCGAGGCCCGCAAGCGTGCCAAGGCGGAGGAGGCAGCCCTGCGGCAGAAAGAGCTGGCAGAAGAGGAACTGGAGAAGCAGCGGGTGCTGGCGGAAGGCACGGCCCAACAGAAGCTGGCGGCGGAGCAGGAGCTGATCCGACTGAAGGCAGAGATGGAAAACGGGGAGCAGCAGCGCCTGCTCCTCGAGGAAGAGCTCTCGCGGCTAAAGAGTGAGGTGAATGAGGCCATTCAGAGGAGGAGGGAGCTGGAGGAGGAGCTGGCCAAGCTGCGGGCTGAGATGGAGGTCCTGCTGGAGAGCAAGGCCAAGACAGAGGAGGAGTCACGCTCGAGCAGTGAGAAGTCGAAGCAGCGGCTGGAGGCCGAGGCCAGCAAGCTGCGGGAGCTGGCTGAGGAGGCCGCCCGCCTGCGCGCCCTCTCCGAGGAGGCCAAGCGGCAGCGGCAGCTGGCAGAAGAAGAGGCCAGCCGTCAGCGAGCTGAGGCTGAGCGCATCTTGAAGGAGAAGCTGGCGGCCATCAACGAGGCCTCGCGGCTGAAGGCGGAGGCGGAGATTGCACTGAAGGAGAAGGAGGCAGAGAACGAGCGGCTGCGGCGGCTGGCGGAGGATGAGGCCTACCAGCGCAAGCTGCTGGAGGAGCAGGCAGCTCAGCACAAGCAGGACATCGAGGAGAAGATCGCTCTGCTGAAGCGCTCCTCAGAGAGCGAGCTGGAGCGCCAGAAGGGGCTGGTGGAGGACACGCTGCAGCAGCGGCGGCAGGTGGAGGAGGAGATCCGCGCCCTCAAGGCCAGCTTCGAGAAGGCCTCGGCTGGCAAGAGTGAGCTGGAGCGAGAGCTAAACCGCATCCGTGGGGAGGCAGAGGAGGTCCAGCGCAGCCGGGAGCAGGCAGAGCGGGAGGCCGAGCGTCAGCGTGCGCTGGCGCTGGAGGAGGAGGGCCGGCGGCGTGAGGCTGAGGAGAAGGTTCAGGCCATCCTGGCGGCCGAAGAGGAGGCCGGGCGGCAGCGGCGGCTGGCTCTGGAGGAGGTGGAGCGGCTGCGGGCCATGGTGGAAGAGGCGCGGCGGCAGAAGGAGCTGGCGGAGAAGGAGTCGGAGCGACAGATCCAGCTGGCGCGGGAGGCGGCGCAGAAGCGGATTGCAGCGGAGGAGAAGGCTCACTTGGCTGCAGTGCAGCAGAAGGAGCAGGAGCTGCTGCAGACACGGCAGCAGGAGCAGAGCCTCCTGGACCGGCTGCGCGAGGAGGCCGAGCAGGCCCGGCGGGCGGCCGAGGAGGCCGAGTTTGCCCGTGGCAAGGCTGAGCAGGATGCCAGTCTGTCCCGGCAGCGCGTGGAGGAGGCCGAGCGGCTGAAGCAGCGGGCGGAGGAGGAGGCGCAGGCCAAGGCACAGGCACAGGCGGATGCAGAGAAGCTGAGGAAGGAGGCCGAGCTGGAGGCGGCGAAGCGGGCGCAGGCAGAACAGGCGGCCCTGCGGCAGAAGCAGCTGGCCGATGCCGAGATGGAGAAACACAAGAAGTTTGCCGAGCAAACACTGCGGCAGAAGGCACAGGTGGAGCAGGAGCTGACCAAGGTGAAGCTGCAACTGGATGAAACAGACCATCAGAAGGGCATCCTGGATGAGGAGCTGCAGCGGCTGAAGGAGGAGGTGACGGATGCTGTCCGGCAGAAGGCTCAGGTGGAGGAGGAGCTCTTCAAGGTCCGGGTGCAGATGGAGGAGCTGGCCAAGCTGAAGAGCCGCATTGAGGAGGAGAACAAGGCACTGATCCTCAAGGACAAGGACAACACACAGAAGTTCCTGGCAGAGGAGGCCGAGAAGATGAAGCAGGTGGCGGAGGAGGTGGCCCGGCTGAGCGTGGAGGCACAGGAGGCTGCCCGCATGCGGCAGCTGGCCGAGGATGACTTGGCACAGCAGCGGGCGCTGGCAGAGAAGATGCTGAAGGAGAAGATGCAGGCGGTGCAGGAGGCCACACGGCTGCGGGCTGAGGCCGAGGTGCTGCAGAAGCAGAAGGACCTGGCGCAGGAACATGCCAAGCGGCTGCAGGAGGACAAGGAGCAGATGCAGCAGCGCCTGGCCGAGGAGACCGAGGGCTTCCAGAAGACGTTGGAGGCCGAGCGCCGGCGGCAACTGGACATTACGGCTGAGGCTGAGCGCCTCAAAGTGCAGGTGGCAGAGATGAGCATGGCCCAGGCCAAGGCTGAGGAAGAAGCCAAGCGGTTCAAGAAGCAGGCAGAGGAGATCAGTGAGAGGCTGCACGAGACTGAGCTGGCCACACAGGCGAAGATGACATTGGTGCAGACCCTGGAGATCCAACGGCACCAGAGCGATGAGGTTGCAGAGAAGCTGCGGAAGGCCATTGCTGACCTGGAGGATGAGAAGGAGAAGCTGAAGAAGGAGGCAGAACTGCTGCAGCAGAAGGCAGAGGAGGTACTGGGCTGTGGGTCCCCCTTAGCGGTGGTGATACGCAGGGAGGCTGTCCCTCTCCCCAGCCACCCCACACCATCCCTAGCCAGGTCCCCAAGGACCATCACTGGGGATGGTGGCGCAGGACCTCCCATGTGGGTCAGGGGTGTGTGTAGAGTTGGGACCACTGAAGCAAACCCTGCAGGCAGTGTCGGAGCGGGACCTCCATCCCATCTCCTGCTGTGAAGGGGGGATTCCCACCACCAGGGTCAGCTCTTTGGCCCCACAGTGTGTCCTGCTGTGTTCCCTCTTTGTGCCCCATTTCCAGCCTCGGTGCTGGAGGATCGCTCATGTCCTCCCCCTGTTTGTCCTGCCCCATGTTGTGTTATATGGCTCCCTAACCCCGGCTCTGCTCCTTAACTCTTACCCAACATAGCGGAGTGTGTGGGTGACTCTGTGTTCCCTGGTGCTGCTCATGCTGTGCCCCCTCACCCCCCTGCCCTCAGTCCCCCACACTGCCCTCCTGGGTGTCTGACCACACTATCCTCTCTCCCACCCCAGATGCAGGTGGCCCAGCAGGCTCAGCTCCGTCAGGAGACGCAGCTTCTCCAGCAGAGCTTCCTGACAGAGAAGGATGCCCTGCTGCAGAAGGAGAAGTTCGTTGAGGAGGAGAAATTGAAGCTGGAGAAGCTCTTTAAGGATGAGGTGAACAAAGCCCAGAACCTGAAGGCAGAGCAGGAGCGGCAGCAGCAGGAGATGGAGCAGGAGAAGCAGCAGTTGAAAGCCATGTTAGACGAAGCTAAGAAGCATCAGAAAGAGGCTGAGGAAAACGTCCGGCACAAGCAAGAGGAGCTGCAGCAGCTGGAGAGGCAGCGACAGCAGCAGGAGAAACTTCTGGAAGAGGAGAACAAGAAGCTGAGGGAGAAACTTGAGCAGATGCAGGAGGAGTACAAGGCTGCCCTGGCCCAGAGACGAGAGATCATGATTCAGACAGATGACCTGCCTGGGGAGGCCGCGGTTACAACGACACAGCTGCTGGACATCAAGGCTGTGCCCAACGGCCGGGATGCAGTGGACGGCTTAGCACAGAATGGGGAGCCAGAGTTTGCCTTTGATGGCATCCGGCAGAAGGTGTCAGCAGAGAAGCTGGCTGATGCTGGCATTCTGAGCAGAGAGAACTTGGACAAGTTGTCGAAGGGAGTTGTGAGTGTGGATGAGCTCTCGCAGAGGGAGGACATCAAGAAGTACCTACAGGGCAAGAGCAGCATTGCTGGTTTGCTGATCAAACCCACCAACCAGAAGATGAGCATCTACGAAGCCATGAAGAAGAAGCTTCTCAGCCCAGGCACGGCGCTGGTGCTGCTGGAGGCTCAGGCTGCCTCTGGTTTCATCATCGACCCTGTGCGGAATGCGAGGCTCTCAGTGAACGAGGCGGTGCGAGAGGGTGTGATTGGACCAGAGCTGCATAACAAGATGCTGTCGGCCGAGCGGGCTGTCACTGGCTACAAGGATCCATACACAGGCGACAAGATCTCCCTCTTCCAAGCCATGACAAAGGATCTCATTGTCAGGGATCATGGCATCCGTCTGCTTGAGGCCCAGATTGCCACTGGCGGCATCATTGACCCCGTGCACAGCCACCGCCTGCCTGTGGAAGCTGCCTACAAACGCGGCTACTTTGATGAGGAGATGAACCAGGTCCTGTCTGACCCCAGTGATGACACCAAGGGCTTCTTCGACCCCAACACTCAGGAGAACCTCACCTACCTGCAGCTGATGGAGCGGTGCGTGACTGACCCAGACACAGGGCTGTGCCTCCTGCCACTCACTGACCAGGCAGCCAAAGCGAGGGAGCTGGTCTACACAGACAAGGAAGCCAAGGACGTCTTCAAGAAGGCCACGGTGACTGCACCGTTCGGCAAGTTCCAAGGGAAGACAATGACCATCTGGGAGCTGATCAATTCTGAATACTTCACTGAGGACCAAAGGCGGGACCTGATCCAGCAGTACCGGACTGGCAAGATCACGGTGGAGAAGATCATCAAGATCATCATCACGGTTGTGGAGGAAAGCGAGAAAAAGAGCCAGATGTGCTTTGAGGGCCTGCGGGCCCCTGTGCCTGCTGCCGAGCTGCTGGAGAGCAAGGTCATCAACAAGGACCTCTACAACCAACTGCACCAAGGCAAGAAGTCTGTGAAGGACGTGGCAGAGATGGAGTCCGTGCGGCAGTACCTGAAGGGCACCGATGCCATTGCTGGTGTCCTGGTGGAGTCAACGGGCCAGAAGCTCACCTTCTATGAGGCCCTGAAGAGAAACCTGTTGAAGCCAGAGGTTGCCCTGTCCCTGCTGGAGGCACAAGCTGCCACCGGTTACATCATCGACCCTGTGAGGAACAAACTCTTCTCTGTGGATGAGGCGGTGAAAGCCGAGGTGGTGGGGCCGGAGTTCCATGAGAAGCTGCTGTCAGCAGAGAAGGCGGTGACCGGCTACAAGGATCCCTACACAGGCCAGACGGTTTCTCTCTACCAGGCACTCAAGAAGGGCCTCATCCCCAGTGACACTGGACTCCGGCTACTGGACGTCCAGCTCTCCACTGGTGGCATCATTGACCCTGTCAACAGCCACCGGCTCCCACTTGAGGTCGCTTACAAGCGTGGCTACTTCGACCCAGAGATAAACGAGGCTCTGACTGAGCTCCGAGATGATGCCAAGGCTTTCTACTGTCCCAACACCCAGGAGCACCTCACCTACACCCAGCTGCAAAAGAACTGCCACCGTGACAAGCAGACTGGCCTGTGCCTGCTGCCCCTGTCTGACAAGGCCATCCAGTCGCAGCAGGAGGAGGTCTACACTGACAGCCAGGCCAAGGAGTGCTTTGACAAGACCACCATAGAGGTCCCAGTGGGCAGCATGAAGGGCCGGACGATGACCATCTGGGAGCTGATCCACTCTGAGTACTTCACAGAGGAGCACAGGCGGGAGCTGCTCCGACAGTACAAAACTGGCAAGGTGACCATTGAGAAGATCATCAAGATTGTGATCACCATCATCGAGGAGACAGAGACCAAAAAGCAGGAGAAGCTGACATTCAGTGGTCTGCGGACACCGGTGCCGGCCAGTGAGCTGCTGGAGTCCCGCATCATCAGCAAATCCCAGTATGAGCAGCTGAAGGAAGGCAAGAAGACAGTGAAGGAGCTCTCTGAGACAGATGCAGTGAGGAGGTTCCTGCATGGCAGTGACTGCATTGCTGGCGTCTATGTGGAGGCCACCAAGGAGAAGCTGAACATCTATGAGGCTATGAAGAGGAACCTGCTAAGGCCCAGCACTGCCGTGGTACTCCTGGAGGCCCAGGCAGCCACTGGGTTCTTGATTGACCCTGTGAAGAACCGTAAACTGTACGTCAACGAGGCGGTGAAGGCTGGCGTTGTTGGGCCGGAGCTGCACGAGAAGCTGCTGTCGGCTGAGAAGGCTGTCACTGGCTACAAAGACCCCTACTCGGGCAACACCATCTCTCTCTTCCAGGCCATGAAGAAAGGGCTCATTGTCAAGGAGCATGGCATCCGTCTGCTGGAGGCCCAGATCGCCACTGGTGGCATCATCGACCCCGTGCACAGCCACCGCCTGCCCGTGGAGGTGGCCTACCACCGTGGCTACTTTGATGAAGAGATCAACCAGACCCTCTCCAACCCCAGTGATGACACCAAGGGCTTCTTCGACCCTAACACTCAGGAGAACCTCACCTACCTGCAACTGAAGGAGAGGTGCATCGAGGATCCGGAGACGGGCCTGTACCTGCTGCCTCTGAGGGAGCCCGAGAAGCCAAAAGTGGTGGAGACCACCCAGGTGTACACAGAGGCAGAGACACGGAAGGTGTTTGAGGAGACACAGGTGGACATCCCTGTGGGCAGCCGGGCAGGCTCCTCCATGTCGCTGTGGGAGATCATGCACTCAGACCTGCTGCCCGAGGAGCAACGGAAGCAGCTTATGGAGGAGTTCCAGTCAGGCCGCGTGTCCAAGGAGCGCATGATCATCATCATCATTGAGATCATCGAGAAGACTGAGATCATCCGGCAACAGAACCTCATGTCCTATGACTACGTCCGGCGCCGCCTCACAGCCGAGGATCTCTATGAGGCCAAGATCATCTCACAGGACATCTACAACCTGCTGAAGCAGGGCTCCAAAACCTTCCGGGAGCTTCTGGAGGTGGAGACTGTCTGGAAGTACCTCTATGGGTCAGGCTGTGTGGCTGGCATCTACATCCCCTCCTCCAAGCAGACACTCAGTGTCTACCAAGCACTGAAAAAGGGGCTGATCAACTCTGAAGTGGCCCGCTCCCTCCTGGAGGCCCAGGCAGCCACCGGCTTCATGATCGACCCCACCAAGAATGAGATGCTGACTGTCGACGAGGCGGTCAGGAAGGGCGTGGTGGGGCCTGAGATCCATGACCGGCTCCTGTCTGCAGAGAGAGCTGTGACTGGCTACAGAGATCCCTACAGCGAACAGAAGATTTCCCTCTTCCAGGCCATGAAGAAGGATCTCATTCCCAGCGAAGAGGCTCTCAAGCTCCTGGACGCCCAGATCGCCACTGGTGGTGTCATTGACCCACACCTGGGTTTCCACCTGCCCCTGGAGGTGGCTTACCAGCGGGGTTTCATCAACAAGGAGACGTACGATATGCTCTCGGAGCCCAGTGAGGTGCGCAGCTACGTGGACCCCTCCACGGATGAGAAGCTCAGCTACACTCAGCTGCTGAAGCGCTGCCGGAAGGATGAGAACTCCAGGCTCCTCTTGCTCCCACTCTGCGACACGCGGAAACTCACCTTCCGGGGTCTGCGGAAGCAGATCACCGTGGAGGAGCTCGTCCGTTCACAGGTGATGGATGAAGCCACAGCCCAGCGCCTCCAGGAGGGCCTCACCTCCGTTGAGGAGGTCTCCAAGAACCTCAAGAAGTTCCTGGAGGGCACCAGCTGCATCGCTGGTGTCTTTGTGGACTCCACAAAGGAGCGTCTGTCCGTCTACCAGGCCATGAAGAAGGGGATCATCCGGCCTGGCACTGCCTTCGAGCTCCTGGAGGCACAGGCGGCCACGGGCTATGTGATCGACCCCATCAAGGGCCTCAAGCTGACAGTGGAGGAAGCTGTGAGAATGGGTATAGTGGGCCCTGAGTTCAAGGACAAGCTGCTCTCTGCTGAGAGGGCCGTCACTGGCTACCGGGACCCCTACACTGGAAAGCTTATCTCCCTCTTCCAGGCCATGAAGAAGGGTCTCATCCTGAAGGACCACGGAATCCGCTTGCTCGAGGCACAAATCGCCACAGGAGGCATCATTGACCCCGAGGAGAGCCACCGCCTGCCCGTGGAGGTGGCCTACAAGAGGGGCCTCTTTGATGAGGAGATGAATGAGATCCTGCTGGACCCCAGCGATGACACCAAGGGCTTCTTTGATCCCAACACCGAGGAGAACCTCACCTATCTGCAGCTCATGGAGCGGTGCATCACAGACCCAGAGACCGGCCTCTGCCTCCTGCCCCTGAAGGAGAAGAAGCGGGAGAGGAAGACCTCCTCCAAGTCCTCCGTCCGCAAGCGCCGGGTGGTGATCGTTGACCCGGAGACGGGCAAGGAGATGTCCGTCTACGAAGCCTATCGCAAGGGCCTCATTGACCACCAGACCTACCTGGAGCTGTCAGAGCAGGAGTGTGAGTGGGAAGAGATCACCACCTCCTCCTCCGATGGTGTGGTGAAGTCCATGATTATTGACAGACGCTCAGGGCGCCAGTACGACATTGATGATGCCATCAGCAAGGGGCTGATTGACCAGTCGGCCCTGGACCAGTATCGCTCAGGCACCCTCTCCATCACTGAGTTTGCTGACATGCTCTCTGGCAACATGGGTGGCTTCCGGTCACGGTCGTCCTCAGTGGGATCCTCCTCCTCCTACACCGTCAGCCCAGCCCTGACACGGACACAGATCTCCATGTGGACTGACCCAACTGAGGAGACCGGGCCGGTGGCAGGCATCCTGGACACGGACACCCTTGAGAAAGTGTCCATCACGGAGGCGATGCGCCGCAACCTGGTGGACAACATCACAGGGCAGAGGCTGCTGGAAGCCCAGGCCTGCACCGGGGGCATCATAGACCCCAACACTGGTGACAAGTGCTCTGTTGCCGACGCGGTCAGCAAAGGTCTGGTTGACAAGATCATGGTGGACCGCATCAATCTGGCGCAGAAGGCCTTCTATGGCTTCGAGGACCCGCGGACCAAGACGAAGATGTCAGCGGCACAGGCGCTGAAGAAGGGCTGGCTGTACTATGAGGCTGGGCAGCGGTTCCTGGAGGTGCAGTACCTGACAGGGGGCCTGATCGAGCCCGATGCCGCTGGCCGCGTCTCCCTGGATGAGGCACTGCAGAAGGGCACCATTGATGCACGCACTGCCCAGAAGCTGCGGGACGTCAACACCTACTCCAAGTACCTCACCTGCCCCAAGACCAAGCTCAAGATCTCCTACAAGGATGCCATGGACCGGAGCATGATCGAGGATGGGACTGGCCTGCGGCTGCTGGAGGCCTCCTCGCAATCCAGCAAGGGCTACTACAGCCCCTACAATGTCAGCAGTGCTGGCTCCACCTCTGGATCCCGCTCAGGCTCCCGCACCGGCTCCCGCTCAGGCTCCCGGCGTGGCAGCTTTGATGCCACCAGCTCCGGCTTCTCCATGACCTTCTCTTCCTCATCTTACTCCTCCTCGAGCTTTGGGCGCAGATACGCCGGGGGTCCCCAGGGCACTGTGGACGCGGCTGCTCTAGCCCTTGCCCTTGCCTTGGCTGCATCTGGGAGCTGTGGGCAGGAGGCGAGCGGGGAGCACCCCGGGGTGTGTGGGCCTCCACTCCATGTGGCCTGAGACCCGCCAGCCCCCTGAGGCGCCGCCTCACCCGCTCCGCATGTGGTAACGCTGCTGGCTAATCACTAGTATATTTTTTAATTTTGAACCTCCACTCTTCTCCCAAAGCAGTGCCTCGAGTTTAACCAAAAAGACAAGACTAATAAATTAATATATATGCCAATGTGCTGACAGTGTTTGTATATTAAGAGATGAGAGAGAACACACACTACCCTCCCTGCCCTGTGCCCTGGGAGCCGGACGCCGTTCCTGCCCCTGGCTGCGTAGACTCCACTGCCGCTCACACATGGTGCGGTCAAGCTGGATACCAGGAAAACAGTTCCCTGTTTGGATCTAACCACTTAGCACTCTTTTGTAATTAACCTGCCGGCTTCAACCCCTGCACCCCGAAGGAGGAGATGACCCTGACCCCATGGTGTACCCCACTGCAGCTGGCATGCTGGAGGAGGACATTGTGGGCTGTCCAGCACGACAGCCAGACATGCCACACCGGCCTTGGAGCTGCTGCCTGGACCCCTTCCACCCACTCTCAGCGTGTCGAGGAGGGGGCTCTGCACCTCGGCCCCTGAGCTGCCCCATCTCCCTGCCTTGGCCTCCTGGCACGTCCCCACCACCGCACCGTGGAGCTGGTGCTCCGACCGTAAGTGCCACGCTGGTGCTGCCCGGTGCTTCCGTGCCACGCGGGGGGAACCTGCCTCCGCTCCGCCGCTTCGCCCGCCGAGTGGCTTCACTGCGCGCCTGCCTCCGCCAGCCCACCCGCTCACCCGCCCTCTGGGATGCTCCCGCCGTGGCCGGCTGGTCTGTCTGTCTGTCTCTCTCTCCGTGTATCTGAGAAGTGCTTCCACTCGAGGTTGATTTCCTCACACTAATGTGGCTCCATGCCCCCTTGGCAGATGTCTGCCAGAGCCCATGCCCTAGCCAGGTTCTGCACGGCTCCTGTGCCCAGAGCCCCTCCCCAGCCACAGGGACTTTACTGACCCTTGTGAGGGGGGTGGGGGCCCCAGGATCCCCTGGAGCATGGGGGGGGCCATGGGATGCTGCAGCAGCCCAAAACATGCTCCTGTTAGAAAAAGGCGGATTTCTGTAAAACCAGCCTCCTTTTCCTTCCTCGCGGTAATTCTGACCCGCCCCGTGCCCCCCTGTTCTCCCTCCATCCGCAGTAACGCGCTCTCTCTCTGGCAGACATCTTTTTCCAGTCCCACCAAAGATGTCCCGGTGCCGCTGGGTGAGCTCCTGAGCTGGGTCTCCGATGTCAGCAGGTCATGGATGGGCTCGGGGGGAGCCCAGGAGGCGGCAGCTGCTCGGCCGCGCTCGCCAGCACAGGTAACACTGAGCTCCCCACTCCGTCCCAGTCCCGCGGCGGGCGTGCGGCACTGCCGGTCGGGTCAGTGGCTTCATCTCATGGATCGTTCTCCCTGTCTCATCCCATCTTTTCTGTTCACTTTGTTGTAGTGTGGTTGGATGTCCATCTCACCTCCCCTCACCGCCGCCACGGAGCCCGTCCCCCGCCCCGGGGCCAGTGGGACCGCGCCTGAGGACACAGGGACGTGCTCCCTTGCCCTTTGTACTTGCCAGAGTCCCTGGGCAGAGACTGGGGCCTCAGTGCCTGGGCAGCCAGTGGCCCAAGAGGCACCCACGGGGTCACCCTGTCCCTCCTCACCCTGCAAAACCCCTGCTCCCCAGGGATGGCCTCTTGGCAGGGTGCCAGGCTCACCGTGGATCTCCATGGCATCTCCTCCTTCCCCCCTGCTCTCATCTGCCCCCTGTAAATCCAATCATGTTACCCTCTGCCTCTGGTGTCATTATTGCTCTCATTACGCCCTTTGGCTTTGCATGAGGTGCCGCTGCTCGCAGCCCCAGGATGCTCCCCACTCCCTGGGGTGCCCAGTGCCCCAGCCATCACTCACTGGGGCATTGGGGGCCCATCAGTTACCCAAACACATCTCCTTTTGGGGGCAAAACACTAAAATCCTGACCTGTACATACCGTGAAGCGTCTGTCAAAGGAGCAGTGTGGACCCAGGGCTCCCCTGTGAGGGCAGTAAAGGAGAATCCTCTGAAACCAGCTGGCAGCTCCGCGTGGTCTGTTCACCCCTCCAGCCCTGCCACCGTGGCCTTGGGCTGGGGGCTCCCACTGCCTCATGTGTGTTTGTGCCATGAGCTGCGTGTACTGCTGTGGGTCATGGTGAAACATGCTGGGGCACAGGGGTCCTGACTGGCTCTTGGCACAGGTGCTGCACCCATAGGCTGGGCTTTGGCTCCTCCATGGTGCTGCCAGGCACAGAGCAGGGCTGTGGGGGTGTCTCCAGGGCTGTGGGGGTGTCCCCAGGGCTGTCCCAGGCTGGTAGCATAGCCAGTATTGCCAGGAGGTGAGTGTGGCCACAGGCCCTGGCCAGCAGGTCTCTGGTTTGGGGGAGTGGGCACTGCTGGTGCTGTGGGGGCTTCTGAGGCTGCATCACTCACATGGGGACAGACCCATTCCTCCCAGCCCTATCAGTGGGGCTCTGTGTGGGACACAGGCACTGCCCCCCACAGCACTTGCTCCTGTGCCCATGTGTGCCATTACCACTGCTGGTGCAGAGCTGTGCCTGCCCATCCCATGGTCTCTGCCCAGTGGGGTCTGTGCCATGGACTCTCCCTTTTTGGGCAGTGAGGGGCTGTTGTGGGCAGGTGGCAGTGGTTTGCTGTGAGGATGAGAGGCTGGAGAGAATCAGGGCATGCTGGCCCAGCAGCCACTGGCAGAGCAGCAGCATTTGGAAGGGACAGCCCTGGCAAACTGAGAAATGTTGATGCAGCTGCCAGCGCAGGTGTGGGCAGCTCAAGGGGTCTGTCCAGCCTGATGAGCCAGGTGCAACCCCTCTGCCTAGACTGGGGCTCCCTGAGTGGGAGGCTCATCCTGCAGCAGTGCCAGGAGCACCAGGCACGGTGCTGGGAGTACCAGAGCTGTTCAGGCCCTTGTGGGACCCCTGTGACATCCAAGGGCTGGCGGTGTCTCACCATGTCTGGAGCAGCCAAGAGGGTTGGCCCTGGCAGCAGCTCTGGGTGCTGGGGAAGCCAGGACAGATGGCGGTGGCTGGGAGGACGTTAATTGCATTGTCTGTTGGCAATTAACCACATCTGTCCCCACCGGCAGTGGGACGTGCCTGTTTGGCGCAGCAGGGCTGGAGGGACTGAGGAGGTTGCAGGCTCAGGAGGGGTCCCAAGGCAGCAATGACACTCCCCAGGGTGGCATGGGCTGCCCAGGGCCATGCCCCATTTCAGTACCCCCCCGATATTCCCTGTGTCCCCCAGATGTTCCTTGCTCCCCCAGACATTCCCTCCTCACCCCCATCTTCCTGACCTCCCACCCCAGCCAGTCACCTCTCCCAAAGCTCATGAGGCCACCAAGAGCCCTCTGGCCCAGGGCTAAGCCCCGTGGTCCAACTTGACATCACCACCCGGCACTGGTGGGGTCCAGCTTCAGTCCCTGGGGAGAGATCCCCCACTCCTGAGCCCCACCATGGGACTTGCATCTGCATGACAGAGGAGCCCCCATTCCCCACATGCCCTCAGCCCTGGGCCTCTGGTATGGGGACCCTCTCCAGTGTGCCTGGGGTGTTGGGATCCTCCTGCCATGGCTGGCAAAGGGGTGCAGGAGATGGGGACACCCCGAGATCTTCTGGGCTGTCTGCTCCTGGGTGACACAACCCCAAATTCAGCACTATGTCCTTTATCCATAGACTCTCTCCATTGCCTCATGCTGCTCCACATCTCCACTGCCCCTTAAGACCCTCTGTCCCTTCCAAAGTCCTTTCAGCACCAAGCACTAGAAGCGACCAGGCCAGTGTGTAACCGGGCCAAGTTTGTCACGATGGAGAACTCTGTGACATTTGCAATTTTAATGCCCTGCAGCTCCTCCTGTCCTGCTGCCGTGCGACTCGGAGCTCACCCTCTCTGCGTCCTGGAGCAAAACTGCCCCTCATCATTAACACTGTGGGCTGTGGCATGTGAGGCACCGAGTGCCTCCCTGTCCCAGGTGCTGATCAGACCTGGAGAGGTCCCTCGCCCCCCGCCCAGCGCACGCCAGCATTTGCCAACCTCCCATCACATCGTGAGCAGCAGCACTGCCCCGTCCTGGCTGCGGTCCGGTGGTTGGGACCCGTGGCCGCCGTTCCAAGCGTGGCCGAGGCAGCCGGCTCGGCTGCGCTGGCACAGAGTAGCTGCCAGCTCCCTGTGCCACCGCCCCGGGCACTGCTGGCTCGTCCCCCGCCGCTCCGGGAACGCTCTGTACAGCTTCTCCACAAAGCCGGACCGGCCTCTCCCACGCCCCCGCCTCGCCGAGGCGCTGAACCTCCCCATGGGCAGGGACCCCGAGACCACCCCCGGCCGCGCCGCTGGGGCTCGGAGCTCGGCTGTGTTGGCCAAGGGCGGCTCTGCCTCGCGTAGGCACTGGAGACTCCGTACCCCGTCGGTCTGTGCTGGGGCCGGCCTTGGCAGGGCCAGTGAATCCCCTCGTCCGGGACGCGGGGCTCGGGGGTGCGAGTGGGGACGGTGCTGCCCCAGGGCTGCAGCCACCACGTCCTGCCGGGCACTAGGCAGCCCCCAGGCTGGGCACGGGGCCAGAATGACGCGGTGGGGATGGCGGCTGTGCCGTGTGGGTAGCGCGGTGCGAGGACCTGCCTCCCTCCGCGGAACTGTGAAGTTGCTGTCCGGCGGCTCCAGGTCCGTGTGTTCCGGCCGTCGTGTCCTCGGGCGGACGGCGCAGCTCGAGGTGTCTGATGCCAGAGCCAGGGCTGGGGACCCACCTCCAGCAGGCCGGGTCAGACAGCGGCTGCGGGACCCTGGCAGGGACGTGCCGCACCCAGCGCATCGGTGTCCCGGCGCCTGTTCGGGGTTCGGGGTTGATCGTGGTGTCTTGACATGTCCTCGGTACCGGAGCGGCCGGTGCAGTCGCCCCGGCGCCTTGTCTGGGCAGGCTGGCAGCGTCGCTGGGGTTTCAACCTCGGCTCCATCCTCGCCAGCCTGGACTGAGTTGCTGGAAGAGCGTTTCCCACTGCAGACGCTGTTGTCGTCTGCCCACCTGCGGCAGCATCCTCCAGCTCCCCGGTTCCCTGTGCCCAGCCTCTGGTGACGGGGCTGTGTGACCTCTGTGTCACCGTGGTCCTGCCCCGGGCTGAGGGCTCATCGTGAGGCACACGGGACCAGAGATTGGCGGGGCAGGAGGACTGCGGGACTGCTGGTGACTGCGCTGGAGCTGCCACGACCCCACGAGCCTCAGTGCCCCTGGCCTCGCAGTCCCGCTCTCTTCCTGGACACTCGCCCGGTGCGGAGCAGGAGAAAGCACGAGGCTGGAGAGCTGGCATGGGGCACCTGTGCCGTGCCGGGGGAAGGTGGCCACACTGAGGGCGCGTCGGGCGGGAGGACCCTGACGTGGCTGATGGCATCGCGCCTGCAGGGTCTGCCGTCAATGAGCAGTCCCGGAGCGTCTCCGAGGGGCCTGAGCCCTGCTGGCACTCCGGCGACGAGGGACTGCTGCGGGTCCGGCACTGGCACCTGCCTGAAGCCTCTTGCCCTTATCCGGGAATTCCTTACTGCTGCTGCGAGGGTTCCTGACAAGATCCTGCCCACGGCTCCTTCCGTAGCACCTTCATCCAGGATACCCCTAGTCTTTGGGTGACTGTTTTCCTCCTGGAATCCCCCTCATTGTACTCGGCCAGATGACCCGGCTTAATTAATCACCATGGTTAACGATCAGTTAATTGCAGGGCTCCCTGTGCTGTTGGGAGTAGCACAGCTGTCAGCCTTGGGAGCGGGTACAGTGCGATTCCTTCTGCCAGCCCCACTCTCTGCCGGGGCACGGAGCAGCCGGTCGCCGTTCATACCCCGTCTCTGTGCCCGTGCCGGGGAGTTGCTGCGTTTTAGATCTCAGTGTTTGTCTGGCATCTCCCTCCACATGTTGTGACAAAGTGACCGCGCTCACAGCACCGGAGCCGGGAGCGGCTGGTGTGGGTGTCAGTGCTCTGTGTCAGTGTAGTGGGTTTTCCACGGCTCCGTTTGTCGTGGGTCAGTTTTTCATGGGTTAATTTGCCGTGCTTGGTTTGGGCTTAGCCAGACCCAAACAGTGGCTCTGCAGTGCACGGAGCAGGTGTAGAGACACAGGGGACCAGATAGAGCCCAAGGGGCAGCAGCCGGCTGACACCTGGGGTTGATCTCGGGTGAAAAAGGGTCGGGAAACTGGGGAGAGCTGCAGGAATGTGGAGGAGCCGGAGCCGAGTCAAAACTCGCAGTCATCGGTGACGGCCGGAGACAGAGGTTGGGGGTCGCGGCCAAGCGAGCTCTCCCTTGGCTGGTGAGGGTGGGCCGTCTTTGGGGGAACACAGCGAGACTCCGAGACCTCCGCACCGCTGTTCCAGCGGGAAGGTCTGTGGACCCGCATCCCCTGCCACTCTGCCGGGTCCTGGTGTGCCGTCCCCACCGTCCCTTTGCTCTTCCTGCAGACGCACCGCACTGCGGGGGACACTGGGCTCACCGGGGAGAGCGTGGAGGGGTCATCACCGAATGGGGAGGAGATGGAGAGGTATGAGCACCTCCGAATATACCGTGTCGGGGACTGCGGGTATTCCTCGGTGTCTACACCGTGATGGGGCAGCTGGGGTGAACCTGCACCGTCTGGGGGTCTGAGTCGGCTCCGGGATGGGGTGGGCGGGGTTCGGCTGTGCCGGGGCGAGCAGAGTGAGAGCGTCGGTGTGGCCGGGACGCCCTTCGCAGGGTCTGAGTGCGCAGCGAGGCCGGGGCTCAGCGCGTTGTGGGCAGGGAGGACAGCGGCCACGTCCTCCACTCTGTTTTAGTGTCCCCGCTCTCTCCCCAGAGCCCGGCCACGGTCAGAACGGAGGCTGGAAGTGCAGGAACAGCTGCTGGCCCTGCGGCACTGGCTGGACGCCGTGGAGAAGCGGCTGCCGACGCTGCCGGAGCCCGGCAAGGCCCCGCAGGTAACGTCTGGCCCTGGGCTGCGGCCGGCTCACACAGAGCCGGGCAGGACCAGCTCATATTTCTATCGAGGCCCGTGAAGTCTTGCTCCCTGGAAGGCAAAAGAGTGCCTGGCCATAGTCGGCTGGGAGACCTCTCAGCTCGTCCTCACAACGAGCCGGTGTCAGGTCACCCGTCCCCGGCTCCTGCTCCCCAGCCCGACGGTGCTGCTGGCTCGGAGCCCGCGGACCCCATGGCCCAGCCAGGATTCGCAGAATCGCTGCATCGGAGCCCGGCTGGCCACAGGGCCACCGTCTGCACCGGGCTCAGCTGCGGCTCACGGCAGCACTGCCTGGGCACGGGGGTGCGGCTGTGCGAGGGGTGTGTGACTGTGCACGGGTTGTGCAGGCGTGCACCGCTGTGCCCTCTGTCCAGGCGCGGAGCCGCAGCGGGAGCAGCGCGGTGGGGGCTGCCGGCAGCCCCTCCTCGCTGCTCTGCGCGCAGCCCCTCGCCGGCTCCTTTTGTTCAGGGCCTGGCCGGCACACGGGCTCCCTCGGCACACATGACGGCACAAACTGAAAGGGCCATTCATCCCGGCCCCAGCGCAGACAAAGCCGAGGCCGCGCAGAAACCCACCCGGCTCCCGGGATCTGAGGCTGCGGATTCCAGCCGACCGCTCCCGCCCGGTGCCCCGCGCCGGGCTCCCCTGCCCGGGGCGCCCGTGCCATCCCGAGCCCGGTACCTGGGGCTGTGGAGCGTGCCGGGCGAGCTGCCGGTAGGCAGCTCTGCTGATCGTTACCCTCTGCCCAGCTCCTGCCTGGCAGGTCCTGGCTGGGCGCCGTGGGGTGCTATGGGGTGCCCGAGGTGCCGTGGGGCTCAGACCCATGCTAGTTGCCCAGCAGCTTGGTGCCAGCAGTGGAAGGCTCCAGAGCTGGGTGGGGAAAATGGTGCGGAGCCGCCACAGGATGGTGTGGAGCCGCCGAGGCCCTGGCAGATGCTAATTCCCGGCAGCGTCTCTGGCAGCAGACAAAGCCCCCGGCCCCGCCGCCCGCCGCTCCCAGGAGACCCTGGGGAGCCCCATCCATCAGCGTGGCCGACGCGCCCGCAGCGGCCCCCCGGCTCTCGGGGCCCAGCGAGGGCCACCCGTGCAGCTCTGTGGGGCAGGACCCCCATCTCGAGGGGTTCTCACTGGCTGGGGGGCCACGGAGCTGGAGCTAGGTCCAGGCAGGGTGAGGAGGGGGCTCACACTGCAGGCAGGAGCAGCCCCCACCTGGGTATTTCGGGCACCCAAGGTGTCAGCGTGGAGTGTCCTGGAGCCCCAGGGCTGCAGCACACCGGCTTTCAGGGTGAGCTTTGCCTCAGAATCTTGGCAGCCCAGCCTGGGCCCCCCAGCTATGCCCTGCTTCACTGAGCCCCCCGTAGCCCCTTATTCAGAAGCTCCCTCAGTCCCAAGCTCTGAGGAACGGGGCGGAGCCCCTTGGTGACCGCAGCACCCACTGCCTGGGGCTGGAGCTGGTGGCGACAGGGCCGGGGTGGGGGATCGGTGCTCCCTGGAGGGTACAACACCAGAGCTGGAAGGGCTGTGACACCGTGGGGCTGTGGCGCAGCCTGGGCTGGTGTCGGTGCCTCTGTCGGTGCACTGGGTGGGCTGGTGCCAGTGTGGGGCAGGTGCAGGTTTCAGTGCGGGTGCAGGTGCAGCGGCAGGTGCTGATGCCGGTGTCGGTGCAGGTGGCAGCTGATGTGTCAGTGTTGGTGTCGGGGCAGCTGCTGGTGCGGGGAAAGGTGCTGGTGTCTGCAACGGTGCAGGGACAGGAGCAGGTGCCGACGCTGGTGCTGCTGCCGATGCGGGTTGTGCCTGGTGTCGGTGCTGGTGCCGGCGCAGGTGTCAGTGCGGTGCCAGAGCAGGTGTCGGTGTCAGTGCCGGTGCCCTTGCGGGGTGTCGTCCCCCCTGGGCGGCGCTGGGCGGGCGGTGGGCCGGCGCCGCCCCTCCCCCGCGGGATGGCTGCGGGGCCCCGGGGGTTTCCCCGGTAACCGCGGCCATCGGCGCCCGGAGGGTTAACGGGGGCGGCGGCGTGTCCGGGGTCAGACCAACCCCGCCGGGCCGGGGCTGGTGCGAGGGTCCTCGCCAGTGTCCCCCGCTCTCTGTACTCCCTCCGCGCCGCGGGCGCGGCGCACAAAGGCAGCGGCGGCGGCGGCGGCGGCGACGGGGCCGGGGCGGTGGCAACGGGGTCCGAGCCCCCTCCGCTGCCCCCGCCCCGCTCCCCTGCACAGGCCGGCCCCACTCCCCCCGGCCGGTAACGGCGGCGGCGGCGCCCCCGGCCCGGCCCCATGGACGCCCGGAGCCGCCGAGGGGTGAGTGTGGGGCCGGGGCTTCGCGCGGGTCTGGGAGCGCGGGGTGCGCGGGGCCGGGCGGGGTCTGTGTCCCCGCAGCAACCTCGAGGCAGAGGCGCGGTGCGGGGTCCCCCCGAGTCACCCCGCGTCGTGGCTCCCCTACCCGTACGGTCCTACGGGAACCCGACACGTAGAGGGGGGCGGTGGGTGGGGGGTGCGATGCTCCATAGCACTGCACCCACGGGGGTGCGAGTGTCGGGACCCCGCTGTGGCTCTGAGTGTGTCCAATGATCGTGCACGGGGGCCGTGCCCGTGGCGTGTTTTACCGCGTGTCGGACCGTGCGTGGGGGCTCGGTGCCCACGGCGGGGACACCCCGGGGTACACGGCCACGGCGGGTGAGTGTAGGGGCACGTGCGTTCCCCACGCGTGTGAAGAGCTGCCACAGGTGTGTTTCATGTCACGGTTGACACGGGCGCGGGGGTCTTGCCACTGCCTCTTGCACAAGGGTATGAGCGTGGGGTCTGCGTGTCGGCAGGGTGTGTGTACACACGTGTGTGAGTGTGTGTGCACATGTGTGGCAGTGTGAGTGTATGTGTGTACACAAGTGTGGGTGTGTGTGTTTACACACGTGCACAGGGGCGTGTGCCCACGGCCGAGCCGGAGGGCCGAGTGTGAGGCCGGGGATCGGGAGGGCTGCGGCAGGGGGGCTGGCAGGGTGGCTGCCGGGGGAGGGTCCTGCCGGGTCACACTGAGGATTTATGGCTGCGGCAGTGCTGACAGGGTGGGGAGGCCACCTGCTTGTCCTCTGCCTGTCCCCTGCCTGTCCCCTGCCCGCCCCACCGCCCGCCGGTGGGTGTCCCCGGCCACCCCCAGCCCCCCGTCCCCTGGACAGATGCTCCCTTCTCCCGGCATCGCCGCCCTCGTTAATCCAACGGCACAAGGCGACGCAGGGCGGGAGCATCTGCTCGTCCCCAGTGCCTGGCGCTGCCGCCACTGCCGCGTCTGCTGCCGAGACGCACAGGACGGGTATACCGGGCACTGCCGGGAGGTCCCTCGGGATCCCCTCCTTCCGCCAGGCGCCTGTGTCGGCCAGCGTCCCGTCCCCCCTTGCTGGTCACCTGGCCCTTGGCAGCCTTTTGTTGGCGGGCCAGAACTCCTCGACACCGGAGCGGGAGATCAGGTAGCGGAGAGAGGCAGGAAGGGTGACCTGGGCACAGGACGGGTTCCAGGGCCCCGCGGTGGCCTCGGCAACGCGCGTCCCCTGGCTCGTTTCAGGCCGGGATTTGAGGCGGGGGCCCGGCGCCCGCGCCATGGGGAACTCGGTGAGCCGGCCCAGCTGCCTGGGCGAGAAGAGCCGGCGGCCGGAGGAGCTCCTGCGGGAGCCGCCGTGCCGGGAGCCGGGGCTGGATGAGGGGCAACTGCCCGCTGGAGACGTCACTGAGGCCTGGCCGGGACTGCTGGAGAAGGCGCCGGTGCCGGTGGAGAACGGCTGGAGCCCGGTGCCCAGTGCCATTCGGAGCCGGCCGGGCAGCCCGGTGCTGAGGCGCAGCCAGTCCGAGGTGGCGGTGCAGAACGGGGGCACGGCCGGAGTCCCTGTGAAGAGGCAGGCGGGGGGCGCAACCTGGACCCCTCCCAGGGCCAGCGTCCCCCGCAGCACCTGGTCCTGGAAACCTGTCACCACCCGGGAAGTGACGGAGGTGACGGAGGTGACAGAGACCATCGTGACGGAGATCGTGGAGGTGACCGAGTACCCGGCGGGCGAGAAGGGCGGCGACCCCGTTGTCACCCGGACGGTCACCGTGCTGACAGAGCGCGTGGGGGAGCTCGCTAACACCGGCTGCGCCGGACATGCAGATGCCATCGAGGTGACCGCCGGGCAGGGATCCTCGCCGGGAGGACACCGTGCCAACAACGCACCACGGGGCTGGCCTCTGGCATGGTTCTCTCCACGAGTCTTCGCCTTTCTCTCCCTTGGCCAGGGCTCGTGAGGGGTCACCGGGGTCTGTGTCCTGTTGCTGGTGACACCCCCGGTGCTGGGCACTCAGCCCGGTGCCATAGGACAGGAAATCCTCTCCCCTACCCTGTAGCTTGTGGGGATTGTGTGTCCAGAGGGGTCCAAACGATGCAGAGGGCACAGCCCCTGCTTTGAGCAGTCCTGTGAGGGACGCCGGGGAGATCCCCATGGGGCTGGGCAGGGTCACACTGTCCCCGGCGTCACCTCCCAGACAGGGCACAGTGTGGGGTCGCAGCCCAGCCCCACGGCTGTGCCCTGCCTGCTCATCTGAGCGGCTCAGCCACCTCTGCCCCCACAGGTGTCCCCGCGGGCGATCCCTATTGCAGAGGAGGTGGCGGGTGGAGAGCGGGGCCAGGAGACGCTGGAGCGGCTGCTGGCCTGGGTGGCCGACATGGAGGAGCTGGTGAGCAACCAGAAGCCGCCGTCGGCGGAGGCGAAGGTGGCGAAGGCGCAGCTGGAGGAGCAGAAGGTCAGCAGGGACAGCCAGCGCGTCCCACCCACAGGCTCTGGCCGGGGATTAGGGACCGGCTCTGGAGGGGCCACCCGGGCTGTGCCAAGGCCTTTTGGGTGGGTGGGTGCCCTCGGCACAGCGTGATGCCCCCCTGCCTTGCAGCTTCTGAAGCGGCTGCTGGAGGAGCGGAGGCCGCGTGTGGAACTCGTCCTGCAGGACAGACTGACAGCACACGGCTCCAGCACGGCAGCCTCTGAGGGCAGCACTGGCCTCTCCGACCTCGGGGAGAGGTGGGAGAAGCTGATGCAGGAGGCTGAAGCAAGGTGGGTCAGGGTCAAGGCCCTCATCACCGGGTGGGCATGGGCTCTAGCCACTGGTGTCCCCATCAGCTGTGCCATCTTGACACCCCAATGTCCCCATCTGCTCTGCCCTTCTGGCATGAGGGCCACCACCATTGCAGAGGAACCATCCCCATCCTATGTGCCAGGGCAGCACAGTGGCAGAGAGTCCAGGGCTCTGCAGCCAGTCCAGCAAGAGGCTCTTCCCACAGGTCCCTCTCTGGGGACACTGGCCTTACCATGTCACTCCTCCTTGGGGATCGCAGGGCATGGGGACCCTGATGTGGGGGAGAGGGGACTTCGCTGGGTGACACCTTGGCCTCAAAGACAATCACCTCCTGGCTCACCCAGCCCTCCCGGCACAGGTACGGCTGCCTGGAGCGGATCCTGCCAGCGGCTCAGGGCTTCCAGGAGGCCATGGATGCCTTCCAGGAGTGGCTCAGTGCCATGGAACGGCAGCTGGCCCAGCTCTGGCACACTGATGGATGTGTTGGCCGTGTGCAGGATGCCCACCGGCAGACCCAGGTGGGACCAGGGTGGGCACGGGGTGGGTATGGGCATCTATATCATTGTCAGTCTCTGCCATGGGAGCTTCTTGTCCAGGCACTCTGCGAGGAGATCCGCGGGCGGCTGGGAGAGCTGGATAGTGCCCTGGAGAGTGGGCAGAAGGTCCTGGAGATGGTGACAGGTGAGTGGCAATGGCCAGGAGTGGCAGCCATGGCGTTGGGACCACGGGACATGGGATGAGATGAGCACAGAGTGCAGCAGCCCAGCCCAGTGAGGGCACCCCTGGGCACTGGGATTCCTTGGGGCATCCTGCTCCCCACTGGGGGCTCTGGAGTGGTCTGAGGGAGCACAGCATCTCATGGGATGGAGAGGGGCCAGATCAGAGCCTTAGGGGTCAGGGCCATGGTGGGACAGGGTGCAGCAGTGGTGAAAGGCAGCTGGGAAGGTGGATTTTACTGGCAGTGGGATGAGGGGCCAGAGCCAGTTCCAGGAGCAGCAGGAGGAGGGGAAGGTCAGTTCAGAGCAACCATCACAGCAATGGAAGCTGTTGGTGTGGCTGATCCCTTGCCTGGGGATGCTGGCATGGAGGTGCTGATGCCAGTGTGGTGTGGCCACAGGGGAGGAGGCCCAGCTGGTACAGGAGAAGATGGAGTCACTGAGGATGCGGTACCTCATTGTGGGCCAGAGCAGCGCTGACACTGCACACCGGCTGGGGCAGACCCTGGAGGCCTCATCCCGACTGGGCACAGCCCCTGAGGACCTGGCACTGTGGCTGGGCCGCATGGAGAAGGAGTTGGGCGAGCGAGAGAGCCAGGATGATGGCCAGGAGCCCCTGGTCAGCGCTGGTGACAGGGAGAAGGTGCGGGACATGGGGCTTTGGGGACCATCACCCTCTGTCCCCCTCACCATTCCCAGCATCGTTGTCTGCAGTGGGAGATGGGGGAGTTGGCTCTGGGTGGGATACTCGGGGTTATGGCAGACAGTCCTGTGGGACTGGGATATGCCAGGGGTCTGAGTCTCGGAGCTGCCCTGGTGTGTGCCCTGGTGTGTGCCCACCCTGCCTGGCTGATGTCTGTCCCTTTGCTGCAGTTTGAGCAGGTCCTGGAGTCCCAGCTTGCCCGTGTGGCTGGTCTGGGTGAGCGGCTGGAGGAGATTGGCCGCATGCAACTGGACTCTGAGGCTCTCAGCTCACAGCTCTCTGAGCAGAAGGTGGGTCTGCAGTGGTGCCCAGGGGTCCCTGGGGACACTGGCTCAGTGCCCTCATTCTGTTGAGTCCTGCACTGACCCCCAGGACCCGACACCCACCTGCTGCTCCGTTCCAGCTGCTCTCTGCTGAGATCCTGCACTGCCGGGGTCTGGTTGAGCGTTTGCTGGGGATCTCAGACCCGCTGCTGCGCTGCTGCCCTGAGCCCCTGCAGCAGCGACTCCAGGTGAGCTGGGGTGGTGTCAGGGGGAATGCTGCCATCACCCAGGGATGGCCATGCCCCACGTCCCCAGCCGCCTGGTGAACCCCCTGTCTCCACAGCCATTGGTGCAGGCACTGCGGGAGCGCACGGAGCAGCTCTCCCTGCGCAGTGGTGCCTGTGCTGTGCAGCTGGAACACGCCCAGTCCCTGCTCGCCCAGTTCTCTGAGGCACTCGAGGAGCTGCTGCCCTGGCTGGAGGAGACACAGGCCCTGGGGGTGCAGCTGTCCCCCAACGCCATCAGCTACGAGGCCTTCAAGGAGCAGCAGGCACTGCTGCAGGTGCAGGCAGGGACAGGGGCAGGGACATGGAGGGATGTTCTCGGTGTCCCTGTGGGGCTGGGAGTGGAGAGGTGACAGGATGGAGGTGGCATCACTGGGGGGACACAGGGCTGGGGCACCTGATAAAAAATGAGTCTTCTGGGAGCAGCACAGATTGCACCAGCACATGTCCCCATGAGACACATCCCTGCTGGGCACGTGCCATCCCAACGTGGTCCTGTGGCTGTTCCTCACCCCCAGAGCCTGCGGGAGGCCATCGCTGAGCACCGGCCGCTGGTGGGGAAGCTGCAGCGTGTGTCGGCACAGCTGCTGGAGCTGAGCCCGGAGCAGGGAGCCCCATTCCAGCGGCGCTGGCAGGAGGCTGAGGAGCAGTATGGCTGCATCCGTGAGCACGTGCGCCAGGCAGCGGCTCTGCTGGAGGATGCCCTGCCGCGATACAGCCAGGTACAGGGCTGCCACCAGGGTGGGGGACGTTCCCAGGGGCGTCCCCTCGAGTGACTGGGCTGGTCCCCAGCTGACGGAGCGCATGGACATGCTGCTGGAGTGCCTGGAGCGGCTTCAGAGCCGGCTGCAGAGCCAGCCCCCCGTCCGCGGGGACACCGCCCACCTGCGGGAGCAAATCCGGGAGAACAGCCTGGCCCTGGGCGAGCTGGAGAAGCTGGGGGTGGCCCTGAAGGGTGTCCAGGCGCAGGGTGAAGAGCTTCTGGCCACCATGCAGGCGGTCAGCTCCGACGCCGCAGCCAGAGGTACTGGCATGGAGGGGTGGGCGTGGCACCACCGGCGGGTGGGTGATCTGTGTCCCTGTTGGGGCTATGTGGGTGTGCCAGATCCCGCAGGGCATCCTGGTCTCTCATCCCTTGCGCCCTGCAGGGATCCAGGAGCGCACAGCCCAGTTGCTGTCACAGTGGGATTCCCTGCGCGGCCGCTGCCAGGAGCAGGAGCAGTGGCTGCGGGAGCTGCTGGCGCTGGCTGAGCGCTTCTGGCACGGCCTGTCCGAGCTGGCCCTGGCACTCAGTGACACCCAGCAGCTGGTGCTGGGGCTGGAGGAGGCCAACGGGGAGCCTGAGGCCATCCGTGCACGCCTGCGCACCATGCAGGTACAGCTGGGGCAGGGGCTTGGGGGGCAGTGCCTTGGCATGGGAAGTGCCATGGTATGGGCAGGCCCCTGGTGTGGGCAGTGCCATGACACAGTCAGCCCTGACCCCGTGCCGTGCACAGGCGCTGCGCGAGGAGATCGATGCCCTGCAGGGCGAGCTGGACACACTGGGCAGCCTGGGCGTGGAGCTGATGGCCTCCTGTGGGGACCCTGACAAGCCCGATGTCACCAAGAGCCTGGACGATGTGAGTGTCCCTGGGGTTGGGGTCAGTGAGGGATGGAGTTCTGGGGCTGTGGGGATTGGGTGCCCCCTGACCCTGGGCCGTGTTACTGACCCTGCACTCCAGACCCCTGTGCAACACCACTGACCTCCATGCCCAGACTCCTGTACAGTGCCACTGACCCCCAGCCTGGACACCTGTATGGTGCCACCACCATACCCCAGACCCCATGGCCTGTCTCCACTGTGGCACTGCTGACCCTGCACCCTGTACCCCCACATCTTGTCCCCTCCCATGGCACTGCTGACCCCAGGTGCTGTCCCCCCAAGCCCTGACCCCCCGCTCCGGAATCCCGTGATGTGCAGGGGGCGGGTTCCCATTTTAGGCATTAAGGAGGTTTGTTGCAGTTGGCAGGAGCACCCCCAGCTCCCTGGCGGAGGCTTTGGGAAGGCTCCAGCTCCGCAATTGCTGCCACGGGGTTATTTTTGAAGCCTCTTTGTTGCCAGCCCTGCCCGGGGACTGGCCGGGCTCGGAGCTTTGCCCTGGGAGGAGCTTTCCCAGCGCGAGGGATCAGCTGGAGGGCTCGGCTGCTGCTCCCCCTGCCA
>JAWWLY010000070.1:4305691-4329573 GCA_035041215.1 Gymnopithys bicolor
GGCCCTGTCCCCCTTGTGGCACTGCTGAGCGTCGTGCCCTGTCCCCTTATGCCCTGTTGCCTCCCATGGCACTGCTGACCCCATGCCCTGTTCCCCCATGCCCTGTCTCCCTTGTGGCACTCCTGAGCCCCGTGCCCTGTCCCCTTATGCCCTGTTGCCTCCCACGGCACTGCTGACCCCGTGCCCGGCCGCAGCTCTACTCCTCCTGGCACAGCCTGAGCAGGGTGTGGACGGAGCGGAATGGGCGCCTTGAGGAGCAGCTCCAGGCCTCGCTCAGCTACCAGGACACAATGCAGGTGAGTGCAGGGACTCTCAGGCAGATGCCCCACAGAGGTGTCTGTGTCACCCTGTCATCCCTGCTCAGGGGTGTGAGGGGCTGTGAGGCCACAATGTGACACCCCCAACCCTGTTCCCCCATCTTCCCCCTCACCCAGCGGCTGCTGGAGTGGCTGGACACGGCCGAGCTGCGCATCGCGGAGGAGTTCCTGGTTGGCGGAGACCTGGACATGGTGCAGCAGCAACTGGCAGAGCTCAAGGTGCCATGATGTGCCATGTCATGCCATGTTGTGCTGAGCCATCTTGTGGTGCTGGATGGGGACCTGAGTCCAGGGGCAAGGGGAGCAGTGGGACACTCTAGATAGTGGCGGGATGGAGGGGTGGCTGGTTGGACTGTGCTGGTGCCACCACAATGGGTACTGAGTGGCCAAGTCCTGCCCCATATAAGGTCCTTGGGTAGGCTGAGTGTTCACTCCCTGTGAGAAGCAGCTCTGGCCCCAGGTGCTCATGCCATGCTATGCAGTGCCACGTGGTGCCATGCAGTGCCTGGTGACAGGCAAACCCTGTCCTGGTCTGTGGGGCCAGGGTCACCCACTGGTACCACCCTGCAGGAGTTCAAGCGGGAGCTGTACCAGTGCAAGGTGGATGTGGAGAGCCTGCGGCACCAGGGGGGTGGGGGGCAGGGGGACCCCCCTGCTGCACTCAGTGACTTCCGCCAGCGCTGGGACCACCTGGAGGAGGAGATTGTCAGCCGACAGGTGGGGAGAGGGCATGGGGGATACAGGGGGCGTGGGGCAGAGGAGTGCATGGAGTGACATGAGAGTGCTGAGTGGGTGTAGGGGGTGCCATGTGGGTGCTGGGTCAGTGTGAGAGATTCAATGTGGGTGCTGGGTACGTGGGGCTGGCTGGGTGTGGTGTCTGCCATGTGGGTCTGGGGGTGTTCACAGCAGTTCCACGTGGGTGCTGGGTGTGATGCTGTGAGGGTGTGTGAGGCAGCGGAGTCATTGGACACAGGGTGCCCTGTGCTGCCAGGTGTCCATGCAGGTGCTGGCTATGTGGTGCTGGGTGGGCGCTTGGGGCTGTCTGGATTCTGGGTGGGCATGTGTGAGCTTTGTGGGAGCACAGGGTGCCATGTGGGTGTGCGGGACTGTGTGGGTGCTGAGTGGGTGCTTGGGGCCATGTGGGTTCTGTGTGTGTGTGTGTGTGAGCTTTGTGGGAGCACAGGGTGCCATGTGGGTGTGCGGGACTGTGTGGGTGCTGAGTGGGTGCTGAGTGTACACACCCAAGTGTGCACTGGGTGGGTGCTGAGTGGGCTGTGTGGGTGCCACACATGGCTGCTGTTAGTCCCCCAACGTCACTGCTCTCCCACCTGGCAGCACCAGCTGGAGGCGGCACTGCTGGGGTTGGGGCAGTTCCAGCACCAACTGGCCGAGCTGCTGCAGTGGCTGAGCCGCACTGGGGAGCAGCTGCGTGGCCCTGCACCCCTGCGCCCCGACCTGCAGAGCTGTGAGATCGAGCTGGCCAAGCACAAGGTGAGGCTGCACAGTGGCCTGGGGCACACATGGCACAGCCCTGCTATGTAGACCCAGCCTGGGGCTGTTGCTGAGGGTCCTGAGGGTCTTGGCCACGGTGCCACTCCAGGGTGTGTGTCCTGGGGGTCTCAGCTGTGGTGGCACCCCTGATATGTTTGTTCTGGGGGTCCTGGTTGTGGTCCCACCCCCGAGGTGTGTGTCCTGGCCAGAGGATGCTGCCCAGCCCCTCTTTGGGGTGCTGCCATCGTGCCCTGGCAACAGTGGCCAGGCTGGGCAGGCTGCAGCGTGAGGACGCGTCCCCTCCCTCAGTGACACTATGGAAGGAATGAGCTGTCTCTGTGCCATCCTAGCACTGCAGCCCCTTGCCTGGACATGTTTGTGCGGTGCCTGACGCAGGCAAGGCTCTGCAAGGGCTGGGCTGGCCCCATGCTGGGGAGTGCTGAGCAGGAGGTACCCTGTCTGTCACCTCTGTGCCCATCCTGGCCAATCCCCTACCACAAATCAGCAAATCTGGTGCCTCAGCCCCATGCCCTGCTGGAGAGCAAGAGCTGGGGGCACCCTGATTACTGTCCTCCCTCTCTGTGGCACCCCTAGACCCCACCACTGTGGTGACAGTGAGGATGTGGGCATCAGGCGTCCCAGTTTTTAGCAGCCAAGGGGCTTTGTGTGGCACAGCTGGTGGGGTATGAGGTGTCCCTGCCATGGCCCCAGCTGTGACCCCCTTGCCTCTCCCCAGGTGCTGCGGACCGATGTGATGTCCCACGCCCGCACAGTGCAGTCAGTGACTGAGGCTGGGCAGGGGCTGCTGCTGTCCAGCCTGGGGGAGAGTGTGGAGGGGCTGCAGCGCAGCCTCCAGCAGCTGGGCCAGCACTGGGACCTGGTGCGCAGTGAGACTGAGAGTCGGCAGCTGGAGCTGGAGAACAACCTCAGCCAGGTATGGGCATGGGGCCACGGTGCTGCGCAGGATGGTGGGGCCAGGGCTGAACCCCCTCACCCTTTCCCCAGGTGCAGGACATCACACTGGAGATCACAGAGCTGCTGCAGTGGCTGGAACAGGTGGAGCTGCAGCTCTTCTGCTCCAAGCCTGCCTGGGGCCACCCAGATGCCACCAAAGAGAAGCTCAACACACACCTGGTGAGCACGGGCACCGGGCCAGACCCCAGTGTGGGGCTGTTCCCTGGGGTTCCTCTGGGGGATGTGTCCCTCAAATCCACCTCTCTCCAAGCTAAATGGCCAAGACCCTTTTCTGCTTCCTCCTCTCCCCAACCAGGCAGAGCCTTTTACCCCTCTCCAAACCCCTCCAGCTCCATGAGACAGAGCAGGAGCCATCCCTGATCTTCTTCCCTGTCCCTGACCCTGTTCCTGTCTCCATCCTGGTCTCTGTCCCCATTTCCTGTTCCTGTACATCTCCCTCTCCATCCCTGTCCCCATCCCCAGTCCACTGTCCCTGATTGCCTTCCTCACCCCCATCTCCCTCTTCATCCCTACTCCATCCCGGTTTTTCTCCCTGTCCCCTGTTCCTGTATATCTCTCTCTCTCCATCCCTGTCCCCATCCCTAGTCCACTGTTCCCCTTCCTCATCCCCATGTCCCTCTTCATCCCTATCCCCATGTCCCTCTTCATCCCTATCCCCATGTCCCTCTTCATCCCTATCCCCATTCCAATCCCTGTCCCCATCCTCATCCCATTCCCTGTGCTCAGTCTCTGTCCCCATCCCGGTCCCGCGGCTGACCCGGTGTCCCGGTGTGCCCGGCAGGAGCTGTGCCGGGAGCTGGAGGCGCGGGCTGTGACATACCGGGGGCTGCGGGAGCGGCTGCAGCGGCTGCTGGACTCGTGCCGTGCCGGCCGGCCCTGCAGCACCGAGCACAGCCTGCGGCTCCTCGAGCAGAAGTGGGAGAGCGTCCAGGCGGAGGCTCAGGAGAGAAAGGTGTGTGAGGCAGCGGGCTGTGACCCCCGGGGGGGCTCACACTGACCAGCCCCGGCCCCGGGATGGCTGGTGCCTGTCCCGCTCAGTGCCTGTCCCCTCCTCAGGAGCGCCTGGCTGAGTGGCTGACGGTCACCACCGAGTTCCACGGCTCTGCGCAGGAGCTGCTGCGCTGGGTGGCCCACGCTGAGGAGCTGCTGGGATCCCCTGCACCCCCCAGCTTCATCCTCGACACCGTCACCGCCCAGATCCAGGAGCACAAGGCAAGAGCCAGAGGAGCCCTCTCGGTGCTCCCGATGCTGATTCATGGGGCTGGAATCTGCTTGAAAGGCACTGGCAGGGAGATCTTCCCTGCCTGGTTTGTGGGGCTGGAGTCTGCCCAGAAGGGTCCCACATGGCCACACACCCACAAGGACATCTCCCCTAGGCTGTTTCATCGGGCTGGGGTTTGCCCAGAGGGATCCCACATGGCCACACACCCACAAGGACATCTCCCCTAGGCTGTTTCATCGGGATGGGGTTTGCCCAGAGGAGTCCTATGTGACCACACACCCCCAAGGACATCTCCCCTAGGGTGTTTCATCGGGTTGGATTTTGCCCAGAGGGGTCCCACGTGGCCACACACCCACAAGGACATCTCCCCTAGGCTGTTTCATCAGACTGGGGTCTGTCTGGAGGGATTCCATGTGGCACCAGAAGTGGCAGTGTCAGACAAACCTTCCCTAGTCTGGTTCATGGGACTGGGGTCTGTCCGGAGGGGGTCCCATGTGGCACCAGAAGTGGCAGTGTCAGACATATTTTCCCTTGGCTGATTCATGGGGCTGGGGTCTGCCTGAAAGGGTCTCATGTGGCACCCACATGGAGATCTCCCCTGGGCTGTGGATGGGGCATCTGGAGTGGGCTTTGTGCCCCATTCCAGCATGAGCTGTGCCCAGGGACTCCCCACCTGCCCCAGGACCATCCACCCCCTTCTGTCCCCTCGCTGCAGGCCCTGGTGAAGGAGGCAAATGCCCACGGGGAGAAGCTGGGTGGCCTGGAGGCTGTGGCTGCACGTCTGAAGGATTTCAGCCGGAAGCAGGATGGGGCCGTCATCCAGAACCTGGTGCTGGCAGCGCGGGAGCGCCTGGGCAAAGTGCTGCAGCAGGCGGCTGAGAGAGGGGTGGCACTGGAGGAGGCCAGAAAGCGCAGCAAACAGGTACCAGGGACGTGGCCTGGCTGCCCCCATGGGCTGGGGAGAAGGCTCTGCCCCTTGATTTGCTCTGGTCATGGGCCGGGAGTGCCAGGACAAGGAGAAGTGGCTTCCCACTACCAGAAGGCAGGTTTTGAAAGGTTACTGGGAGAAAATTCTTCCCTGTGAGGGTGGCGAGGCCCTGGCACAGTTTGCCCAGAGAAGCTGTGGCTGCCCCATCCCTGTGAGTGTCCAAGGTCCAGGTTGGATGGGGTTTGGGGCAACCTGGTCTAGTGGAAAGTGCCCATGGCAGGTGGTGGCACTGGATGAGCTTTAAGGTCCTTCCAATCCAAAGCATCCTGGGACTGATGATTCCATGACACTGGTCCTGCTGGAAGCAGGGTCTGGTGCTGTCCATAGCCTATGGGCTATGCTATGCTGTCCTCTAGTTTGTCCTGAAGTGGTGCCAGGGCTGTGCCACTCCCTGGTGTGGCTCCATGGCTCCTGTCTGGGTCGCTGCAGCCCTACTTTGCCCCCACAGCCCCCCCACAGCCTCCCACTCTGTTGCAGTTCAGCGAGTCCCGGCGGCTGCTCCTGGACTGGATGGATGAGGTGGAGCAGAGCCTGGAGGTGCCACAGGATGTTCCCACCAGCCAAGAGGAGATCAAGTGCCAGCTGGCTGAGCACAAGGTGAGACTGACCTGCTCCCCAGCATGGGGAGTGCCAGGAGGGCTGTGGGGAGCAGAGTGAGGGGTCTGGGCCTCCAGAGTGGGGATCCCCACCACCCAGAGGACAACACCTGGTGGTGGGAGTGGAAGTCAGGAATCTTACCAGGGCCATTCCACAAAGTGGGGAGATCCAGAGAGGGCTGAGGGATGTCAGCATTCCAACACCCCCCCAGTGCTTAGGGGAGCAGGAGGAGCACTCAGGGGACCAGCACCCACCTGTGGGGTCCCCGCAGGCATTCCAGAAGGTGCTGCGGGCGAAGCGACCGGTGTACGAGGCGACCCTGCGGAGCGGGCGGGCTCTGCGGGAGGGGGCCCAGTTCCCCCAGGACCTGCAGCCGCTGGAGGAGCTGCTGGGGGAGCTCAAGGAGCGCTGGGACGCACTGTGCAGCCGTGCTGCGGAGAGGTGGGAACGGGGTGGGCATGGGTTGGAATGGGGATGGAATGCGGATAAAGGTGGGAATAGGGATGGGATGGGATGGGGAAGGGGTTGAGGTGCAGGTGGGATGTGATGGGGATGGGCTGGAATGGGGATGGGAATGTGGATAAAGGTGGGGGTAGGGATGGGATGGGGAAGGGGTTGGGATACAAGTGGGATGTGATGGGGATGGGTTGGAATGGGGATGGGAATGCAGATAAAGTTTGGGCTAGGGATAGGATGGGATGGGGGAGGGATTAAGATGCAGGTGGGATGCCATGGGGATGGGTTGGAATGGGGATGGGAATGTGGATAAAGATAGGAGTAGGGATGGGATGGGGAAGGGATTGGGATGCAGGTGGGATGCTATGGGGATAGGTTGGAATGAGGAGGGTGTTGGGATGAGTGTGGGATGGGCTGAGAATGCACAACATGGAATGGGAATGTGTCTGTCTGTTCTCTGCTCAATGTGTGGGTCCCAGGTGGGCACATGGCACTGCTTTTCCTCCCTGAGCATCCCATTCCCTGCTGTGGGACCCCCGTGCCCAGCACTGCTGGGCTCTGCCACTGGGATGCAGCCAGGCTCTGTCCCATAAGGGCACTGCCAAAGCCTGTCCATGTCCATAATGGCACTGCCAGGACCAGTCCCTGTCCACGATGGCACTGCTGGCTCTGTGGATTGGCTGTACCCAGCTCTGTGGGTGACCCCCAGCACGTGGGCTCTGTGTCATCTCCTGTGCCCCCCCGACAGGCAACACAAGCTGGAGGAGAACCTGCTCTTCTCAGGCAAGTTCACAGATGCGCTGCAGGCCCTCATGGACTGGCTGTACCGTGCTGAGCCACAGCTCAGCGAGGACGTGCCTGTCGGAGGGGACCGGGACCTGGTTGGGGACCTCATGGACAAGCATAAGGTGAGTGTCCCAGGGTGTGTGGGAGGGCCCTACCTGGTGTTAGCCCTCAGGGAGCCCTGGGCTCTGCCCCTGCCCCTGGGGAGCCCTGGGCTCTGCTCCCACCTTGCCCACCCTCCATCTGAGACAGGACTAGACTCAGGCACAGCACAGGGGTTTGCCCACCCAGAGCAGTCCCTGCTTCACCCCAGCCTGTGCTCCCCATTCTGGGTCAGCACTGGGGGGCCCTGTGTACCCCATTGCTGTGAGGGTTTGGGGTGCAGAGGAGCCCTGTACCCATTGCTGTGAGGGTTTGGGGTACAGAGGAGTCCTGTTCTCCCTGCTGTGAGGGTTTGGAGTGCACAAGAACCCTCAACAGCAACATGGCCCAGGTGGGGTGCTGGGACCTACTGGCACTTCCCACCCCTCCTGCCCTCCCTGCCAGGTGTTCCAGAAGGAGCTGGGCAAACGTGCCAGCTGCATCAAGACTCTGAAGCGCTCGGTGCGGGACCTGACGCGTGGCAGCAGCAGCGTGGACTCGCAGTGGCTGCAGCGGCAGGTGGAGGAGCTCAGCACTCGCTGGGACCTGGTCTGCAAACTCTCCCTCTCCAAGCAGGCCCGACTGGAGGCTGCACTGCGGCAGGTGAGGGCTGGAGGGACAACGGGGGGACCCCTGGTTTGGGTTCTGCTGTGACAGGTGAGAGGACCAGGGAGGCAGCAGGAGAGCCCCCAGGTTGGGGTCTGCTGCAGGATGCTCCCACCAGCCAAGAGGAGATCAAGTGCCAGCTGGCTGAGCACAAGGTGAGGCTGACCTGCTCCCCAGCATGGGGAGTGCCAGGAGGGCTGTGGGGAGCAGAGTGGGGTGGCTGGGGGCTCCAGAGTGGGGATCCCCAGCACCCAGAGGGAAACACTTGGTGGCGGGGGTGGACGTCAGAAACCTTCTCAGGGCCATTCTGCAAAGTGGAGAGTTTGGGGGACCAAGGAGGGCAACAGGATGAGGGTCTGCAGTTGGTGCCCTCATGTAGGGAAGGCTGAGGTGGCTGTGGGGGTGTGGGATGCCTGGGCAGTGGGTGATATAGCTCCAGGCTGCTCTGTGGAGTCCCTGGGCAGTGTGTGGATGTGCATTTGGGGTTCTCCATGGGGTGCCCGTGCTTGGGGTGTGGCCATGCTCCAGGCTGCTCTGTGGAGTCCCTGGGCAGTGTGTGGCTCTGCATTTGGGGTTCTCCATGGGGTGCCCATGCTTGGGGTGTGGCCATGCTCCAGGCTGCTCTGTGGGGTTCCCAGGCTCTGTAGGTGGCTGTGCATTTCAGAGTTCTCCATGGAGTGCCAAAGCTCGGTGTGTGGCTGCACTGCCAACGATGTGTGGGGCTGTGGGGCTCTGTATGGCTGTGTCACAAGGTGCCATGGCCAGGTGCCAGGCTGGATGCTGTAGGCACCTGTTGCAGGTGTGCCTGTGTGGCACAGGGTGCCTGGGGCAGGGGCCTGCATGGCACAGGTTGGCACTGGGGAGCTCAGAGGAATTTGTGTCCAGGCACTGAGCCAGGGTGAGTGGCATCCCTTCAGTCCCACCAGGAGGGCTGAGCAGGGCTGGCAGCAGCTCTGCTTTGGCACAACACTGTGCCAGCACCTGTGTCAGGGGCTTGTCAGGCCATGGGAAGGAGCAGAAACTGCAGGACTCGGGGTCTGGACAGGGATCTTGGCAGCTGGGGGACTCAAGGGACAGTACCTGGGGCCACAATGTGGGTGCTGAGCAGGTCTCTGATGTTGTGGCAGGCAGAGGAGTTCCACACCCTGGTGCACTCCTTCCTGGGGCGCCTCTCTGAGTCAGAGAAGACCCTCAAGTACGGCGTCTTCCCAGAGGAGGAGGCAGCTGTGAAGGAGTGCCAGAGCCAGCTGCAGGTGGGTACCAGCCCCTACCAGCCCCTGCTGGCCCCCACCTCTGGGTGGCTCCAGCCTTGCCCAGGGCACCCCAACACTGAGGTCAGCAGGCCCCAGACAAGCCCTGCTGGGGTGTGGGGTCCCCACAGTGAGATGTAGGATGTTGTGACCCACTACAGAGAAATGTGGGATGTTGGGTCCCCCTACACCAAGAACAAGCAATTTGGGGCCTCAAACAACCCAGGGTGGGGAGATTTAGCATCTCAAACAGCCCTGGATGAGTGGAGGCTGGTCTGACAGGGTTCAGGGGGCTGAGACCTGGCAGTACCCCCGTCTGTGCCCCCCCAGGAGCTCATGCAGTCCCTGCAGTGCCAGCAGTTGGAGCTGGAGTGCATCACTTCTCTGGGGGAGGAGATCCTTGCCACCTGCCACCCCGACTCTGTCATCACCATCAAGTCCTGGGTCACAGTCGCCAAGAGCCGCTTCCAGGAGGTGAGCTGGGCACCCTGTCCCCATCCCTGCCTGGGGCAAGCATGGCCCCACACCTCTGCCACCACTGGGGTCTGCACAGTGCAGCACCCCTGACCAGGTGTTGTGGGGGTCTGGGGGTACTCAGACCTGGATGGCACAGAGTATCTTGGCCTTGCCAGTGTCCTCCCATACTCCCCTATCCTGGGGCCATACAGGGGGTCACCTGGAGCCTCCTCAGTGCCCCCTGGGCAGTGGTGGTTCATTCCTGTGTGACAGCAGCTGCCACACAGCCCAGGCAGGGAGACCTGGGAGCAGTCTCCCAGGGACCCCCACCTCAGACCCTGCTCCTGTAGCAGCTCAGAGCCTCCCTGGCAGGCGAGAGGCTCCTGGCGCTCCTGGGACCGGTCTGGCAGGTTCAGGTGATCCCACACAAAGCCCTTATTGAGCTCAGACCTGCAGGATCTGCTCTGGATCTGTGCAGGGGCTGCTTCCCTCACCCCACTCGCCCTGAATAGTGAGGGCAGTTGGCACATCCACATGGCACAAACCTCTTAACATGGAGGGGAGACACCCCAGCCCTGCTCCAGCTGCACCGTGGGAGCTCAGTCCTGCCCCACATCCCTGCCCCTTGTACCTGCCCCATGGTGGGTGTCCCTGAGCCTGCCCCATGGCTGGAATGGCTGTGTCTCCCTGTGCTGATTCATTACCCATGAACTGATGTCTCTGTGGCATCTGGTAGGGGTGGGAGACCTCAGTGTCTACACTGGGGTGGCAACCCTGTGCCTCCAACACCCCCCATGCCCCAGTACCCCTTGCTGCCCCACAGGTGCTGAGCTGGGCACAGCAGCAGGGCGAGCGGCTGCGGGTGCAGGCGGCTGTGCTGGCGGCCGAGCGGGAGGAGACGACACAGCTCATGGACTGGATCACGGCAGCTGAGGAGGCCCTGGGGCTGCGGGACCAGGAGCCACTGCCAGAGGAAGCCGAGCAGCTGGAGGAGCTCATTGCCCAGCACGTGGTGAGGCACCCTGTGCCCGGCTGTCCATGGGGACCGTGTCATCCCATGACCCTGCCTGGTCACAGGCAAAGTACCTGATCTGGCCGAGGGCTTTGGGGTGCACCAGGCTGGTCTGCTGGTGTCACTTGCACATGTCACAGTCACCACAACACCTTTTGCTTTGTGCAGCCCAAACCCCCCGGGTCTGCGGCACACTCTGCTGGTTTAGGAGGCTCCTGGGAGTGGGGCTGGTCTGTGCAGGCTGTGGGGCACACTGGGGAGGGAACTGTGCTGGCATGGCTCAGCACTGGTGCCCTGTGGCAGGTGTTCATGGAGGAGCTGAACCGCAAGCAGCCAGATGTGGAGAAGGTCACCAAGAGCTGCAAGCGGAAGCTGGCGGCGGATCTGGGCCCCCCGGCCACCCGCCGGCTGGCCACACGTAAGGAACCCCATCATTGCCCCCAGTGCCACACCCCAGACCCCCAGCTGCCCCCTCCCCAGACCCCTGGCCACCCCCTCCCCAAACCCTCAGCCAGCCCCTCATTGCCCATCTCCGCAGGACGCCGCAGCAGTGGGAAGGCACAGGGGGCAGCGGCGGTGCCGCTTGTGGGGCTGGAGCCCCAGACGCCCCTCATGGCCCAGCTCCTGCACCGCTGGCAGCAGCTCTGGCTGCTGGCCCTGGACCGGCAGTACCGGCTGGAGACGGCCCTGCAGCGCCTGAAGGAGGTAGGGGACCCCGGAGAGCTGGGGCAGCTTCTTCCATGGGAGATAAAGTGGCACTCTGGGGTCCTGGGCAGCTTCTCCTGTGGGAGATAGGACCATGCCAGGGGTCCCGCTGCCCTGGGGGACATGGGCAGCTTCTCTCATGGGAGGTAGGTGCATTCTGGGGGTCCCAGGCAGCTCCTCCCACAGGAGGTAGGGGAGCCCTGGGGGTCCTGCTGTCCTGGGGGTACAGACAGCTCCTCTTGCAGGAGGTAGGGGTGTTTCAGGGGGCCTGGGCTGCTTCTCTTGTAGGAGGTAAGGGCACCTGGGGGTCCCATTGCCCTGAGGGGTACAGGCAGCTCCTCTCACCTTCTGCTCATGGGACCCCGTGGTACCAGGTCAGATGTAGATGGGATTGGTGAGTCCCAGACCCCACCCCTGCAGCTGGGGGTCCCAATGCACCCAGGCGGTGCACCCACGCACTGCAGAGTGGCTGCTGGAGCTCAGGACCCCCGTGAACCCCAGAGCTGGGATCCTTGAGCAGAGACCCTCTTGCAACCTTGGCAAGGCCAGGGCTGGGAGCAGCTGGGCTGTGTGTCTGAGCCTGAGTGTGAGCCCCAGTGTGGTCACCTTGGCTGACACAGAGGGGCTTGGGGGGGTCCTGCTGGTGTGTTGATCCCCCTTTGTGGCCCCCCAAGCTGGAGGAGTTTGCGCACTTCGACTTTGGGGTCTGGAGGAAGCGCTACATGCAGTGGATCAGCCAGATGAAGTCCCGTGTCCTGGACGTTTTCCGCGGCATTGACAGGGACCAGGATGGGCGCATCAGCCAGCGGGAGTTCATCGAGAGCGTCCTCGCCTCCAGTGGGTGCTGAGGGGGGGGCTGGAGTGGGCTGAAGGGGCTGGCGCTGCGGGGCTGAGGGTCCCCATCACCCTGCAGAGTTCCCCACCAATGTCCTGGAGATGAATGCCGTGGCCACCATCTTTGACATGAACGGTGACGGCTTCATTGACTACTACGAGTTCGTCAGTGCTCTGCACCCAAACCGGGACCCGCTGCGCCGCTCTGCCGACGCTGACCAGATCCAGGATGAGGTGGGGTGGGGGGCTGTGGTGGGGAGGGCTGGAAGGGTTGGGAACCTGCCCGGGGCTGAGCCGAGTGTGCCCCTCCAGGTGAACAGGCAAGTGGCCCAGTGTAACTGTGCCAAGCGCTTCCAGGTGGAGCAGATCAGTGCCAACAGGTACCGGGTAAGTGCCAACCTATGGGGGCCCCAGGGGTCCTGGCTTGATGTGACACCTGTGCACAGCCTGCCCTGTGCAGGGGTCTTGCAGTGCCCATGTCCTGTGACAGGGAGGGGGCACATCCCCATGGCCCACAGAGCCCTGGGCCCCATGGGTGGGCGATGCCAGCAGGGATTGTGGGGCCGCAGGAATGGGCTGGTCTGGGTGATGGTGCTACTCTGGCACCTCCTTCCCAAATCTAAGCCCTGCTGAAGCCCCCAGCCCCCACCTAGCCCTGCTGTCCCTCTCCCTGCAGTTTGGGGAGTCCCAGCAGCTGCGGATGGTGCGGATCCTGCGCAGCACCCTCATGGTGCGGGTTGGTGGGGGCTGGATCGCGCTGGATGAGTTTCTGGTGAAGAATGACCCCTGCAGAGGTGAGTGTGGGGGTCCCACACTGGCCACTAGTGCAGTTGGGTTCCCATACTGGTGCTTCGCCTGTGGGGCCAAGTGGGTCAGTGGGGCCCATGTGGAGCACAGCCTATGAAGCTCCCCAGAGTCTTGAACCACTGGGACACCACCACCAGCCCCCTTACTGCCTCCATCATCTCCAGTGAAGGGAAGGACCAACCTGAAGATCAACGAGAAGTACCTGTCCCCGGACACCTTCGGGGCTGCCGCCAGGTGTGCGGGGAACCAGTCGGCTGCCTCCTCCAAAGTGCTGTCCCCGAGCCGCTCCAACTCCAGCCTCAGCCTCTACAGCAGCGCCTCGGCCCCCAGCAGCCCCCTGGCCAGGAAGGTGAGAGTTGTGAACCCCCCTAGAAGTTCCCACCTCCTCCAGCGCTGCTGCCCCAGGCACTGACCCTCTCCCTCCCCAGTCGGTGCTGCGGAGGACGCGCTCTGGAGACCGCTGTCCGCGCTCCCGCGGCTCCGGGCTGCCCGACGGAGCAGAGCTGCACTTCAGCGCGGCCGAGGAGAGCCTGGCTGTGGTACCCCCAGGTGAGGGCTGTGCCGCTGGGGGTGGGTGGGGGTGGGGGCCTGCGCGTCCCGTGGGGTAGGGGGTTGGGGGCACAGGGGAGCCGGAATGGGTGTGTGGGGCTGTAGCCCACCCCTCGGCTCGCTGGAGCTGGTGCAGGAGAACTCCCCGCTCCAGCCTCTCCGTGCCCTCGCAGAGCCGCCCGAAGAGTCTCCCCCGGAGCGCTGCAGCCCCTGCCGCTGACCCCTACGCCCACCCTGCGCCAGCACCCTCGGCCGGCCCCACTCAGGACCCTCCTCCCCGAGGCTGGAGGACGGCGAAGCCGCGGCCGTGCGCCCCGCGGGTCTCCGGCCCGGCGCTGCGGCCCCCTCGAGCGAGGCTGAGCTGTCTGTCCGTCACCGATCCCGCCGGGACTGACCCCGGCGGATATGCAAGTACCCCCCCGACACACACCAAGCCCTCGGGCACTGGCTCCCTTCCCCAGGGCTCCACCGGGCACTGCGGCGGGGGCCGAGCCCCGGTGCCCCTCTCCAAGTGCCCGGGGCTGTGGGTCAAGCCGGGTATCCCTGCGCTGAACCCTGCCCTTCTCCCGTGCCGTCAGCTCGGGGTGGCTGCGGTGCCCCCAGGCATTTGGTGTTGCTGAGAGGGGTCCCCCACCCTGCTGCCCGTTCCCCGGCGGGATGTGGCCGGGCTCGGTACCCGTGCCCCGGGACCCCGAGCCCCGTTTCTGGTGCTAACCCTCACCCCTCGGCCTTCGGTGTGTGCACAGGGGACCCCCGTTCCGGCCGCCCACCGCCTCGGCGGGGCTGGGGCTGCCACGTGCGGGGGTCCCTCGTGCCTGCGCCCCCGTCCCGCCGGCGGCCCCGGAGGGCAGAGGGACCCCCGCCCTGCTGCCGCATGCTTGCGCACCCTGCTAACCGGACAGCAGTAGAGCTGAATGTAACCCCGGCCGGGCCCGCCCGCCGCCACAATAAACTGTAGTGAGGTTCCTTTTTCTATGAGCATCCATCCGTACGTCTGTCTGTCTGCTCAGGGAGAGGGCTGCACTCTGTCTGTCCGTCTGTCTGCTCAGGGAGAGGGCTGCACTCCATCCATCCGCTCGGGAAAGGAGCTGCACTCTCCGTCTCTCCATCCACTCAGAGAGGGAGCCTGCACTCTGTCTGTCTCCTCTCGGGGACGGGGGCTGTGCTGTCTGTCCCTCTGTCCGCTTGCCCTGGTGTTGAGGGAGGAGTCCATCAGTGTCTGTCTGCTAAGGGCAGAAGGGTTCACTCTGTCAGTCTGTCTGTCTGTTCACCTGCTGCCAGGGAGAGGGACTGTACTCTGTCTGTCCCCTGTGAGGACAGGGGCTGCAGGCAGTCTGTCTGTCTGCTCACTGTGCTGTCAGTGCAGGGGCTTCAGTCTGTCCATCCATCTGTCCACTCACTGTGCTGTCAGTGCAGGGGCTGCAGTCTGTCCATCCATCCGTCCACTCACTCCACTGTCAGTGCAAGGGCTGCAGTTTGTCCATCCATCTGTCCACTCACTCCACTGTCAGTGCAGGGGCTGCAGTCTGTCCATCCGTCTGTCCACTCACTCCACTGTCAGTGCAAGGGCTTCAGTCTGTCCATCCGTCTGTCCACTCACTCCACTGTCAGTGCAGGGGCTTCAGTCTGTCCATCCGTCTGTCCACTCACTCCACTGTCAGGGCTGGGGCTGCCAGGGCGCAGGGGGTGTGTCACCTCACCAATGCCAGTGCACACTGGCATGGTGGCACATGGGGTGGCCGGGCATGGCCGGGTGTGCCCCAGCTGGTGCCACCGGCGGAGCCACCCGGCGCCACAGCTGGCAAGCCCCAGGCGCTGCAGTGGGTGCCAGCGGGCACCGCGCCGTGTTACCTCCTTTCCAAGGAAGGCATTGCTGGCATTCCTGCTGTGCCCACGCTGGGCCCTGCACTGCTGGGAGGTGCTGGGTCCTCATCCCTGGGTGCTTGTGATGGTGCATCTTCCCACAGTGCTGGATGCCCTTCAGCCACCCTGCAACAGGTTGAGCACCAGGAGTGCCAGTGTTGTCCCAGAGCTGTGTATCCATTGCCTGCCTGCCCACCCCATCCCAGCTGGGGTGACTGGGGGGCAGTTGGGATGGGCCTCGCTGCCTGTCAGGGTGGGTTAGGGTGTCTGGAGGGACTGGCTGGGTCCCCAGTCTGAGAGTTGGGGACACCTTGAGCATGGGACCATCCCCAGGTATCACAGCACCATGGCCCTTGCCTGGCACCTTCCCACTTTGGGGCAGTCCCAGGCCCCACAAAGAGGGGCTGGAGCTGTTCCCTGTGATCCCTCACCAGTGCTGGGGGTTTGCCTGGCTGCCCCCTCCCTATCCCAGTCCCCTTGGTCACCTGCCCACACCCTCAATGGCTTCCAGTCCCATTTTTTCACTGTTTAACACTAAAAGCCTCTCTTTACTCTTTTCTTGTCTGAACACACACAGAGCCAAAGGGGCCACAGCTGGAATTGTGCCAGTGAGTTTGTGCTGAGGCACGTCCCCAGTCACGCATGGGGGAGCCCCACAAACACCCCGGATCAGGGCCCACAGCTCTCCATGGCACATCTGCCAACGCGTCCCGGGATGGTCCCGCAGCGCTGCCGGCACGGGCTGGGGCTGCCGATCCAAGTTGCGTTGCACATTCCTGTGCCTGTGGAAATCTCTTCCACCACTCCCAGCTGGGGCAACACGCCCGGCACCACCGGCACCATGGCCTGTGTCAGCCGCATCCTGAGCCCCAGGCAACGGTGCTGGCTTGGGAAGCAAAGGCAACAGGCGTGGGGGGCTGGGCCCACACCAAACTGTTTGGAAGGTGTTTATATGGTGACACAGACCCTGGGGGTGCAGCCCCCCCCCGTGCTGGGGGTGACACAATGGACAGAGACACCCACCCAGAGCATGAGGATGGGGATGTGGGGTCCCAGTGGGACTGCACCATCCACAGGGAGACAGGATGGGGAGCAGAGCTGCCCTAGGAGACCCTCTGTGGCCCACAGCACATGCTGGGTTTGGGGGATCATGTCACCAGGGCAGCCAGTGAATGGGTGACAGCAGTGGGGTCTTGGCCATGGGTGGGACTGTCATGGCTGGGTGCTCAGCCCCAAGCCCCTGAGCTGGGTCCCTCAGCCCCACTCTCAGGTCAGAGCAGCTGTCCCACCATGTGCCCTGTGGAGCCGGGCAGCCCCCACACAGGGAGCAGAATGTGGGTGCCACCCTGTTGCCCAACCATCCCTGCACTCACCCTGGCTGTGGGAACCCCAGGAATGGGGCCTGCCCTGCCCAACATGCCACCACAACACCCTACACAGCCACACTGGCCCTGGGTCAAGCCACATTATCCATCCCAGCCCGCAGAGCCCAACCTCACTGTGGGGTGAGCAGCTGTGCCCTGGGACTGGGCTGGCAAAGGAGAAAGTGCTCAGATATGTCCCCCCTGACACCTCCTGCCCCCTCTCTGGGGTGTGAAGAGAGACGGTGCTAGGGCAGTTCCTCCAGTCCCAGGGCGCACTGCCCAGCTCCCACCATTCTGCTCCTGATTTTCCTGTCCCCAGCACGGCTGTGTCCCAGGCTGCTCCAGTTCCCCCCACCTGCAGGCACTGGGCTTGGATGTCTGCAGCTTGTACCCACGTCTCCTGGGTGAAGCCCTTGCCCAGTGCCCAAGTACAGTGTGGAAAGGAGCAAGAACCACAGCCCAGCACCTTCTGAACCCCTGCCCAGGCATGGTGTGGATGGGGAAGGAGCAAGAACCACAACCTGCAGCCCTCTGGGCCGCCATCCTGGCCAGTGCAAAGCCACTATCTGCGCCCAGGGCTGGGACACCAGTGAGGTTGGAGACGATGGCACAGCGGTAATGGAAGCTGGCAGGGCTGGAGGCCTCAGTGCTACGTGGATTGGCACAGCTCTGATCTTTGGCCAGGGCACATGTTGAGTGTGCAGAACCACTTGCACAGCAGACGTGTGTGTGCCTGTGTGTGAGCACCTGAGCTCACCTGCATGAGGTTGTGTGTGTGGGCACCAATCTTGGGCACCAAAGCCCTGGCGGGCACCTCCTGGCGCTGAGCTCAGCGTCTGGCCACAGCCCCGGCTTTGGGCCACGCTCCCACTGTGCCTCGCCCCTTCCTCAGCGTCTGCCCGGAGGGATGGGGAGTGTGGCGTCTTGTGCCCAAGCTGGCACATTCTCCTCATGCTGCCACTGTCACCCCAGAGATGTGCTGAGCCCCCCTGCCAGAGGCCCCAGAGCCAGGGGGCTGTGCCCTTTGATGCTGGTCCTTGGGTTATCCATGGGCCCAGACTGATGGCATCTGGGACAGATGGATGTGGCACAGGAGGCACATGCTGCCTAATGATACAGGGCAGTGTGGGTGAGTGTCAGGGGCTGTGTTGGGTGGGATGTCCCCGTGGGTGGGAACCCGGCCAGCAGCAGTACAGTTTGTGGAGGGTGGAGTGGCCACTTCTGGGACCCATCACCAGCTCTACCAGTGCAACCCAGGCCCCATTGCTCCTGCTTGGACTCAACGCCCTCCCCACAGCCCCCACCAGTGGCTGGGCATGGTGGCTTTGGCAGTAGACCTGTGACACCCAGCTCAGGTGGGCACCAACCCACCCACTTGGGCTTTCCTGCCGTGGACAACTGCCCTTCCCAGTGGCAAACATCCCCACAGCCCTGTGGCTCTGGAGCTGGCACAGTAGGGGTGTCACCAAGGCTCCAGGAGCTGTGCCGCCCACGGGCAGGGGAGAGGTGCCCAGGCCAGTCTCTCCTCATCCTTGTTGGCAGCTGAGGAGCTTTGATGAAGCCGCGCGTGGTTTGGTTGGACTCGCTGGAATCGCATCTGCTCATTACGGCTCATTTATCACCACGGCCCCTTCCCGCTGCCTTGGGCAGCATCAGCCACTCTGCGCTGGCAGGCGGAGTGTGGCAGGGCTCAGCACGGCCCAGCACGGCCCAGTATGGCCCAGTACAGCTCAACATAGCCCAGTGTGGTCCAGCACAGTCCAGTACAGCCCAGTATAGTCCAGGGTGGCCCAGTTCAGCACAGTACAGCCCAACACAGCCCAGCATAGCCCTGTATGGCTGAGGATAGTCCAGCATGGCCCAGTACAGCCCAGTATGGCCCAGCACAGCCCAGTACAGCCCAGTATAGTCCAATATTGCCCAGCATGGTGCAGTAATGCCCACCATGGCCCAACACAGCCCTGTATGGCTCACTACAGTCCATTCCAGCCCAGTCCAGCCCTGTATGGCTCACTACAGTCCAGTCCAGCCCAGTCCAGCCCAGCACAGCCCTGTATGGCTCACTACAGTCCAGTACAGCCCTGTATGGCTCACTACAGTCCAGTCCAGCCCAGTCCAGCCCAGCACAGCCCTGTATGGCTCACTACATCCAGTCCAGCCCAGCACAGCCCTGTATGGCTCACTACGGTCCAGTCCAGCCCAGTCTAGCCCTGTATGGCTCACTGCATCCAGTACAGCCCAGCACAGCCCAGCACAGCCCAGCATAGCCCAGCACAACCCTGTATTGCTCACTACAGTCCAGTACAGCCCAGGACAGCCCAGCACAGCCCTGTATGGCTCACTACATCCAGTACAGCCCAGCACAGCCCAGCACAGCCCTGTATGTCTCACTACATCCAGTACAGCCCAGTACAGCCCAGCACAGCCCTGTATGGCTCACTACATCCAGTACAGCCCAGCACAGCTCAGTACAGCCCAACTTGATGCACTAAAGCCCAGCACAGAGCTGCATGACCCAGTATGGCCCAGCACAGCCCAGTATGGCCCAACACAGTGCACTGGTTCCTGTGTGCACAGACATGCTGCTCAGACAGGGACATGAGGTCCCCTCCTTGCAGCCAGGTGGGGAGGGTATGCCCTGCTGGCTATGCCTGTGCCAGGCTCTCCAGTCACTGGCCACCATGTCTGTGCCTAGTCCTTCTGCAGCCTCGGGGCTGTCCTGGCTCCCAGTGCAGGTCAGAGGGTCCCAGCAAGGCTGCAGGGGGGCTCTGCTGGACCCCACCCCGTTAGAGGGTGAGCACATCAGTGCTTTGGAGCCTTGGCAGTGAGAAGCTCCACGGCACTGGCACCGCTCCATTGTGCCGGCGCCAAGCCCTCTGTGGTGGCAAACACTCATCCTTGTTTGCTGATGGATTTAAGGCTCCTCAGCACCTCTTGGGAGCGAAACCTCTGCCGACGCCCGGGCAGCTGTCGGAAACCTGCGCTGGTTTCTGGTATGCAGCCACCTCTCCATGGGCCACAGGAGCTGGGATGGGTTCGGTGGTGGATGCAGCCCCTGTCCCTCTCACTGGTCTCACTGGTGCTGCCCCTGTTTGGATATTGCCCTGTGAGTCTGGGACATCATCCAGGCCAGCCCCTCTCTTGGCCCCACAGCTCTGGGTGACCCTCCTGAGGGTCCCTCTGCCCTGCTGGACCACTGGCTCAGCACTGCCTAAGCAGCAGGGTCCTGCCTGGCTATTTGACAGTGCCATTCCCATGGGAATGCCTCTCCACATGGAAGGAATCACCACTGCCAGTGCTGGCTGCTCCCACCATGGGTGCCAGGGCCCAGTGCCCACTGGACTGTGCCGGGCTGCACCACCGGCTCACCCAGCCAGCCCCGTGCCTGGATACCGGCACCTCTCCAGACAACACACTCCCACACACCATAAACATCTTGCCCAAGTTCCACATCCCTCCTGCAGCACCTCACCCTGCAGGGTGGCAACACAGGAGGCTGCAGTGCTACCCCCCTGCCCCAGTGGGCCCAAAGGCCTCTTCCCTCTCTGTGGTGCCTGTTGTTTCAGGGTCCACTGAGCCTGAAAGAGCAGCAGGAAGAAGGGAGGGGGTGCTCGGGGGGTGCAGGAGTGGGGTGTGGAGCTGGGAGTAGGGTCTGGGGAGAGGGCGTGGGGCTGGTGATGAAGGCAGGGCAGGGGTGTTTGGGTGACTCAGGTGGCAACAGGATGGTTTGAGCATGTTTTGGGCAATTCAGGCTGCAGGTACGCATCCAGGGGTGTGGACAAGGCGGGGGGGAGCAGGGAGGGGTCCCCCCTCCATCCCAGTCTCTGTGGTGCCAGGACCAGCCCTGCAGTGGGGGTCTGTCAGCCCTGCAGCTGCAGCCTGGGATCCGGCCACCAGGGTGAGGAGCAGGGGCACTGCGGATGAAGGGGAGGGTTTGGGATGTGATGGGGAGAAGGATGAGGGGTTGCTGGGGATGAGGGCAGCGCTGGCCTCATAGCGGGAGGTCTCTGTCGCTCACTCTCAGCTCCTCCGTGGAGGGCACTGCCCACCGGGTCAGGGACACCTCCCACAACGCCACCGTTTTGGGATTGGTCAACCCCTGCCAGGGGGGACCCCAGCACCCAAAGGGAGCCGTGGGGAGGGCTGGTCCGCGAGTTTCTGACTGGGCTGGGCTGGTGTGTCATCCCCAGGGGCGGGGAAGGGCAAAGTTTTAAACGTGCTCTGGGCCCAGACAGGAAACAGCTGCGAAGCAGCGGCGAAGCAGCGGGACCGCGGGCACCTGCCAGGTAAGCCCGTTCTGCGGTCACCGTGCGCAGGTGGGAGAGATCGGGTGGAGATCGGCCTGGCTGGGCACTACGGGCCGTGCCGGGGGGCAGCAGGGGACGGAGACGCTCACCCCGGTCTCCGGTATGTGCGGAATGCAGCACCACTCCCGTTCGCCGGTCTGGCTGGGCTGAGCCAGGAGCTGGGGCGGGATCGTGGGCGTGGGGCAGCAGCCGCACGGTGCTGTGACACTCTGGGCACTGCCAGCCCTCCTAGGGCACAGCGGGAGGGTGGTGGTCCCTGACCGTGGTACATCCCAGAAGCAGAACAGAAGGTGGTGGCTGATCAGATAGAGCAGCTCCAGCAAAGAGCCCGTCATGTCTCGGGGCAAGGTGGCACAGAGGGGCTCGGCGGGTGCCGAGGAAGAGGCAGGTGGTGGGATGGGACAGGCATGAGACTGGCAGTATCGCCCCACAGTATCCTTTGAGGTGGGTGCATGGTACGATGGGGTTCTCCCTGTGGATAGGATGTGACCCTATCCCACCATAGCCCCTCTACGGGCACCGGGCAAGGAGCTTTATCTGTCCCCGGCCATTGGGGGACCCCGACATTGCCGGGGCAGCCAGGCAGGCAGCGCTGCCTGGGAAGGGTGCTGGGCTACCCCCAGCCTGCTCAGAGCACGGCCCCCCCGAAGTGCCCCAGCTCCGTTCCCTGTCTCCATCACCCTCTGTCACTGCCCCACAAAACTTCTCTACCACTCTCCCTCCCCTGAAACACTCCCGAGCTCAGCCTATCCCACCAAAGACCACCTCACACACTCCCCGGGCTCCTCGAGGCTCCCACTCCCAGTTCCAGCTCTTCACAGCACTCTGGTGTCCCTGCCCCACAACCACCTTCTCTACCACCCCCTCCCTGACACCTTGTCCCCCACTCTGCCAGTAAAACCTGTCCCTTCTCCTGGTCCCTCCCCAGGGCCCCCGGCAGCCTCTCCCTCCCCGCCCGGCGCCGGCCTCTGAGTGCTCCCTTCGAGCGCAGAGATGCGGGTTGTTCCCTAGGACAATGACACTGTCGGGGACCCCGGGGAGGGACGCAGGTGGCGGTGGGTGCACAGGGACCACGCGTGCCAAGGGGCTGGCAGTGGGTGCGCGGGGGCCGCGTGTGCCGCAGCTCGCACCTGTGCCAGCGCATTCCATGACGCAGCCAGGAGCGAAAGCGGCGGAGCAGCGGTTGCGGCTGCCAGGGAGAGCTGCTCGTGTCGGGGAGAGACCGTGGCCCCGGGGAGGGCGGCAGGTGCCAACACCTCTACCAGGAATCTCGCTGCCGTCGTAGGTAGAGTTGGTTACTCAAAGTTTCCATGGGGCTGACGCCTTCTGACGAAAGGGAGCAGAGTCCTTCCCCTGCTGGGCACTCACCACCTCCCCTTGCCCAGAGAGGGTGGGGGGCAACACCTCGACCCTCGACTCACCAGTCCCGATGGGATCTGGATTTTCAAGCTACCACAGTTATGGGTGGCAGTGTCCAAATTCCATCTGCACTCTGGTGCCAGTCGCCAGCTTGGCTCTGGGACATGTGGGGACCTGCTTGGAGTTCTCCAGACACCGGAGCCACACCGGTGCTGGTTTCCGTGTCGGTCTCGGCTCTGGGACATGAGGGGACCTGCTTGGGGTTCTCCAGATACCGAAGCCACACCGGTGCTGGTGCCATTGTCTGACTTGGCTCTGGGACATGTGGGGACCTGCCTGGGGCTCTCCAGACACCGGAGCTGCACCGGTGCTGGTTTCCGTGTCGGTCTCGGCTCTGGGACATGAGGGGACCTGCCTGGGGCTCTCCAGACACCAGAGCCACACCACTGCTGTCAATCGCTGTGCCAACAGCACGGCTGGGCTGAATCCAGCTCCTCTCGAGCGCAGTACAGCCTGTGCCGTCCAACCTGCCATCTCTCTGCCAGGGTTGCAGGGCCAGGTACAGCTTCCCGGCCTCAGGACTGGGGCAGGCAGAGCCGGTGGTGAGGTGCTGCCAGTCCCGCGTGTGTTTTGGGGGTGTGTGGCACAGGGCTGTGCGCACACCCAGAGGAGGGACAGAGGAGGTGGCCCTGTGAGATGGGGTAATCCCCTCGCTCCCACCGTAGAACGCAGGACAGAGCTACTCCTCTAGCTCTCAGTCAGCAGCTGGGCCCGTCGCCCTCCCCGCAGGACCCTCCCCATCAAGTAGAGATCCCCGAGTCCTCCTCCCCTCTCTCCCGGTCCTTCCCGGAGGCAGGCGCAGCCCTGGGGCCTCCCGCCCGCCGTCCCCACCTCTTGGCGCCGGAGCCGGGCTCGGTCCTGATCCTGCAAACACAAACAGCATTGCCTGGGCAGATCCGAGCCGCGCTGACATCACCGGGCGGAGGGAGCCGGCTCCTGTTGGGACCTTTCCCCGTGCCGGGCAGTGAGCCCAGACCACGGCTGGGACAGAGGAGCCCTCGCCAGGAAAAGATGCTGGCATGGCTGGAGGGCATGGGATGGGCTAGAGGAACACACGGGGATGGAGACGGGCACACGGAGCCCCGTTGGAGCGGCTGGTCCCGGGGTGAGCAGGGATCTGGGCACAGCACCCGCCGGCACCATCACACTGCTCTTTGCTCCCTGCTGTTTGCACTGGTGGAGCCGGGGAGGACGTGGGTCTGTGAGCTCTGGACAGAGAGATGCAGCTGGTCCACACTGTCCCCACTCAGAGTGACCTCTGCAGGAGGGTCAGTGTGACACCGGCTACCCCTGGGGCTCGTAGCTGGGTCCAGAGATGTCGGTGGGCAGTACTGTGCCCACCCTGGCTCATCTGCAGGAGCTTTGCCAAGCAGATCTCCTTGGCCTGTGGCCTCACCTGCCCCTGTAGGACTGGTCCAGCCTGGCACTGGTGCTGTGGCTCTGCCTTAGGGGACAACACTCACAAGGGAACAAACCACAGGTGCAGTCCCAGCATAGCAGGATCAGCCCCCTCGCTCCTCAAACCTGCTCTGACCCCACAGCTTCCTGCTGCAGGATGTCACAGAATCATAGAAAAATAGAATCATAGAATCAACTGGGTTGGAAGAGACCTCTGAGATCATCAAGTTCAACCCTTAATCCAACCCCACTTTGATTGCCAGATCATGGCACTCAGTGCCACATCCAATCTCACCTTAAAAACCTCCAGGGATGGGGAATCCACCCCCTCTCTGGGCAGCC